>JACEEZ010000391.1:112500-167500 GCA_016584305.1 Chionoecetes opilio
AGCTTAACTAACTTCCTCTATTTGTACAACCCGGAAGTCGCGGGGATTCTGGTACGAGATATGGCAGTGGCGCTACGGTGTCACTATGGGTGATCTTTTCCGCTTGATAATCTCTCTATTCGTAACTGGTCTTCCTGCCATTTGGGGGAAGCAACCACCCCGGGAGGCGGGTCACAAACCCCGGCTAACACCCGATACCCATCACGGCTGGATGGACAAGGGCTTGGGGTTTTATTAAGGAAAAGGGAGCCATTATACCTTCAGTCTGATGCGTGGCGGTTGGTGGCAGCTACCCGCCGGGGTGGTGAGGCGAGGTGGTCTCGGTCAGGGTCTCGGTGAGGTGCCGCCGTTCACCACTCGGCTCATCACCCCATAATAAACTCACCATGAGGGTAGGAGATAGGTTTAAGGCCTAATTTCATTTGTATACTTGCCCTGTTCAGTTCTTGAGTCAGAAAACATCATATATACTCAATTTATGAGTATTTTTATGTATATTGCGTGCTCTACGCCACCCCTACCGTGGTCGCTTTGTTTTGACAGCTTAACGTCTTTAAGTACGTCTGCAGAATGCCAAAAGTTGCCCAGAACAGCTGTTGGAAGTCGCTAGGTCGTGCAGACCGGAAGTAAGCCTCTCTGAATGTAGCCCCTGGGGAAGGTTTTAAGCCCATTTATGAGATGATCCGATCACTTTCTTTTTTTTTTTTTTTAGCAGCCTATTAGCGATAATTGTGAAAAAAAAGTGGGTTGCGAGAATTGAGGAAGCCTTGATGTAGGGTGATGGGTAATGGGTGAGTGAATGGGTGGGGTGATGGGTAATGGGTGTGGGGTGATGGGTGAGTGAATGGGTGGGGGGTGATGGGTGATGGGTGAGGGAATAGATGGGGGGTGATGGGTAATGGGTGAGTGAATGGGTGTGTGGTGATGGGTAATGGGTGAGTGAATGGGTGGGGGGTGATGGGTAATGGGTGAGTGAATGGGTTGGGGGTGATGTGAATGGGTTGGCGTTAATACATACATTTCTACATCCATGATTTCAGGAAAGTTAGAAGGGGCTATCTGGAGAGTCTGTGTTTGGTGGGCCTTCGGCCCACCAAACACAGGTGGTGGGCCGAAGGCCCACCAATAGCCCTCCGCAGGAGCTAGCCAAAAAGGCCGCCCGGAGGGCGGCTTTGCGGCTAGTGTTCTATAAATTGTGGCACCACCGCTCACGCAGCCCGCCAAAAGAATTGGAGGCTCCGAATCTTTTGCCTCCAGGGCAGACATTCAGAAAGAGTTAAAGGGCACGGTGTTTAGCTTAACTAACTTCCTCTATTTGTACAACCCGGAAGTCGCGGGGATTCTGGTACGAGATATGGCAGTGGCGCTACGGTGTCACTATGGGTGATCTTTTCTGCTTGATAATCTCTCTATTCGTAACTGGTCTTCCTGCCATTTGGGGGAAGCAACCACCCCGGGAGGTGGGTCACAAACCCCGGCTAACACCCGATACCCATCACGGCTGGATGGACAAGGGCTTGGGGTTTTATTAAGGAAAAGGGAGCCATTATACCTTCAGTCTGATGCGTGGCGGTTGGTGGCAGGCTACCCGCCGGGGTGGTGAGGCGAGGTGGTCTCGGTCAGGGTCTCGGTGAGGTGCCGCCGTTCACCACTCGGCTCATCACCCCATAATAAACTCACCACGAGGGTAGGAGATAGGTTTAAGGCCTAATTTCATTTGTATACTTGCCCTGTTCAGTTCTTGAGTCAGAAAACATCATATATACTCAATTTATGGGTATTTTTATGTATATTGCGTGCTCTACGCCACCCCTACCGTGGTCGCTTTGTTTTGACAGCTTAACGTCTTTAAGTACGTCTGCAGAATGCCAAAAGTTGCCCAGAACAGCTGTTGGAAGTCGCTAGGTCGTGCAGACCGGAAGTAAGCCTCTCTGAATGTAGCCCCAGACGCACGTCTTTCAAGGTCACACAAGCAGGAAGTGACGTCACAGTGACGTCACGTTGGCAAGATGGACGTAGCAAATACGGGAAATGTGAACCCCGCATTAGTGTCTCAGATACACAAGAGAGTAGCTGCAGCCTGCACTCTAAAGACAATTCCTCTTACTACTCATATTACACTACATGAACTTACGTCCCTATACTATCTTCACTCAAAATTTCAAAATGGCGTTCACACACCCTGCCTCGGAATCCCTTACTGGGGAGGGGACCATAAATATCCCCAGGTCGGACCGATTTAATGGTGACGACTCGAGGTGTCTTGATACTTCTTCTAGCCTTCTCTCCTTAAACTTCTGCAACATTCGCGGCCTTAGATCTAACTTTCTATCTGTTGAACATCATCTCTCCTCCTCTAAACCTCATCTTCTTTTCCTCACTGAAACCCAGTTGTCTATGAGGACTGACAGCCGACCTTTTTCTGTCTCCTCTTACTGTCTCTATTCTCATTTTCAATCCAAAGCTGGCTGTTGCGTATATGTGCGCAATGACATCACTTGCTCTCGTGCCCACAGCCTTGAATCTTCCGAATTTTCTACCATCAGGCTTCGACTTCAATGTCACTCTCTTACTAAATTTATCTGTGCTGTATATCTCTCACCTAACTCCTCTGACTATGTAAAATTCTTCGACTATTTAACATCAAAAGTGGAGCACATCTCATCTCATTTTCCTTTAGCAAAATTTCCATTCTTGGGGACTTCAATGTTCACCACCAGCTTTGGCTATCATCTTTCACTGACCAACCTGGTGAACAAGCCTACAACTTTTCTATCCTCCAAGACCTAGAGCAGCTGGTGCAGCACCCTACCCGTATTCCTGACCGCCATGGAGACACGCCCAACATTCTTGATCTTTTCCTAACTACTAACCCTTCTGCTTACTCTGTGAAACTATTCTCTCCGTTGGGTTCCTCCGATCACAATCTTATTTCTGTAACCTGTCCTATCGCTCCGGTACCGTCTCGTGACCCATCTAAGTGGAGGTGCTTCTGGCACTTCAACTCAGCTAAGTGGGAAGACCTAAGGCAGTACTACTCTGATTTTCCATGGAATGATTACTGCTTTCATGTCAAAGACCCATCTCTTTGTGCAGAGCGCATAACTGAGGTCATAGTCTCTGGCATGGAGGCGTACATTCCACACACTTTCTCTAATCCTAAAGCCCGTCAACCTTGGTTTAACTCTGCTTGTTCTCATGCTGTCCGGGTTAGAGAGGTGGCTCACAAACGGTACCGTAAGCATCCATCTCCTGAAACGCATGCCCTTTATATTTCTGCCCGTAATCATGCCAAATCTTTACTTCAACTTACCAAAAACTCTTTCATTCATAGAAAATGTCAAAATCTTTCTGAATCAAATTCCTCTCGTGACTTCTGGCATCTAGCAAATAACATCTCTAACAATTTTTCTTCTTCATCTTTCCCTCCTATGCTTCACCCAGATGGCTCCACAGCTGTCTCATCTACTTCTAAAGCTGAACTCTTCGCTCAAACCTTTGCTAAAAATTCCACTCTGGTTGATGAAGGGCTTGTTCCTCCTTCTCCTCCACCCTCTGACTATATTATGCCTGTCATTAAGATCCTTCGTAATGATGTTTTCTTTGCCCTTTCTGGCTTAGATCCTCGGAAGGCTTACGGTCCTGACGGAGTCCCTCCTATTGTTCTCAAAAACTGTGCTTCTGTGCTTGCACCCTGCCTGGTCAAACTTTTCCGTCTTTGTCTATCTACTTCCACCTTTCCTTCTTGCTGGAAGTTTGCTCACATCCATCCTGTTCCTAAGAAGGGTGACCGTTCTAATCCTTCAAACTACCGTCCTATAGCTTTGACTTCCTGCCTTTCTAAAAATTTTGAATCTATACTTAATAAGAAGATTCTTAAGCATCTATCTGCTCACACTCTTCTATCTGATCGTCAGTACGGTTTCCGTAAAGGGCGATCTACTGGCGATCTATTCGCCAGTAGATCGCCAGATCTAATTCTACCTTTCCTAACTGAATCTTGGTCATCCTCCTTTAGGGGTTTCGGTGAAACTTTTGCTGTTGCCCTAGACATATCAAAAGCTTTTGATAGAGTCTGGCACAAATCTTTAATTTCCAAACTACCCTCATTCGGTTTCTATCATTCTCTCTGTAACTTCATCTTAAGTTTCCTTTTGTAATGCCCGAATTACCAACACACGCCTTAATTTCCGAGTTATATGATCTTACAGGAGGTATGGGAAGGCCTAAATAACCATAGTTCTTTAGTCTAGAGTCTCTAGACTAAGCGTAGCCTAAATACAGTGTATAAGTGAACAGGTTACTTTTAAGGATAACTTCTTTCATTTCTAGCTCCCCTGTCTTTCGCCTTCTTATTTCCTTCTCCTTCATTCCTATCTCCCCCCTCCATCCTCCCTTTCTCCCCACCAAACATGAGAGCCACGAGGTGTAATCCGTGAGGCATTAAATTCGCGAGAACCAATAGTTTCTAGACTCTAACTCCCTATTTTCCCCTTACCCCCTCTGATATATCGAACAGTACCCTTAGATTCTTAGAATACTTAAAAGAATAAAAATAGAGATCTGGTTTAAACATTGACAAATAGATCAGTAGAGCAGTTTGCTAAAATTAAAAGCCTTCCAAACATTTCTTTCAACTCCACAAAGGACTCGATCCGTGGGAAATGAGTTCGGGCAACAGCCGCGGGCTAGGTTTAATACCCAACGTTAGCTTAGTCTTGTAAATTTAATTTTTCCTCATCAAATTAAGAGTTTTTGTTATATTTACTACTTTAGTACGTATCTTTACCTCCCCAGCTAATAAGAGTCGTTTGACGTTTCACATCCACTTCGGGGACGTCTCTCATGAGTGTCCAAACATCCTTATTTCCCGCGATAACTTTTCTAAGCGCGCCCATACCAGCCACGAGAATTAATTTCTTCCCTTCTCATCTGGCAAGGCAAGCGTGTGGACTCATCAAAGTGGAGCGCGTGATCCACATGGTCGTGTTTCGCAAACAGTTTCATTAATCCCACACTTCCCTCCTCTATTTTTCCATGTTTAGCTTACATGGTTATCCTGTGTGTGGTTAGACTGTAGACCTACGAGTACAGTCCGTCGTAGGTTATGTCCATCAGTGACTTCCTCCCACGATAAACCATAAATATATATAAGTTTAAGGATGAGTAACCTTTCGTGTTAAATAAATCAAATGAGATTAAAGGCCTCTTCCATTTGCGACATTTCAAGAACCAGTTCACGGAACCCAAGAATTCAGGCGTTTCATTTGCGCACGAAAACCTGGGTCCGAGGCAAAGCGCGTAGTGACTCAGCAAAACCCGTGAACTTTCTCTACCCACATTCATTGGTGGGTAGCTTGGGTAGAGTTTTCAGTTCATAACAAACAATGGTCGCCTTGGGCCCTATTTCTCTTATCGTGAAGGGTTTTCCGTATGCACGAGTCGGAGAGGATGTCAGACGGCATGAAAGAGGCATACATGGCTGGTGGGGGCCATGCGTTCCTGCGATCTTAAACTTGATATGATCCCTTCACATAGCAGCTAGCTGAGTTATATCTCTCGTTATCTCTCTCTCGTTATCTCTCTCATTATCTCTCTCTCGTTATCTCTCGTTATCTCTCGTTATCTCTCGTTATCTCTCTCGTTATCTCTCTCGTTATCTCTCGTTATCTCTCTCTCTCTCTCTCTCTCTCTCTCTCTCTCTCTCCTCTCTCTCTCTCCTCCCCTCTCTCTCTCTCTCTCTCTCTCTCCTCTCTCTCTCTCTCTTCTCTCTCTCTCTCTCTCTCTCTTCGTTACTCTCCCCTGTTATCTCTCGTTATCTCTCTCGTTATCTCTCTCGTTATCTCTCTCTCTCGTTATCTCTTCGTTCCTCTCGTTATCTCTCTCTCGTTATCTCTCTCTCGTTATCTCTCTCGTTATCTCTCTCTCTCGTTATCTCTCTCGTTATCTCTCTCTCGTTATTCTCTCTCTCTCGTTATTCTTTCTTCTCGATCTTATCTCTTCTCTCTCTCGTTACTCTCTCTCCTCTCTCTCTCGTTATCTCCTCTCGTTATCTCTCTCTCTCTCTTCTCTCTCTCTCTCTCTCTCTCTCTCTCGTCTCTCTCTCTCTCTCTCTCTCTCTCTCTCTCCTCTCTCTTCTCTCTCTCTCTCTCTCTCTCTCTCTCTCTCTCTCTCTCCCTCTCTCTCTTCTCTCTCTCTCTCTCTCATCTCTCTCTCATCCTCTCTCTCTCTGATCTCCTCTTCTCTCTCTCTCTCTCTCTCTCTCTCTTCTCTCTCTCTCTCTCTCTCTCTCTCTCTCTCTCTCTCTCCTCCCCTCTCTCTCCTCTCTCTCTCTCTCTTAAATTGCCTCGCCAGCTGAGTATGTTTATAAACAAAAAACGGGGTTTTTGCGTTCCATTTGTGACACGCGAACCCAACTCTGAACCCAGAACCCAACCCTGAACTGAAAGAACTGGTTCATGCAACTTGGGCACAAATGGAAGAGGCCTTAAAGTAGGAAGTTTTCTTGTTCAACCCCAGGTGACATATTCGATGCTGTGGAAATACTTACCCACGTTTCCAAAAGAGATTCAAAATTAACTCGGTACACTAATATTATCCCCATAACTACCTTAATCTTTATACTTTAAATTTTGTTCAAGAGTTAGACCATAGGAATAACCGCTTGGACTGGTGGCAGCATTTTTCTTCTAAATAAAATCACTCATCGTTATCAGTTGTAACGAGAGAATATATCCGTCAGTGGAGATTAACAATTATTAATTCAAATTCACATAATTGTTTCAATCGAGAGAGTGTATAATAAAGAAAATTAGGGGAAAAACCCTGGCACCACACTTTCAAACCGTTCTATTGCAGCTACTGTAGACGGACATTGTTCTTCTCCTAAATCTATCAATAGTGGTGTTCCCCAGGGTTCTGTCCTATCACCCACTCTCTTTCTATTATTCATTAATGATCTTCTAAGTCTAACTCAAAGCCCTATCCACTCCTACGCTGATGATTCTACCCTGCATTTTACAACGTCGTTTATTAGACGTCCAACTCAACAGGAACTAAGTGATTCACGGAGAGATGCCACCGAGCGCCTACCTTCTGATCTTTCTATAATTTCTGATGGGGCAAAGCAAACCTTGTTTTGTTCAATGCCTCAAAAACCCAATTTCTTCACCTATCTACTCGACAAAACCTAACAGATAACTATCCCCTCTTCTTCAATGACACTCAACTGTCTCCTTCTTCTACAATGAACATTCTAGGACTATCCTTTTCTAAAAATCTGAACTGGAAATCTCACATCTCATCTCTTGCTAAAACAGCTTCTAAGAAGTTAGGTGTCCTGTGGCGTCTGCGTCCTTTTTTTTCTCCCTCCCAATTGCTAGCTCTCTACAGGGGCCTTATCCTCCCATGTATGGAGTATGTCTCACATGTTTGGGGAGGATCCACTCATACAGCTCTCCTTAACAGGGTTGAGTCAAAAGCTTTTCGTCTCATCAACTCCCCTCCTCTGACTGACTGTCTTTAATCTTTAAATCACCGCTGCAATGTTGCTTCTCTTGCTCTCTTCTACCGTTATTTTCATGCTCACTGCTCTTCTGAACTTGCTTACTGCATGCCTCCCTCCCTCCCGCGGCCTCGCTGCACAAGACTTTCTAATCATTCTCATCCCTATTCTGTCCATCTTCCTAATGCAAGAGTTAATCAGTATCTTTACACTTTCATCCCTTTCACTGGTAAACTCTGGAATTCTCTTCCTGTTTCTATTTTTCCACTTTCCTATGACTTAAATCTTTTCAAAAGAAGAGTAACAAGACACCTCCCGAACTAAATTGGCTCACTCCTCTTTTTTATATTATTCTCTTACTGTCTTCTTTATAGGGACTGGCAACTAAGTGGGCTTTGTGTTACCCATTTTTGTTGTGCCCTTGGCCAGTCCTTTGTGATGTATAAAAATAAAAAAAATAAAAATCTTGTCATCAGTGACTCACAGTACTCACAATGACGTTACTTCCTGCCGGTGTTATGTGAACACAGGCTCCCCGCAACCACCACATTGCTGGAGCAGTGATGACGTCACTATCTTTGAGAGACGCGCGTCTCAGCTCACATTATTCGGAACTCCCAATTCTTCTACGTGGCTGCGGGAGTGGCGGGGCGACGTCACGCCCACGTAGACACGGGCAGCAAAAACGTGTAGTGTGAACCCCGCCTTAGTCTATCCTCCGTCTTCATTTCTATCTATATTTACAGAACACAAAACTTGTCCTAAATTATTTAAACCCATGCGAAAATTTTTACGTACTAATTAAATTTAGTACTACGTTTCAAGTAAGTAGTAAGGTTTAGGTCTAGTAAGTAGTACTAGATTTAGTCCTACTTGCATGTTCTAGGTGTCATTTTGTGTAATATACAGCTCAATACGCACCAGTAGGATTCATATAGCCCCGGGAGTTACGTCATCACAGGGTCCATATAGACCCTGTGATAACGTAACTCCCGGGGCTATGAACCCTACTGGTGCGTATTGACTTGAGCTGTATATTACACAAAATGACACCTAGAACATGCAAGTAGGACTAAATCTAGTCTTACTTAAGGTGGAGTCACCCGACAGCTTTTTTTGAGAATATTTAGCTGGCAATATTCGACCAAGCCGATTTCGAGCCGATTTCTGGTCACACGGACTTTCACAGAGTTAGCAGAGTTTTAACGCCAATTTTGGCTTCTTGTTTTAATCGGCGCTGGAACTGAGCCGTATCTGAAGAAGCGTCTTTGGAGAAATAGGGAGAAAATTATTCACTTAAACCTAGGGTGGTGAATGATTGGAATCGACTCATGTTCTTATATTCTTATGGAGCCGTCAGTCAGCAGCGGTAAGATGGTCCAGCCCAGTATCCCCTAAAAAGGTAGACAGCCAACAAAGAAAATAGGTAAGACCGAAAACCATCCCTGACTCACGAAATCCTCCTAAGAGCTATAAAGCCGCTAAAGAGTTACCAATAATGTACAAGACTTCACAATTCGTCTTGGAATCGGTTCTTGCCACTATGTAGTTGTTTATTTCAGCTTCTGTATTTTGAATTAGGACGTGCATTAATACTGAACGTTAAATAATATTTGTTGGTGGTGGATCACGTTTTGAATTTAGCCAAAACTCGGGAATTTTAAGACGAGCAGGTTCGTTTTTCCACAAACATGGCAATTTTAGCCGAGTTTGACCCGTGTTTGTGTTGCTGGCTGAATATTCCCCGAAAATGTGCTCGTGTGACCGTGCCATAATTACAAGACATAGACCTTAACTACTTAATTGCAACCTACTAAATATGATTAGTATGCGTTAATTTTTTCGCATGGGTTTAAATAATTTAGGACAAGTTCTACATGTCGCTGAAATATTCATAATTAAGTATAGGCTATATATGCCACGACACAGTCCACACTCCATGACTCCTCTAATTTACCACGTTTATTTATTTTTTGCGCCTTAAGAGTAGCTACTACGTATAATATGGGGCACATTCAAGAATATATAATACAAGCTTCGTACGTGAACCACAGAACATGAACGTACAGCTGCAGTTACATAAAGGGGTAAAATAAAGCAAAAGTATGTAGGTAGATATCATACGATATTGTATTTGCACGTCTGCTTGTGCTAATTTAGTAATGTCAAGGCTGATCGAGATATAGCTAGCCTACCTACGTTTAAATGTTCTTATTTAGCACATTAATTGTTCCTGTAATTTAAATGGCTGTGATACGACTAATTATAGGTAGGTAGCCTACCTATAGGTATATTGAAACGAACGCCCCCACCCCCCCTTCCTTACCTTCACTATCCTCAGCTACACCTACTCCGGGCTGCTCTCTTGAGATGCAGGGAAGCAGGCAGGTGCTTCAGACAGAGGGGGGGACGCGTAGCTCGTAAACAGGGCTCGTGCTAGGAATTGAGGACTTACCAGGCTGGGTTTTCCTTCTCTGGCTGTTCACACACTCAGGGGGGAAGGGTTTAGGCAAACACAAGGGGTCCTTTCACGGTGGTATATTGAAGTAACTCACAGTACAAGTTGCAAGGTCACTCACTACAAATCTACAACACCTAGACACCAATGCAACGTCACAAACCCCGACCTCTTCCTCGGCCGTCGTAGGTAGACGCTACATAACCCCCACACAACCCCAGTACCTTTCACAGGCACACTACAGTGGCCGCCTCATCAGGCGCCACAATCCACCGCGGCCGCCACAAACCAGGCGCCGCTATCCTACCACGGGACCTTACCTCCTCGCAAGTACAGCCTTGCGACTATCCACTGTGGCCGCCTTCTCCTGCAGCGTCGCCGTCAGTCCCCACAGGCGCACCACAGTCCGCAGGAGACATCACGTCGCCTTACCTCACACCAGCACACTACAGTGCCTCCCTACGTGCCAGGAAACGTCTCTCCACTGGCCCCGCCGTTTTCCTTCGTCGGCGACTCCCACAGGCGGTAGCCCGCGCGCGAAGTCTTCCTCTAGAGACGTATCTCACCCGACCCTTCGTGTCTCCCCGGCTTCAGCCAGCCAGCCACAGCATGATCTTGATCTTGATCTTGATTTGGGAGTCACCCAGCGAATGCTGTCGGTGAAGCCTTTGGTCCGGCGTTCTCCCACACGCGTAATCTGTTGGGAGAGAAGCAAAAGGGGGGGGGGGGGGAAACACAGCCAGGTGTTTCCCCCCCCCCCCTTCCAGCACCACACCCACACGGGGTCCCCCATCACTGAGGGGCCCCCTGTCTCTCATTCTCTCTCATACGTGCTCTCCAAGAATTCTCCAAGAATTCTTTTACACTCAATCACACGACTGTCACTCCTCCACTCAGCACACAACCCCAGCAGGTACTCCATCTCCACACTCCTGTCTCTCATCTCTCTCCATTCTTCCACTCCGACCTCTCCTACCACTACCTCCAACATCTTTGTTCTAGCATACTCATACCGTTCACATTCCAGCATCAAGTGCTCCACGGTTTCATCCACTCCTGTCACACACATCACACACCTTGCTGCCACCATTCTTCCATCTGTACATACGACTATTTAGTCCGTGAGCCAGACAAGATATCGGTACCATCTGGGGGCACCAAACGAAACTTATTTTTTATTGATGGTGTACCCATATACTTCACAAAAATGCATGATGGACATTTCAAACTCACAGCTTAATTTTTTTATAGCATAATTAATGTTTTTGCGCCAAATACACAAAATGTACAAATTTGTCATCCATGCATGTTTCAATGCTTAAATGGCTGGACAGGGCAAATAAAAATAAATTTTCATAATGAAGTTTTGTTGTGTGTGTCTGAAAGTGATTATACTTAAGGAATATATCAAATATATTGCAATAACATAAAAATGTGATTGTAATTTTGCTCTGCGTCCTAATCTCTGCGACATCGATAATTGCGCAATATTGATCAATATCATAAATATTTACTGCTAATGGACATGATATCATTTATTGAGAATTTCTTCATATTTGATTAAGTTATTAAGGTGAAATAACCTCTAGTTTATTATACTAACATCCATAGTCAAGTTTGTTTTGCAGTCGACAGCTTGTCTTCATTTCACCGATGTGAAATACTTACTTTCGATGTAACATTTATTGAGAATTTCTTCATATTTGATTAAGTTATTAAGTTGAAATAACCTCTAGTTTATTATACTAACATCCATAGTCAAGTTTGTTTTGCAGTCGACAGCTTGTCTTCATTTCAACGATGTGAAATACTTAAATACTTACTTTTCACTTCAAGTAAGACCATTTTATTCCTAAGTTATTTTATACCTTGTTGATCTCAAATTTGATAACCTTACTTAAGTCATAGTTAATATGTATTTCAGCTGCAGCAAAATTGGAAATTATTCAAGGATCCAGAGAATAAAATGATAATAGAGTGGATACATTTATATGACAATAGTGTACTTAACCAGTTTTTATATATTTTCAGGTGACTCTGTGACTGTATGGAGGTAACACTCTACAATGATACATGACGGACTCACCAAAGAAAAAACAGAAAATGCAATCATTGAAAGAAAGGGCTTGCATTATTTGTTCCAAGCAGACTTCAGAATCTGAACTGACCAAACCCAGAGACGATGAATCTGTTGGTGTATTACTCCATGCAGCCAACTTACGGAATTTTGGGCCCATCCTGGAACTTAAAGAAGATGAATACGGCGAAAAGTTGTTCTACCACAGAGACTGTAGATCTGATTTTACACACAAGAAAATGCTTCAGAAGTTCCAAGAACCTGACTCTGAGCCGGAATGTTCCACCAAAAGGAGAAAATCTTCTCGTGCTCCTTCAACGACATCTCGTGTCTTAGACCCTGTATGTATCTTCTGTGAGAAGGAAAGCAAATATGTGGCTGGTTCGAACACCAGGGAAACACTCCTACAGTCCAGAGAACCCAGGTCAGATGAAACAGTGAGAAGTGTTGCTCAGGCCAAATTGGATCAGAGAATACTTGCCATCACATCCAGAGCGTTGATTGCTGCCGAGGCTCATTACCATAAATCATGTTACCGGAAATACACCCGTGGAGCAAAGGAGAAAACATCAAAAGTCACTGAAGATGATGACGCTTATCTGGCAGCAGAGCGAGAGGCCTACCTTCTTCTGTTCAAGCATGTGCGCAAGACATTATTTGTTCAACCTGAAGTTGTCAGAATGATGGAACTGACTGAAAAGTTATTGAATTTCCTGCACGAACTTGGCATCAATGATGTGAAACCCTCTACAAAGAAACATATTCGCCGGAAGCTAGAATGTGAATTCAAGAAGTCACTTCATTTCGTCTCTGATGATAAAGGAAAACTTCTGGTATATCCAGATGGTCTTTTCTTGGAGCAGGTAGTGATCAAAATGATGAAGGCCGAAGAACAACTACAGGATGCAAAGTACTCAGATGATATTGAGAACATTGTCAAACTTTCTGCGAACCACTTGAGAGGACAAATTAAAAACATGAAAGAAAAGCCTTTGTCTCCACACCCTGCTGAACTGAAATCTGGCTATACTGAATTGCCAGAATCTTTAAAGATGTTTCTGAAACTGCTACTTCATGGAACAGAACAAGATGGAACGCAGAAGGTGGAACGAGTTATCCAATCGGTAGGTCAGGATTGTATCTATGAGTAGAGGAAAAGTCGTCCCTGCTAAACACATATTGCTACCATGGGGTGTTAAGTCACTGACAGGAAATGTTGAGCTCATCAAAATGCTCAATCGCCTTGGCCATGGTGTTTCCTACTCCAAGCTGGAAGAAATAGACACTGCATTGTGCCTTCAAAAGCAGATGAAAGAAGCAGACCGAGGTATAGTTCTACCATCATCTTCCCATCCTTGCATTCCCTCCTCACTTGCCTATGACAACATAGATAGGCTTGAAGAAACTTTAAGTGGTGGAGGCACATCACATAGAGTGAATGGGATCATCATACAGCCACAGGTTCACACAGCCCAACCTCAAGAAACTGAGGCTCAGTTTCTCACCAGGAAAGAGCGTAGTGTAACTGCTGTTCCACTAGATATTCCAGAGTACAATGCTGGAAATAGACTGGGTCCACCAGTCTTGAAACCCAGGTATTAGATCTGCAATCTGTGAGGGATATTGCGATGCGAACGAACCTGGTATGGTCTCTGACTCGTCTCTCAGATACCAAGGATCAGTCAGTCAGTTCCTGGACGGGTTTCAATATGCAGATAAGTGGCAACAAAATTATCCACAAAGACACTGTAGGCTATCTTCCAACGATAAATGCCCCAGCTAAACAGTTGTCAACAGTTCACCATGTGTTGATTCAGGTCATTAAGATAAAGACAGAGCTTGACTTGGATGAGATTGTCTGTGTGTTTGATCAAGCTCTGTATGCGAAAGCTATGGAAATCAAATGGAAGAATGGTGAAATCTTCCAGAGTGTCGTAATACGCATGGGGACTTTCCATACCTTGTGTAATCTCATGTCCATCATTGGGAAAAGGTTTGCCTCTGCTGGCCTGAGAGATCTTGCTGTGGAATCAGGGATCATAGCAGAAGGTTCTATCACCTCCGTACTTGAAGGAAGGCACTACAACGCGACGCGCAAACCTAGCGCTTCGTGTCCTGGTGGAACGCCGACGTGAGTTTCGACAGGGGATGCTTGCAGCCTATGTTGATCTCAAGAAGGCGTTTGACTCAGTGCATCGTGAGTCACTCTGGGATCTTCTGCGACTTCGGGGGATTCCTGCAAGGACTATTGGTTTGATAACTGGTCTGTATTCTGGGACTGAGAGTGCTGTGAAGTGTGGGACAGGTGTATCCAACTTCTTTCCTGTGAATACACGAGTGAGGCAAGGGTGCGTCCTTGCCCCATCACTTTTCAACGCTTGTATGGACTGGGTATTGGACAAGGTTGTAGATCAAAGTGATTGTGGAGCATCCGTCGGCAACACTAAGATCACTGATCTTGTTTTTGCCGATGATGCAGTAATCTTTGCTGAGTCGCTGGAGGTCCTGGTGATGGCTCTCGAGGCGCTGCACGAGGAGGCAAAGCCTTTGGGACTTGAGGTCTCCTGGCTCAAGACCAAGGTCCAGGTGTTTGGAGACTTACTAGATGAAGCAGTACAGTCTGTTCATGCGTGTGGCGAGGACATTGAGATCTTGGAAAGTTTTACATACCTTGGTAGCGCAGTCCATAATGACGGCGGGTCACGTCAAGAAGCCTTACGGCGGATTGGCATAGCCCACGGTGTTATGGACTCGCTCAGCGGGAGTATTTGGCGTTGTCGGTACCTGTGCAGGAGGACAAAGATCCGGATCTTCAAGTCGCTTGTGATCCCTGTCTTACTCTATGGTTGTGAGACATGGACACTAAATAGTGACTTGAAGAGACGAATCAATGCCTTTGGTAATAAGTGTCTTCGCAGAATCATGGGGTATCGCTGGGATGATTACGTGTCAAATCAGCGATTGCACCGTGAGACTGAATCGAGGCCTATTACCTGCATAGTCCGTCAGCGCCAACTTCGGCTATATGGGCATGTGGCACGCTACCCTGAAACCGATCCTTCCCATCGGGTTGTATCTGTAAGAGACAATCCGGCGTGGAGGAGGCCAAGGGGGCGCCCACAAGTCTCGTGGCTGGGGCAAGTTGATGTTTCTTGTCGAGAGCTGCTTGGTATGGTAAAGGAGCCTGCATGGGAACTCGCGCGTGGTGACCCCCGGGAGTGGCGTCGTAGGGTGGGCGAGGCGACGCGCCCCCCGGCGTATGCCCCCAATGATTGATTGATTGATGACTACAATCGAGGAGTCCGTCTCTACAAACTTCTGTATGAAGCGCTGCTTAGATTAGCGTGGAAAGGATTCTTTCTCTGGCTTGCAGAACAACACAGTGAGGTCGGAAGACACCTAGAAGAGACTATCACAGCCATGAGAACCTTACGTGCTGATGTGAGCCATGACACACTGGAATCAGTTCTACAAAATTATTCTGTGTCGGTCATCCTCACCCGCTTCTTGGAGTATCTTGACCACCTACACAACAACCTAGGCCAACTAGCGTCCTTCTGGGCTTCCTTTCTTGATCTGTTGGACATCATGCTAGATCTGATTAGAGCGTCACGTGAAGGAAACTGGCTTCTTCATCTCTCTGGGATCAACAGAATGATACCATGGTGCTTTGCATATGACAAACAAAATTACGCCAGGTGCATGTTTATTATTATTTTTATTATTGGGGGGCTGTCTAACTCCCTGAAATGTTGAATAAAGTTTAATATTAAGTATCAATCACTCCAGTATAATTGGAGTGTTAAACAATGGCTTTGGAGTGAATAAGTTTGAACAATTTTTCTGTTTTCAGGTACCTCTCTTTGTACTATTGTGATATGACGATGCTGCCAGAGACACATCCACAGGTTCACAAACACCAGAGCTGGGCGCGCAAATTTTTTTCCTTAGTCCGCAAAGCGCAAATTTTCGCGATCGAGTCCGCAAAGCGCAAAAGCGCAAAATTCTCGAAAAAGGCGGAGTGCAAGCGCAAAAGCGCAAATTTCTAGCGCAAAAAAAAAACTAGACCGCAAATAAAAAAAATTAAAGCGCAAACATAAAAGTTAAAGCGCAAACCTCATTTTTTAGTCTGCAAACTGAAAAATTCTATGTTAAATTAATATAAAGTGTATAAATGATTAAAAGATTGAATGTTTACAGTATTTGAAGCATTTATTGAACACAAGTTTATATAAAAAATAAGATAATACTGTCAAAACAACACAAAATGGTTGAAAAATGAAAATACACAATACTAATATTAGTCCTCCTCGTCACTGTCCTCCAGCTCCCACCGACCCTTGAGGAGGTTCATGTTACCCTTGAGGAACACCAGCTTCTCGAAGTTCTTGGCCGTCAGACTCGATCGCTTCGGCCTCATGACGTCTGAGTGTGTTGCCAGAAACTCCTATGGAGAGTTTATACCTGGTCAATGTTACTTGAATGATATTAATTGATTATGATTTTTTTATTTGATTACAACTTGAGTTGAGAATTGAAAACTAGTCTTATGACTTCACTATGTGATTATAGTATGAACACTTCTCGCTGCGGAGAGTACTGAAATGGGGGATGAATTTAAGGGGAAGGGGTAGGCGTTTAGGTTAAGGGGAAAGGGTATGAGTTAAGGGGAAGTGCTGCCACCAGCTCAAGCGAGTAGTTCTCTGGGTTACTCCCTGGGCGCGTTTGAATAATATTAATCTTAGATTTATCTTGGTAGTCGTGATTGATACGTGGAATTATACCGAGTAAGGCTGACTCTTTTGGAAGTGTGGGGAATTACTGTCCTAACGCAGAATGATCACCTGGGGTTTTTATAATAAACACAAGAACTATATTTGAAAACATCATCCTATTTATTCATGCTGAAGTAGTATGTCTCTTGTTTGAGATCACAGACAAACATATAAGTGTTAATCCAACATCAGAAAACTCTCCATCCCAACACCGGAAAACTCTAATCTGATATAAGAAAAAAACTTTACAATCTGATACGGGAAGCTCTCCCCGTGTAAAGAAGGTAAGCTCTGGTGAGCATACACCCTCCTCTCTGAACCTTATTGATACATTATCCTTCACTTAGGTAATAGACCGCTGAATACTTATAATTATACATGGAAGATAATAGGGGGGAATATAAGAGTAAGAGTGTTGTGTGTGTCTCACTAAAAAACCATGTAGCGGGCCCTTTGCGTCAAGGCCAAGATGTCAGCCTGTGGAAGAGTGGAAGTGAGACTCCCGTTAATAATACTTATAAGGAGGGGACAGGCCTCCTTTACGTTAGTGAAAACTAAACATCGGTACCCATATTTGGAAATATAGATAACAATATTATACCAAGGAAAGGGGGGGGGGGGGGAGAATAGGAGCGAACGTGGTACGTCTTACCTGTGGAAGAGTGTGAGTGAGACTGCCGCCTCTCGGGTTACCAAGAGCCCGCGGGAGAAAAGGGGAATGTTTGAATACCCTTAACTGGGCCTCTACTGAAGAGCTTATAACCCCGAAATAACTAATTAAATAATGAAACTCGTGTACCTAAGAAAGGGCTGCCTATAATACAGTCCTGTTACTTTGATATAGAAGAATTTAATATGTTTAATCTAATATCCGAGGAAGGTGTTATTTCTTTTCATTTCAAGGGTTCGAACGCGTCTTTTGAAGCGACAGGGTATGGAAGTTTGTATAGAAATTTGGTAGACTTTTAATTTAGCGAATAACTTTACTAACACATCCATGTATGACCGTGATCTTTCACTATGGGGACTATTTTGAAAGGCATTAAGGATCTAGGAGTGTTCCTTGATTTGATAGGAGGGTGAGGGGAAAATGAAAAGTTTTGAATCCCTTAGTTATCACTGATCGCGAAATAAGTATCCCACGAATGTGGACTCGCAACCGGAATGTCGGGGGGGGGAGGGAGTGAGAGGAAGGAAGGAAGGAAGAAAAAAAATGGCGGGTAGGAAGGAAAGGAGATGACTCACCCGAGAAACTAAAAGATTGAACTGCTTACGGGACATAACCCGGGAATTATATGATAATAATTCTCATCCTATCTCTCCTGAATAACGGGCATTACATGAGCCCATGCTGAACAGCCGATCTACCGCCGCTGAGGAGGGCACTGGAGTGTTGTACCTGATGAACAGGTCCACCCAGATCTGCCTGTGCTCCATGGGAAACGTGTCAGGTGACAGAGGCACGTTATCCTGGACGCCCAGCTGGGTCCAGGAGTGCAAGTTCTTCTCCAGTTCCTCGTCCACGTTCCCCTGGGACAACGGCCTCCTTGCCTGACCGTGGCATGAGCTTGCTCTTTTCTGCAGCGTTTTTTAAATAAAAAGTAAACTTAAATATAAATGCTATATTTGACGTATCTTTTAATTTTTTGATTTTACGTCATTTGAGTTTCTCGGCAAAGTTTTTCTGCTAAGTTTGCGCATTTGCGGACTTATAAAATATCGAGAGCGCAAACTCCAAAAGCGCAAATTTTCGGCGTTTTGCGCAAAGCGCAAAGCGCAATATGGAGCGCAAATTGCGCTTTTGCGCATTTGCGCTTTCGTTTGCGCTCCGCCCAGCTCTGACAAACACATGCTAGATGGAGGGTTTTCGGTGCAGTTGAGCCACACAAACACATTCGGACGGATCCCAGTTGATCAGACGATCGAGGAAACTGTCAACAAGGACACCCAGACCGCTGGTAAAATCTATCAAATGTATCAAGAATGAACAACATCTCAACATTACATAGATGTTCACAAACTGACATAAAATATGTGAAAAACTCCTTTGATATCCAATCCATACTAAACGGAATCCTTTTCAAATTTTACAGGTGGTACCAAAGGGTTCTCACTCAATCCTGGCGCAGTAACCCGCTACTATCTGACGGCAGAATACCGCAGCTCTTGCCTTCAGCAGCTCCGCAAGATGACCGATGTCTCCGATGGTGCTGCTACTCACCATGATCTGACACCCTCTCGCAGAAAGAAAGATGAGGATGCTGTACAGGCTCTCGAAGACCTTCTGGAAGCCAATTGGACGAATCAGTTTCAAGAAGGAGAAACAGACCTCATCAATATCTCCACCGGTGCTACTGCATCTCCGGACGTGTCATTTCATCTCCTGTCAGCCCAAAAGAAAGGCGAAGAAGCTCGTCAGAAGTTCCAGGAGAGTCGTTTGGAAACAGGAGAAAACTTTCATGAGAGACTTCCTAGGCTGAATCTCAAGACGCTTGACACTACCAAAAGTCGTAAAACGAAATCATCAAGTAAAGAGGTCATCCTGAAAAGTGACAACAAGTTATTTCGTCATATGATACTTGTTGCTTCGTCGAGAAGACTTAGCATGAAGGAGGTTCTAAAACATCCTCTGGGTCCCATCTCCTGGTCCTTAGCCAACACAGATGGGACACCAAAGAAAACGAACAAGGCAGCACTGGCAAGAAAATTAGAGGCTAAGGCAGCACCTGCTTAAGATATAGAAAGACCATCTGCCTGTATCATTGACGGCATGAGTGTTGTACAAAAGCTGAAGGGTGACAAGCTCACCTTTGAAGAACTAGCAGACTATATGCTTGCCTCTGTACTAAGGATTGGCGTTGGGAGCGAACGCATTGATGTGGTCTTTGATGTGTATCAACAGCTGTCCATCAAGGGAGCCGAGAGGACCTCGAGAGGTGTGGAAACTGGGATACGCTTCACCAATATTATTCCTGGTCACAAGATTCAGCAATGGAGACGTCTCTTGTCATGTGGTGCCAGTAAGACGAAACTGATCAGTTTCATTGCCAGCCAGTGGAAAAAGCCGAATATGTGAGAAAAACTGGGAGGAAAAACTCTGTATGTCACATGTGATAACCTTTGCTTCAGGCTCACACGGGACAATGTGATTGAAGAAGATGAACTGAAAACATCCCAGGAAGAAGCAGACACCAGAGTCATCTTCCACGCCAAACATGCAGCTCCACTGGTATCTTCCATCATCATGGTAGCTGAGGATACTGACATCCTTCTTCTCTGTCTGGCCTTCCACAAAGAAATTAACTGCAGCGTGTATGTGAAATGTGGTACAGCTACTCGAACCAGGTACATCAGCATCTCAAAAGTGTCAGCTGCCCTAGGACATGGCGTGTGTGCTTCTCTGCTCGACTTACATTCATTCACAGGATGTGACACAGTCAGTGCTTTTAGTGGTCGCGGTAAGCTCGCTGCACTTAAACTGTTGATGACACATGATCACTTCAGAGATGTATTCGCAAAACTGGGAAAAGAATGACAGCTCACTGATGAAATTCTTAAGGTCTTGGAAGAATTCACATGTCGTCTCTACGTAAGCCAGTCAGAAATCTGTGATGTGAATGAGATGCGATATGAACTGTTCCGTGTAAAAGATGGAAACGTAGATTCTGGACAGTTGCCCCCCTGCCAAAACGGTCTGCATCTACATGCAACGAGGGCTAACTATTAGGCTGCCATCTGGCACAGAGCATTGCAGGCAGACCCAGAAGTCCCAAGTCCGCTGGAGAACAAAGGCTGGTCCTTGGGTGATGACGGAGAACTTGTTATCAACTGGATGACAGCTGCACCAGCACCAGACACAGTCTTGGAGTTCCTGTCTTGCAAATGCAAGAAGTCATGCAAGTTGCCCACCGGCCAGTGTATGGTGAATGGACAGCGCTGTACTCAGACCTGCTTACTGCAGGAATGTGAGAACATGAATGAGATGTGATGAACATGAGATGCAGATGAATTGTTAAATATAATCCAGGATAACTTCCTAAGTCAAGCAATCAAGGAGCCTACTAGAGGAGATAATATTCTAGATCTATTGCTGACAAATAGAGACGATTTAGTTACAAATGTGGAGGTCGGGGGGAGTTTAGATAATAGCGACCATTATGAGATCAGATTTAGCTTAAAATGGGAAATTGGAAAATTAAGTGGCAATAGGCATCGAATACCTAATTTCAGAAAGGCCAATTATGCGGGATTAAGAAGACACCTGGAGGTTATTAATAAGAGGTGTGGGATGGAGGAGCAGAAAATTTCCCAGGACAAGGCGTTGTCAGGTGGAAAGGCCAATTATGAAGGATTAGGAAGGCACCTGGAGGTAATTGGCGCGGTCAGATATGGTAGTGAGGTCGAGGCTGAGGAGATAATTAGAGCGGTTAGACAGGGAAGTGAGGTCAGGGCTGAGGAGGTAATTAGAGAGGTTAGAAGGGGAAGTGAGGTCGGAGCTGAGGAGGATTATACCTCATTTGTAAGGAATAATATGACGGACAGAAAAGAAATATTCCTTATAGGGAAATAAGGTCCAGAAAGAGTGATCCAAAATGGATGACCACCAAGTTAAAACACCACATTGGAGTAAAAAGAAACATTTATTTAAGGTTCAAGGCAGGATTGGTAAACAAAGAACAGTATAACGTGATGGCGAGGACAGTGAAGAAATTAACTCGAGTTGCTAAGAACAATTATGAGATTAAAGTAGCAGAACAAGCGAACAGGGACCCAAAGGGGTTCTATCAGGTTTATAAAACAAAGACAAGGGAATTAGTTGGGCCCTTAAGGTCAGGACAAGGTGAGGTCTTAAATACGGATGAGGATATGTGTAGGAGTCTAAATGATTATTTCTTAAGTGTTTTTACGGAGGAGGATACACAGACGATACCTGATAGTGAACAGATGTTCAAAGGAAGCGATGAGGAGAAACTCAAAGATATTGTGATAACTAGGGAAATGGTGGAAGAGGGTATAGAAAAAATGAAAACATTTAAATCGCCAGGACCAGATGAAGTGTATCCCAGGGTATTAAAGGAATGCAAGGAGGTTGTTAGTGAGTCGTTAGTGCACATTTTTAGGAAATCGGTTGAGATAGGCGATGTGCCATTATTGGGAGGAAAGGAAATGTTGTTCCCATATTTAAGAAGGGAGACAGAGGACTAAGTCAAATTATCGACCCGTAAGTCTAACATCAGTGGTGGGTAAATTATTGGAATCTATTATTGCAAAAACATTAGAGAGCACTTAGATAAACATAGTTTTGATCAATGATTCACAACATGGATTCACCAAGGTAGGTCATGTCTCACCAATTTATTGAGTTTTTATAGGAAAGTTTATGAGACGGCGATAATGATAAGGATTATGATATAATATATTTGGACTTTAGTAAGGCATTTGACAAAGTACCACACGAGCGACTCTTAAATAAGGTTAGGGCTCATGGTATAGATGGGAAGGTTCTTCATTGGATCAGAGCTTGGCTAAGTAATAGGCAACAAAGGGTTACAATTAATGGTTCCAAATCTGAATTGGACTGGTGACAAGTGGAGTTCCACAAGGGTCTGTTTTGGGCCCATTACTATTTTTGATTTACATCAACGACTTGGATAGTGGGATTAGCAGTGATATCAGCAAGTTTGCTGATGATACTAAGTTAGGTAGGATTATTGGATCACAGTCTGACGTAAACATATTGCAGGGAGACTTAGATAAACTTAACGAGTGGCAGTCAGATGGCAGATGGAATTTAATATTGATAAATGTAGCGTTATGAATGTTGGTAGAAAAAACCCTGGTAATAGATACACCATAAGCAATGTATCGCTGAAAAGATCAGAAGGTGAAAAAGATCTTGGAGTGAGGGTGAGCCCAGACCTCCGACCTAGGAAACAATGTATTGAGGCCAGAAATAGAGCTATTAGAGTATTAGGATTCATTACCAGAAGTGTTAAAAGTAGAAGTGCGGAAGTTATTCTAAAGCTTTATCTGGCTCTAGTCAGGCCTCACCTAGACTATGCAGTTCAGTTTTGGTCTCCATATTACAGGATGGATATAGTGTTGTTAGAAAAAGTGCAGAGAAGGATGACCAAAATGATACAAGGGATGCGTAACTTTAGTTATGAGAGGAGATTGAAGTTATTAAAATTACACTCACTCGAGAGACGCAGAGTAAGGGGCGATCTGATAGAAGTTTTTAAGTGGATAAAGGGATTTAATAAAGGAGAGGTAGGAAAAGTTCTTACGGCTTTTAACCAGGGTAGAACAAGAAGTAACGGATTCAAGCTGGAAAAGCGTAGATTTAGAAAGGAAATAGGGAAAAACTGGTTCACAAATAGGGTGGTGAATGAGTGGAATGGTCTCAGTAGACAGGTAGTTAGTGCGGAGTCATTAGGGAGCTTTAAAGGGGAGCTGGATAAGTTCATGGATGGGGATGAAAGGTGGATGTAGGTAGTGTTAGGTGACAGGAACTACCACGTGTAGGCCTCGCGGCCTCTTGTAGCTTCCTTATTTTCTTATGTTCTTATGTTTCTTATGAAAGACGAGGAGGTCCATGCTGAGCAGGAAGAGGAATCTGATGGTTCGGACAGTGACAGCGACAGTGACACATTATAAACAATAATCAATATAATTTGGTGTGATTCAATTCATGTAATTCTCTCCAGTGGTACATCCCATGGAAATGGATTTGTGTTTTTCATGTTGTTGGTGTCAATAAATACTTGCGAGTACACAATGTGTTTGTTCTTATGTCAGAAAATATGGCGTTTTTCTGAGTAGACCCCACCTATGTTTAAAAGGCTCTACTGAGCTTAAGCTGTGAGTCACAGATGTCCATCATGGTGCATTGAGTTACAGATACATATAGCTATCAGAAAATCACAATAAAGTTTGGTGCCCCCAGGTGGTACTAATTGGTCAAAATCAGGCGACTGGCTCACGGACTAACTTACCTCCAGCGACTTTGTCCTGGCTCTGAAGAGTAAATCCCCTCCATAGCCACCATCATAGAACCTTTCATTCCGTGGCTGGTCCTTTCTCCTGTACCATTCCAGTGTTGATTTCTCACTCATTCCCCTCAGCCATTCTTCTTTCCCTTTCTCTTCCACTCTCCTATTTATTTCCTTTTTGCATACAGCCATACTCCCATGTCTCATCACTCCTGTCACAAACATTCCCAGTTCACCTGTCCATCTTTCCACTTTTACTGAGTCTTTCATCCACTTCCCATACATATTCCAGTCCCAAACCTTACTTGCCCACTTGCTGTCATCCATTCGTTGCAGTCTAGCTCTGTACCTCAGTCCTGCCTTTGCTATTCTCTCTCTGAACGTGCTCCATCCCATGTCTCCTCTAATCGCTTCCACTGCTACATACCTATTGGCACCTAATGCTATTCTGCCTGCTTTGTTCTGTGTTACTTCCAATCTGTCCAACTCCTTCCTAGACCACACCATTGTTTCCAGGCCATACATAATGCTAGGGACTGCCACACCCTTCCATAGTCCTCTCACCACTTCATACTTGTTGGCCCGACATCTTGCCACACTGCCTAGCCTTCCAACCCACTGGTTGGCTCTAGCTATCCTCTCATGTTTAATTTTCTCACAGCCTTTATCATCTAACCAAATACCCAGATACGTGTACTCTTTCGTTCTCTTTATTTCATTCCCACCCACCATCCAAACCCTGTCATCATCAGAGTCATCCCCATTCAGCACCAACACCTGACTCTTCTCCTTACTGAGCCTAACAATGAAGTCCCTTCCATACTTAACTCAGTCACAGCATTCAGCATCTCTTGTAGCTCATTGTGGTTTTCACTAAGGGTCACCACATCATCTGCATACATCAGTACACTCAACACTTCATCTCCAATTTTCACACCCAGACCTGGACGGTGTACGCTTCACTCGCACTGCCATTTCCTCAACCACACCACCACTGCCAGGGTTGCCAGGTTTCGGACTGCCATATCGCCAGTTCCCGCTTCGAAACTAGCCTAAAACTAGCCAACCGAACTCCTCTCCCAGCCAAAATAAATAGCCTTTTTTTTTTTTTTTTTTGTCATTATGTGAAAGCACACAGGTTGATTCACGACACACTATACACTAGCGTTCTATCAACAGGAAAATTTAACATGACAACATGTCTGATATTAATTATACATTACACCACGTTAATTAGTCATAATAGGTATGAATACGTAAGGGAGATATAACACACACACATAACAGCATTAATCTATTCAAGTAAATTTTATTCATGTTAAATTATACGGATTATATTATATTAGTCTTCCAATATTATATTAGTTATTATGATTAAATTATATTAGTCCTCCATCTCATTCACACTAGAAAAAAATTGGAGCGAGAGAGAGAGAGAGAGAGAGAGAGAGAGAGAGAGAGAGAGAGAGAGAGAGAGAGAGAGAGAGAGAGAGAGAGAGAGAGAGAGAGAGAGAGAGAGAGAGAGAGAGAGAGAGAGAGAGAGAGAGAGAGAGAGACTTTGGTGACCTTAGAGAGATCACGTTCAAGGATAAGGATTAAAGAGGCATATGTGTGAAGAGGGGGAGAGAGAGGGAGGGGTGACCTCAGGTCATGTTTGAGGATAAGAAGGCATGTGTGAAGATGGGAAAGGAAAGAGAGAGAGAGAGAGAGAGAGAGAGAGAGAGAGAGAGAGAGAGAGAGAGAGAGAGAGAGAGAGGTGACCTCGGGTCACGTTTGAAGATAAGGAGGCGTATGTGTGAAATGTGTGGTGTCCCTGAGGGAGTACTGGAAGTAGACGTGAAAATGCTGTGAATCCCACCCCCTCTCTCATGGGATTCTGTCAGAGAGAGAGAGAGAGAGAGAGAGAGAGAGAGAGAGAGAGAGAGAGAGAGAGAGAGAGAGAGAGAGAGAGAGAGAGAGAGAGAGAGAGAATCTTAGTAGCCTACTTACGGTTAGTTTTAATCAAAGAAATCTACTATAGACACTAATGTTACATGTGTTAAATGAATTTGAATAATCTTTTGATTTGAAAGCGCTATATAGAAGCATGTACAAAAAATTATCTATAAAGCCCTCAAAACAAATAGGTGTCTTGCAC
The DNA here is from genome assembly GCA_016584305.1 of Chionoecetes opilio. Classification (NCBI taxonomy): domain Eukaryota; kingdom Metazoa; phylum Arthropoda; class Malacostraca; order Decapoda; family Majidae; genus Chionoecetes; species Chionoecetes opilio. Next base: position 138,444 of record JACEEZ010000391.1, read on the forward strand.
GTGACGCCACAGCCCTTGTTGTGGCTGCGACAGACGCGGCTTCAAGCCAAATGTCGCTCGTATGAGCGAGCTGGAGGACCAACAAACTTCACTTGCCGCCCGTGTTTGCCAGCTTATGGTAATTTTCCCCTACCAAATATATGTTTATCAGTATAAAAGATATACTGTTATCTTCGGAAATGCTTGTTATATAATATTATCAAATACAAAACCGTAAAACACACTAAAGAAAGGCCATTATGAAACTCTCAAGAAATATGCACGAACTTGATATTCACCAACTCCAGCTCCCATTTAATATTTTGCGAGAAAACTGTTTACATGGACAATATCAATAGAAGCAGAATTTCATTAGGTTTCCATTGATATATTTCGTTTTCTGATAAATGAATTAGAACCATGTATAAATTAGCGTTAACTAAATAAATAACATCATGAAATCGGGTAATTTTTCCCGATTGATGAGGTTATTTACTTAGTTAACGCTAATGTATGCATGGTTCTAATTAATTTATCAGAAAACGAAATATATCAATGGAAAGCTAATGAAATTCCGCTTCTATTGATATTATCCATGTAAAACGTTTTCTCGCAAAGTATTAAATGGCGAAGAGTTTAATAGAATATTAAGTTCATGCATATTTCTTGAGTCTCATAATGGCCTTTCTTTAGTGTGTTTTACGGTTTTTTATTTGATAATATTATAGAACAAACATTTCCGAAGACAAAAGTATATCTTTTATACTGATAGACATATATTTGGTAGGGGAAAAGTACCATAAGCTGGCAAACACGGGCAGCAAGTAGAGTTTGTTGGTCCTCCAGCTCGCTTCGACGGGCGGCATTTGGCTTGAAGCCGCTAGATCGTGACGTCAGTACAAGACACTTATATTCGAGGGAGATTCACAGGCTCTAACGGGATCATAAATCTGAGTGTAGTGGCCCATTTAGCCACTGCACTGAATAATAAGATCCTGTTCCAAAGGTCCATAAATCTTGATTAGATAGGTAACTTGGTAACAACTGGGTGCTATAACGACCAACATTTGATGTTATTTTAACCACAATAAGGCAATCTTAAGTGTTCTAATGTTGAAAATCAGGTTTTCACTAATAAAACCAATGGTTTTGAGCTCATATCCATACCATGAACATTGATTAGAAGAAATAGCATTTGAAAGTATGATCTACTCATGTATGGCTCGACAGCTTTAAGGAACTGCAGCTACGTTACGTCAAAAAGTTTGGGTGAATATATTTCTCCATTGATTCTGAAAGATTATATATTGTGTGCACAAGGGTAGTATGATTTTTTATTCTCCATGTTACTTCTCATCTCAATATTATTTTTACTTTCAAATACTATTTCTTCTAACCAATGTTCATGGCATGGACATAAGTATATCAAAACCATTGGTTTTATTAGTGAAAACCTGATTTTGAACATAAGAACACTTAAGATTGCCTTACGGCGTATTTTGTGGCGGCCAATTTTGTGGAAAATTATACTCTTTTAAGCTCCGCCCACTTTTGTTTTCTTTCTTGAGTGAACTGCTAATCGACATGATACACTCGCGGCAGTAAATTTTACTTTTTTCGGAAAAAATATACTCTTTTGGGTGTGGGTGGTGCCTTCAAGATCCTGGCGAATCAGAGCGCGCGCATGCATACATTCTATCTGACATCGCCCCGTAAATGTTTATGTTTTCCATTAATTCTCATCTCATTCAGTATTCATAACATAAAGATCATATGCAAATAATACTGTTTTCAATTAGGCGTAGTTATGATACTTTGATGGCATGTATCATACATATGGAAGTAGGAGCTCATGAATAATTAAATTCTGCAGCGACATCTGAAATCTTATTCGCATCCTTGGCATGGATACATAGCGTCCGAATATCCGTTGATGCTTGTGGCTTAGCGCCAAAACTGGTGTATTATTGCTATAGTATATAGCGCATTTTCGTGACGTTCACCGCCCTGGTTCAGTCCAGTCCGGACCGGGTCAGGGTGGACTGATGGTCGCGAAAATACATCGAGACTGGCCCCGTCGCATTCGTCGTTCCTATTGGCTGGGGGATCGAGTGGGCGGTACTGAACTGAACTGTGGAGGCGGCAGGCGTCCATCTTGTCAATATCCTTTTTGTCGTCCGCCTTTTAACCTGTGCTGAAGACTTTACAACTACCACGCCTGTGATACTTTAGTCTTATGGTCGGCCATCATGGTGTTTCATGTCTTATCAGCAGCACGAGAAGCTCCTGGTCGCCTTCCCCGCTGACTGTAGTGTGCATGCGCCAGTTCTTCCCACACTGGTCCAAGGTGGTCCTGCTATATGGGTCGGACCGGGCTGGACTGGGCTGAACCGTTCTAGACTGCCTCGCAAAAACAGTGACCGCCCGGGACTAGCCCAGTCCAGACCGGGCCAGAGCGGTCGCGAAAATACGCTAATAGTCAAATACTTAAATATATTCATGAGTGATATTACATTTGCAGTAGAAATGTATAAATTTGGTATATATGTCATATCACACAAAAAGAGAGCCTTTTAGAAAACCTATCGCAGGGCACGAATACGAACATTTCATCAGTCTGATTCAGCTCCAACAAGGTAGGAATTCTCTCCTCAACCAGACAACCACGTGTAGCCTACATAAAAGTCAAGATTCACGAGGAATAGGAGGCTGAGGCGTTTCACAGCCACAGATATCATGGCAGTTATCCACAACATTCGATCATGTCGAGATGAAGACGCATTAAAAAGCATTAAACATCCTCGACGCACATCGTGAAATGACTGTGTAGCAAACAGATATTCAAATAATCATTTTCATAGCGCCCTAAACATTTCAGTTTGATGTCAAGTCCATCTATAAGTTAGAAAACAATGCTAGGCCATTCTAAGAGCTCAAAACAATTAGATATCGATGTGTAATACAGACAATCACGCTACTACTCTTTGCTGTGCCTTCAATAATGTCAACCTTAACGATATTCCTAGAGCCTCGATAAGAGGTAATGAAGTGTACGACACTTTTACTCCCGGCAACATCTAGAAAGTGCTTTGGCAGCGCTACAATCGTATTGTAACGAAGGAGGGGGGGGGGGCAACCCACCACCCTCAACTTCGTTACACCTCTCACGGCTCTGGGCTATGGAGGGGACGGGAAGGACTGCAAGGAGACACTTAACTGCTATGCACGGCTTTATTTCCCCAACTACCACCCACCGTACAAGGTCACTGCATGTCACAAGGCACGCAGGCCAATCCATTCCCAACCCCTGGAGTCACTGTGCCGCGCGATGTGCTCAGAGAGTCTGAGCACACCCCGCGGCACATCCGCCGCTCCCCGCCGCTCCAGCCGTCTGCACACATATATCTTCACCGTATAGCTTGGAAATAGGTGCTAAGCTCGCGGGAAAGGCACAGCTTTCTTGCTGCACCCATACAGGATGCAAGTATATGCCACATCGTACAAAAAAAATATCAAAAACACCCAAAATTCTTCAAGTACTATATTTTTTCCTCAGTCTCCGTGCATTTGTATAGGGCTGACCTAGGAGGCCAGGCAATGTGACGTCACCAGCAAGTTTTGCGCCACGGCTGGAATGGGGCTGTTGTTTTTCCCGCGCTTTTTACAAAAGTCATGTTTTTAGGAAAATAAGGCGTGGAAATGAATATTTTTTTGTGGATTCCAGCTCGCTCCGACGGGCGGCATTTGGCTTGAAGACGCTAGATCGTGATGTCAGTGCAAGACACCTATACTCCTATATAGGCCAGGAAATAAGCACCAAAAAAGTGCCGAGGTTGGACAAAAATGTTAACAAAGCAATTTCACCTGAAATGGGTTCTTTGGAGGTATCTCTAACCACACAAAAAAGTCCACTCGAATCCACCCATGGCAAATACTCGTTTTCACTGAAAATCCTAGATGCCCGCCGCCGCGGAAGGTAAAATATTGAAATAGGCATAACTTTGCTGAAAATCAACATAGAAACACAAATAAAGTGTCTAATCCTACTAATTTTGAGGTGCTCTTTCACTTGGAAATATTTTCAAGGTCATATAAGGGTGGAATTCATGCCAAACGTCAAAATCAACGTCATTTTTGGTATAATATTGAAGGAAAATGTGAAAATTATATGATCCTCTGAACATATCTGTGCGACTATTACACCAGTACGATTGAGAAATGTATATACGTGTATGCAACGCATTTAGTAATACTTTTTTCTTTTATTTCCAGATCTGAGATTGTGATGGCATCCCCCAAGACAGATGCGGCGTGTTTAATTTGTAGGAGACACTATTCATTTAAGAACGATGAATATTCCAGCGTTGGACGCAAAGGCCTCACTTCCATTAATAAATTCACCCATAGACACAATGAACTATATCCAACGAACCCATCCCAATATATAAATTTGATGAAAATGGAAAGCAATATGTCCACACATCATGTCGCAAAAGTCACACAAACAGCAGACGATATGAGCAGATCGGTAAACGCCAACATGTCGATGAAACTGGTCCTACCTCACACAAACTGCGATGTGATACTAAAAAATTCTCATTTCACACTGACTGCTATCTCTGTGGGATGCATGTTGATCAGGAGAAGGCCAGAAAGTATCCCACCAATGTTGAATATGAATTCAGCCATGTTATGCTCCTCACTGTGTCAGAGACAATCTTGCAAAGATGTAATGAACGTCGCGAAACTCATCCAGACTCTTGGGCTGATGCAGTTGCACATCGACTTGCATGTATTAATGATTTACCAGCAGAGGAGGCCATTTACCACCGCAGATGTTTCCAATATTACATGTCTCCACGAAATCTTACACTTGACATGTTACCTACAAACAAGGATGGAGCACCACCTCGGAAACGAGGACATCCTTCTGGTACCATCGATGAAATGAAGAGATCGTCTTTAATGCACGTTATGGAATATCTGGAAAACAATGATGATGAAACTGTCACTCTAGATGAACTCTATGAAATATGGAAAGCCATGCAACCAGTGGAGAGGTTTATTCCAAAAAGTCTTTGCAAAGGCAACTCTATGCACATTATGGGAACAGAGTATCGATAACTTCAACGAAAAAGCAACCACTGATTGTCACACTCACATCTAATGTGAAGCAGTTGATTCAGGATGCGCACTCAAAAATGAAGGACAACCCCGATGACATGGATTCGTTGATCAAAGTTGTCGGCACCTATATCAGGAATGAAATAAAGAATGCCGAAAAACACAACGATGTATATCCAGACGCCTCTGATATAAAATCGCTCGAACACAATCTCTCCACTTTGACCCCTGCCCTGTCTCTACTGTTACAGACAATCATCAAGAGCAAAAGAGCAGACCTTCGATGTGCATCTATTGGCCAAGCCATAATGAGCTCCACTTGTCCAAGAGCATTCCTCTGTCCTCTGCAAGTTGGTCTGTGTGTAACTTTGGACCAGAAATATGGACATCGTGACTTGATAGACTTACTCTTCAGCTTTGGTTTCTGCTCTTCATATTCAGAATCATCCCTCTACAAGAAAAACGCTGCTCTCACCCAAGGAGTAGACATTAAAGATCTCACTGCTGAGGCTTGCTGCACTTCATTGCCGACAATGTGATCACAATGCAAAGACATTGGATGGTGAAAATGTCATTCAACATGATGGGTCAGATGGGAGCAATCACACCAGCTCGTTCAACTTTCCAGACCAATTCCCAGGAACCAGGTGCCATTCGATGACATAAAAAATGTTGGCAAACATCAATCGTATTTCAAAGAGACCCAAAGTCAGCATTGAAGAGTATCAAGTATGAAACTATTCGCCCATATACCCAGGACATGCAGAGCCTCAAGTTAGACATAATGTGGCAGGTATCGATGCATCTCTCTCAACCTCGGCCTTTGCGGTCTGGATACATGCAATCCCTGCATACGCAAATGGCCAACCCAGGGAAGAGTACACAACTCTTCTTACCAATGATTGACATGTCACCAAGTAGCCCAACCTGTGTTCGGTCAACGCTGGAGTACATGAGCGACTTAGCTGAAAAGCAGAATTGTACTCCCATCATCACCTTCGATCAGCAATTATACTGGATAGCTCTGATGGTTATCGAGGATCAACCCACATCAAGTCGTTTGCGAAAGATTGTCCTGTTACTTGGCGGATTCCACACAGAAATGAGCATGCTTGGAGCCATTGGAGTTATCATGGCAGGTTCTGGTTTGAAGGAAATGCTGGCACAGGTCTATGCCGAGGGTTCAGTTGACAAGATGTTGAGTGGAAAGGCAGTGGCCCGTGCAGTGCGAGGTCATCTTCTCATTGACAGTGCTCTGAATATAATAACTACATCAGAAGCCCTTCACCTGCCTCTTCCGGATTTGAAAGGTACGGACTCCTCTACGTCGACACCCATGCTCGAGACAAGCAGCGAAAACCAGCCTTCAACCTCCAAAAACCCCAGCAGCCCCAACGAACCGAGAAAGTCCCATGAATCTGACCACCCTGGAACCTCTCAAACATCAGATAGCTCTGTACAAACTGGAAACTTGCCCAATTCTAGCACCTCCAATCAAACCCCAAGAACCACAGAGTCAAAGGACTCTACTCAGGCAGGATCTTCTCAAACGTTTGATTCAACCAATCAGTCTGGTATTTCTCATCAGGCTGGTGACGATGTCTTGCCTGGAATCTCGCCACAGTCACGGGTTGGAGACCATCCTCAAGCTGATATGCTTTCTGATATCTCTCAGCTTGTCAAAGACGTTCAAGACGGAAGCATGACTCTGGATGATGCACTACAGAGCGATGCATTGAGCAACATCCACACTGCTCTTGAAGATTGGCGTGCATCACTGCAAAGCTATAGCATTGCAAGATTGTGGATACAATACCAAAATATGGTATCCATTCTTAGGTCCCCAGCTAACCATCACCGGCGGGCCGACGTAGGCTGTAGAGCGGCGAACGGCGGCCGCCGGCGGCAACTTTACATCCGTCAGCCCTCCGAAGGCCCGCTGGTGTATTTTCAGACGGGATAATTTACTATGTTGAAAATTAATGTACAGAATTTCAAGAATTGAATATTTCTATGTGTAAACATTTTGAAACAACAGTTATATGATTATCTTGCTGTAGTATTACATCAGTAGTGACAAGCAGCGGCAACTTGACGTCAATCCTCCGGAGGCCCGCTGGTACGTATTTGTAAGTGGGAAATATTCATTTCATATTATATATATTAACACAGTAATATACATAGTATCTCAATATCGGTACCATCACTATTATTAGGCCTGTTCAAGCTATTAAAAATTGTTATAAAAGTTTTTATAATAGTTTATAGAAATGATCATATATCAGTTTATTTCAAATATTTCCAGCTTAATCAGGAACACCCAGAGATACATAGAAATAAAGATGCGATACGTACATAGGAAGGAGTTTACATGGAAAAAGGTTATCAGTTAGTCTATGTGTGTAGTGTATGTGTTAGTCTTTATATTTATCATATAAAAATTACATTTGATTATATATTATCCGAGCAAAGATTACGGGATAACACAAGGTCATATTTTCCCTTATTTCAATAATTTCCAACATATTATCAACACATATCAATACTCAACGGTACACCTAATAAGGAATATGTAGATGATGGAGAATTAACATAGATAATATCATGATTTAGAATAGAATATTATTTGAAATCATTACGCAGCTATCAATGCACTAAACTGCCAGACGTACGAGAGTCATTACAAAGGGTTAAAAACCCACAAAAGGCCTAAATTGTCACCCTTAAGCAGTCGATAACATAATGAGAACTTAGTTATAACATGTTTTTGCTCCATCATTATATCGAAATAGACTGAATAATATAAATGATTGCAGCACGACACGTTTTTTTAGGAATTCCTCGGCAGCGTTGTGTCAGTGACTCGTGAGTGAAATCAGTTACTTGGAAAACGCACAAGCGGGTGGATGTTATGTTGTTCGCCGCAATCAATATCCTTCGACATGGCTGTTCAGTGTTCCACGTACACCAGCATGTAAACCTAATAAAGAAAATGTTTTTGTACTTATGAAATAAACAATGTCCGTAGCAATTATGATCTCCTTTTCATCGTATTACTGGATAACGAACGACATAGGAATATTTATGGTTATACTTTCTAAGTATATTGCAGATATAGTAATGTTTTTATAAGTGTTGAACAGCCCATTAGTCTATTAATCGGCTAATGGGTTGTGCAACACCCCTTAAAACATTACTATATGTGCAATATACTTAGAAAGTATAACCATAAATATTCCTCAATCAGTTAATATAACAGCGGCAAATGGTCATATGCCCTACGGCGGGCCGCTGGGAGCGGCCCGCCGGTGAGCCTCTGAGCAAATCCCCAGCGGCCCTACGTCGTACACTTCCGTCGGGCCGCCGGTAAGACATACAGAGGGCCTCCGGAGGCCCTCCGTCTTTGTGTTTGCTGGGTCCTTCATTCGTTCTGCTCGTATAGGTTGCTGGCCTCTGTATTTGCAGTCTCTGCGTGAAATGCACCCTTTTCTTGCTGCTGCCGGTCACAACAACTATACGAAGTCCTTGGCTTTGTTTATCCCAAGAATGATTGACCTGGAACAAACCCATCCAGATGTAAATAGGGCATTTATGAATGGCCTCTTTCCAGTCAGAAGAAGTGACGGTGCGTGGTCAGGAATTTTCACAGACCTCTTCATAGAGCAAGTTCTGATGGCCAGCATCAAATCAACTGGCGGCTTAACCCAAGGGTGTGGATTCAGTGACAGCACTCGACTTCTCTTCCTGCTCTCAAGACCTGTGTGTGCCAATATAAGCCAGTCCATTTTCGCGATAGCTGGTTTATCTATGGATACACCTGATGGACATCGTGAATTAGCAGCAGCCAGGATACGTCGTGACATGAGTGATATACAGAAGATTCTCCAAGTGTTCCTTGAGCGTGGCGTATTCAACAAACCATCAAAGAAGATTGTAAGTCTATCAACTGGCTTGGTGGCAAATGATTCTGTGAATGCATATGAGGCTCAAAGTGTTGGAAAGAAGATCCTTGATTCCATGGTCGGACAATCTGTCGCAGAATACAAGTTTTCTCAGAAGAATCAAGTTAAGACCCTGGCATCAGCTACTCATGTGAAAACATCTTCTGGTGCCCTAATTGAGATGGATTCACAGCGTCTCTATCAGCGTCTTCTTCTTACAGGTTTCAATGGTGACATACCACTTCCAGATCTCTTCCGATATGAGATGTGCTCTTTCCCACCATCTCTCTTTGACAAACATGTGTGCATGAGGATGGGGGATAAATCGGAAATCATTCACCATCTCCTCAAGCTTGTTCCAGAGAGCAGTAGTGCAACGTCCTGTGACATGAGTATGCAGTACATCATTGATGGTGGTAGCCTGCTTCATAAATTCTCATGGCCTAAATATGCCAGCTACTCGGAGATCTGTGAAATGTACGTCCGACACATCAAGCAATCATACTGTCATGCTTTGGTTGTGTTTGATGGGTATCATGGATCTAGCACAAAGGATGAAGCACATCGTCGCAGGATGGGGAATGATATAGGTGCTACAGTGTTGGTTTTACCAGAAGTGCATGTAACCATGACCAAGAAGAGCTTTCTTGCCAATCCTTTCAACAAGCAAGTGTGTTGACAGAAATTGGGGGTCACTGGTATGGGGGTTTTATGACTGGTCAACGTTACTTGAATGATATTATTTGGGGATGATTTGATAAATGATTACAACTTGAATGGAGGATTTAACTTAGTCTTCTGACTTCACTATATGAGTATAGGATGACCACGGCTCACTGCGGAGAGTACTGAGAAGGAGGATGTACTTAAGGGGAAAGGATAATAAGGTTTAGGTTAAGGGATTTGCTGCCACCAGCCCTGGCGAGTATTTCACTATGATTACTCCCGGGGCACGTTAGATTAATATTAATATTAGATTGATCTTGGTAGTCGTGGTTGGTACGAGGGGTTATACCGAAACAAGGCTTGGACTCTTTTGGAAGTGTGAGGAATTATTTTCCCAACTCAGAATAATCACCTGGGTTTTTATAATAACACAAGAACTATATTTGTAAATGATATCCTATTTATTCATAATGACATGGTAAGTCTCTCACTTGAGATCATATTCAGCATATAAGGGTTAACACTATACCGAGAAAACTCTACTCGGAAATAAGAAATGCGACTTCACACCCTGACGTAGGAATTTTTCCTAAGTTATGAGATAAAGCTCTTATGAGCATAAATCTCCTTCACTAGAATTTCTATTCAGTGAATTGCCCTACACTAGGTAACATACCACTTAATATTTATAAATCACACATGGAAGATAGGTATCTAGTAGAGAAAGAATATGGCGAGACAGTGTTGTGTGTGTTACAGTAAGACCATGTGGCCGTGGAAGAGGAGACGCGCCAGCCTTCAAGAACGCGGAGAGAACAATCTCGTTAATAACACTTATAAGGATGGGCGGAACATCTATGCCTTAGTGACACTGAACTGTACCTATATATTTATATAGAAATATATAGATATAATATACTAAGGGAGAAAAAACCCCGGAGTGAGGAGTAGATGTCTTACCTTCAAGAACGCGGAGAGAACAATGACTCGTCTTGGCCTCGTGGGCTCCCGCACCAAAAAAAGGAACTTGTTTGGAAAGTCTCACCGTGACCTTAAATGAACAACTTATAATCCCGAAACAACTATTTAAGTAATGAAAGCTCGCGTACCCCCGAAGAGGCCGTCCCTAATACAAACTGGCTACTTTGATGTAGGAGAATTTAATATCTTTAATCTAATATCCAAGAAGGATGGTTTTATATGTAATGTCGATAGTCCGAACACCTATTTGAGAGTGAGGTGGTATTGAAGTCTTGCTTAGAATTTTGGTGGGCTTTCATTTTAGCGTGTATCCTTATACAAACGCCCCTATATGACCCTAACCGATAACGATAGGGATTATTTTGAAAGACGTTAAGACTCTGGGAGAGTTTCTTGGTCTGACCAGATGGCTGGCAAAAGATAAAAAGATCTGACATCATTAGTTATCACTGATCGCAGAATAATTATCCTACGGATTGTGTCTCGCATACGGCATATCGGGGGGGGGGAATGGAAGACCGAGGAAAGACATGGCGGGTGATAGAACGAAAGAAGATAAACAAAATGGCGTCTAGGATGGCCAAACTGATGAGAAAAGATGGCGGAAAGAAAGAAATACGATGAGTCATATGTGAAACTGAAAAAAAGAATTACTTACAAAACATAACTCGGGAATTTTATAATAATAATTCTCATACTATCATCTCCCGAATAATGGGCATTACACAAGCATTCATCAATCTACTTGCAGAGCAAATGACCAAAGCGGATATCGCCGTTGAACATGCAAAAGGTGATGCTGACTACAAGATATGTATGTCAGCATGTCTTCACGCCAAAGAGAAGCCAACAGCTGTTGTCGCAGAGGATTCTGATGTGTTCCAGCTGCTAACGCATCATGCCAATATTGCTGACAAAGACTTATACATGGTGACATCCAAACAAACAGTGTGTGTCACAACTTTGGCAAAGAAGCTTGACCCATTACTCTCTGGCGCCCTGCTCTTTCTGCACGCTTTCAGTGGGTGTGACACTACGTCTAGACCTTATGGGATTGGCAAAGTGTCAGTACTCAAGAAATATGCAGAACTAGAGCGGTGTAGTTCAATATTCATGTATCCATCTTCATCTAAAGCAGAAATAGAAAGCGCTGGAGAAGATGCCTTGTTGATCATCTATGGCTGCACAACATCTCTGAGCCTTGACTCGGCAAGAGTGGACAAGTTTCAGCAGAAAGTGGGTACTGCCACGCAGTATGTGTCGCCAGAGAAGCTTCCGCCAACATCTGATGCAGCCATTTTACATAGTCATCGCGCATACCATCAGGTTCAGGCATGGTGTGGTAATGATCTTCCTGCAGAAGAATGGGGCTGGACGACTTCTCCTTCTGGCTTATATCCCGTCAAAATGTCTCAGCCGTCGGCACCTGATCGACTACTTAAAGTAATCGTCCAGACCATTTCATCATTCCTGATTTAATGCAATCAAATCATAGCCATTAACGAGTATATCAACAATACGTCGTCACTTTTTGCATCCAGTCAGCCGTTTTTAAATAATCCGTAATCAAAATCTGCAAATTCCCCGAGTTCTCAAAACACTCCTCAAGGTTTGCAGACGATGCGCAGCAGGCTCGGTGACGTAGCAAAAGGCAGAGCTCTCCCCGCGCGCAGATTCAGAAGGATGTAAACACAGGAGATATATATAGTACTTGAAGATTTTTGGGTGTTTCTGATAGATTTATTTTGCGATGTGGCATGTACTTGCATCCTGTGTGGGTGCAGCGTTGGGGCTGTGCCTTTCCCGAGAGCTTAGCACCCATTTGCAAACTGTGGGGCGACGATATATGTGTGCAGATGTGTGCAGCGGCAGGAAGCGGCGGGGAGCGGCGGTTAGTAGCAGGCCACCGAGATGAGAGGGCTGCAGTACCCAGCTGGCTACTACCAGCCACTCCCCATCGCTCCAAAGGTCTGCACACATATATCGTGGCCGTGTGGGTTGTGAATGGGTGCTAAGCTCTCGGGAAGGGCTAAGCTTTCTTGCTGTGCCCATGCAGGATGCAAGTATGTGCCATGTCGCACAAAAACTATACCAGAAGCACCCGGGATTCTAAGGGTACTGTATTTTTCTCTGAGTCTCCGTGTGTCTGTGTCGGGCGGGGCTGGGAGGCTTACCTCTTGTGACGTTGCCAGCAAGTTTCGCGCCACGGCTGGAATGTGGCTGTTGTTTTTCCCGCGCTTTTTACAAAAGTCATGTTTTTAGGGAAATAAGGCGTGAAAATTAATACTTTTTTTGTGGATTAGGTATTTTGAATAAAAATTTAACATAATTATGCAAAGAAAAAATGGGTCTGGACGATTACTTTAAGATAATGGGATGCAATTGTGGTGGAAATTGCAACACAAGAACATGTACATGCCGCAAAAATGGGCTCCATTGCACTCCAGCTTGTGGTCAATGCAAGGGCATTACCTGTTTGAACGGTCCACCTGTGGATATTGAAGAAAATGAGGTGGAAAACGATGATGATGAAACGGGACTATAAATAAATTAATGTGTTTGAAAGTCACTTTGGAATATACACATATATATATTTATATGCATATATACATACACAATATGCACAATACAATAATACATATGTAAAAGATTATAGCTGGTTGTTCAGACAATTAATTTTGCTCATTTTAGGGTAATTTTAGGCCAAAATTTTGATTTTTCGAAGATTTCAACATGAACACATCCTCCAATCTCTTCCAAAGTAACTTTAAATGAAAGAGCACCTCAAAATAAGTAGGATTAGACACTTTATTTGTGTTTCTATGTTGATTTTCAGCAAAGTTATGCCTATTTCAATATTTTACCTTCCGCGGCGGCGGGTATCTAGGATTTTCAGTGAAAACGAGTATTTGCCATGGGTGGATTCGAGTGGACTTTTTTGTGTGGCTAGAAATACCTCCAAAGAACCCATTTCAGGTGAAATTGCTTTGTTAACATTTTTGTCCAGCCTCGGCACTTAATTGCCTGGCCTAATAGGGCCTACTCGATCCTAGGGTAACATTTACAAAAACATGTCTACAAGTTAACGGTAGAGGTTCATTATCCGTTTGAGAGTTTTTGAGTGAATATTGCTGGATGTATATGACATAATATGATTATATGAGAGGGAGAAAAACACCCAGCAGTTAGCGCTGAGAGAGGTGATGTAATGGTCCCACGGCGGCCTTCAAACCCTCGATCATTCTCGGCGTCTGTTGAGTGATCTGTGTAAATGCCGTTGTAACTTTTGTTGAGTCTTTATGAGGTCCAGCCTTATCCTTAGCATCCCATTATGCTTTTCTTTATGTTTTGGTTAATTTTCTGATATTTTTATATCTTTTCTGGCCGTTTCAGTGACGGTTTCACGTATTTTCCAGCACTTGCACACCATATATATATAGCTTCAAGTTGAATGATAATTTTCCAATTATTTCGGCCGCATCTGCTGTGTATGGTCTGTAGGTAAGGTTCTAGGTTTAGGTACCGGTAGTTCTTTCACCACTTTAGGGCACCACGTACAGTAGCAAATTATTTAGGTTCTAAAATTCGCGCCACATAGATCGCATTTACTACTTTCTCCTATGATTTTTATTCTTATCATTCAGATTGATTCAAACTTAAATCATCGCTGTTATTGGATAGTTATCACACACCCTCCCTCCCTCGCCTGGCTGAGTTACCGATTGCCAAATAAACAAGGCTGGGGTTTTATATATTTTTTATATAATAACTTCTAATTTCAGTGTCGATTCAAATACCTCGTGGTAATTGTGAAAAGTTATTTTCAAGTATTGCATTAATGTTACGACAGAGTTTATAAATGACAGACTTAATATTGAGCATTAGGCACCGTATTAGGAGTCTTCCCCTGCCCTGCCGCTGGGACGACCTCGTGTTTTTTTGTCTTTAAGGGTAATGTACATGATTATTTCAATTATTATAGTATGTCAAACTTTCGTAAGATACCACGGCATCGATATATGTATATGATTGCTTGTGATGTGTTGGTAAATAGGAGAAATTATGTATTAGTATAGACTGACAGACATTTCTTGGCCCACACCCATGCCGCGGTATACTTTTGGCACCTTAGTGTCAGTGCCACAGCTGAGGCTCTCGCCACGTTGCTCGTAGTACAGTGGGTAATTTTTAGACCAATGAGACGTCCCTGACCATTTTAGAACGGCATAGTGAGGGACCGTGTGCCAGGTGGGGCGGGGGTGGGCAGCGGGCACCATGCTTGTCATTTCCCTCGTCTTATATTTTAATAGTGTTTTGATGGTGAATCTTACTTTGTCAACATTCTGCAATTTTTTGACGAAATTATCGTAGCCTGATTAATGCGTTTTTTTTTTTAATTGATCATTGTTTGGTATTTATTGCTTTTATTGCTGTTTCTTTAGGAGGTAATCTTACCATACCCAGTGGATTTGTGGCATCATAATATAGTGTATGCCTGTATGTTTAATTTTTTGCGCAATACATTTTTGGTATAGTATTATTCTAGTGTTTGCCCATACTCCCCCTCTCCCACAAAACAAGCTTGGGGACCTGGGGGAATGCGGGATATTTGGCTGGGGTACAAAATATGAGTCGCAAACACATAGTTTTTGAGTTAGGGGTGTTGAAAAAATTCCCTAGAACTAGGGAAAATTAATTGGATTTCTTCTGAGTCAAGAAATGTGTGAAGCTGCCGATCCTCACAGAATGATGACCGAAGTGTCGAGAACTCTCCAACCTCCCGCTAGGAGGTTAGGTTAGATTTGTTTAGGTTAGGGTAGGTTATATTTGGTTGGATTAGGTTAGGTTAGGTTAGGTTATCGGTGGCTCAAGCCCCCCGCTAGGTTAGGTTAGGTTAATTTTGGTTAGGCAAATTTCTCTAGATATAAGGAAATTACCCTAGAACTAGGGAATTTAACCCCCTCCACAACTCTTAAATTTCGTGTTTGCGACGCATAATTTGTTCTCCACCCGAAAACACCGCATTTCCACTGGTCCCCAAACTTGTTTGGGGGAAGTGGGAGAGTATGGGCAAACACTAGAATTTTACCGCATTTTTTGGTATATATAAGTGCAGTTACAACCGATACGCGATCGCTGGTTTTAAGTATCCTCAACATATCTTGTTCTTATCATAAGGAGTATTTTTAGCCCCTGCAACAGTCATTGGAAATGAAAATTTAACACAGGGGGGGTCTGGCGGGGCGAAACCCCAGCAGTGAGGTTAGGTTACGCAATCAATGCCCAGGTTATGTTAGTGAACTAGAAGAGGGATCTGGGCAGGGCTGCTGCATAATATGTCAGCAGAGTATTGGGCATTAAGGAATATTGGTTGAAACTGCATATTGACCATATTTTTTTTATTCCGGTACGTGAGGGTAGTTAAAAGTTAGTGGTAAATTTCCAGATGAACACCGAACTCACTTTGGTGGACGAAACTATTTTTTTCTGGTGTGTTTTTATGTGTTTTGAATGAATCTGCTAACCGTTTCTGTCGCAAATATTATTTTTTTTTTTTGCAAAAAGGAAAAAAAAAAAAAAAAAAAAAAATGGAACCTAAACCTAACCTAACCTTTACCTATACCTAACCTAACCTAACCTAACCCATACCTAACCTAACCTATACCGAATCTAACCTTTACCTAACTTAAAAAAAAAAAAAATCTTTTTTACCTCTACCTAAAAAGAAAAAAAACAACATTTGCGACAGAAACGGTTAGCAGATTCATTCAAAACACATAAAAACACACCAGAAAAAAATAGTTTCGTCCACCAAAGTGAGTTCGGTGTTCATCTGGAATAATACCAGGTTAGTTTCTGTTAAGTTAGGTTCGGTTGTATTGACCTATTTTTCATTTATTCACCATTTTAGGTTAGGTTAGGTTCTATTCACCTATTTTTCTTCATTTATTCCCTTTTGGGGTTGATTTGCAGTTTACCCACATTTTCCCTCTTCATAACCTCCCAACTGTCGGGGGCTCAAGATTGTCATGGTCATATTATGGATATTATTCATTTGCACAACAAATGAGGCCTCAAAACACTCAAATGAACGGAACAATTCTAGAGTCCTTTCCCACCCTTATTATTTGGCTTTTATCCCCCAGACCTTCACAGATCCCTTCAGATACCTCTAAAACGTAATTATAAAGTGGGGGAGAGATAAAAAAAAAAGGGGGAAAAAAATTACTAACCTAACCTATCCGGGTAAAATTCTAGTTCTTTCTCGCCCTTAGGTCTCGCTAGGAGCTTATTGGTAAGATTAGGTTAGGTTATAGTGAGGTTAGGTTAGTAATATTATTTTTGGGAGTCCAGGGCGGGGGTTGAAGGGGGCATCTCTCCCCCATTCTATAACTACGTTTTAAAGGTATCTGAAGGGATCAGTGAAGGTCTGGAGAAAATAAAACCACTAATAAGGGCGGGAAAGGACTCTAAAATATTACCAAATTGAGTAAATAACTATCAATTGGAAGAAAAAACCCCACCAAAAATAGGAAAAGACCATGAAGGTAGGGTAATATTTTCCCATCGCTTTAGGCAAAATCACATTTTTGTTGTTAACCTCTTCACCCCTAGATCTTTCCTTTGCTATAAAAAATTGTATGTTGTCGAGCCATAAAATCACGAAAAGTAACTGAATATACCAAATTAGTTACCTAGTTGACAAGGATACTAAACGGGTCAGACTCATACCTATAAAATATTGCTTATAGTCTCTAGAAATAGTCTAATGGTACACAAATTACAATGGATATTACTTTCTGGGTCTCAAGGGGTCAAGGGGTGAAATGAAGAAGAAATCAGATCAATTGAAAATAAATCCACATTATTTCGTTATAAGGCACCACTATTTATGACACTATTGTTGTCTGATGAGTTTTTATGTGTTGTAAATAAATTTGGCACTCGTGTATGGCGGAAATTAATGTACATTTTTAGGTATGATTTCGGTATTGGGCACTACTGTTTTAGCACACAACTCTATTGTTTTCTGGATAAAACTGCAGTTTAATACAATGCATGGAGTTTGGTTACGTAACCTGGCCTAACAGAGTGGGCTGCAACCCCCCGACCCCCCCAGCTAATTCACTAACCTAATTTGGGCATTGGGTATGTACCCTAACCAACCCTAACATTAGGGGGGCACCCCCCTTATGTTATTATTCCCTTCAGACAGCTGATGTATGGGTTAGAAATACTGCAAATGGTCAGATCTACAAGTTGAGGATAGTTATAACTAGTACGTGTCTTGCATAGTATTAAATTGCAGTAGAACCGAAAAAGGATAATATTGAATTAATAGTGTTGCAATAGAATTGCTAGCGTTTTAGCCCAAGGTTGATGTTTACATTTATTTATAGTATTCTGGTTGCTGAATGTAATGCAGTACTAAAGGTTGTTCACACTAGGCAAATGTCGGTAAACATAGGCTGAGTTTACTCCCCTGGGAGTAAATCTCAGCCAATGTTCGCCGGAAAAACCAGCACCGCTCGATTGGTCTTTATCTGCTGAGTTGCCGAGAATTTTCGCGCGCCAAATTCAAACAAACGCAGTAGCCAGCACCACCCTCTTCCCCACTCACCCCAATTATTGGAATAATTTCGGTATTGGGCACTAAAAACTAACAAATTTAACTGACATCATCGTGTAGATCTTTTCATCCTTACTTTGAATCCCAATTTCCCATGGCAATGGCGATACATATAATACTGAAAATGTTCCGTCTTAGCTACAGCCAGAAACGGTTGTTTGGTTAAATCAGATTATGTTAGGTTAGACGTGAGATTTGATTTAGTAGATGATATCAAGGAAAAAATGACGATTCATGGTTGAATGTACACTATAAACACTGTTGATGGCGGGGACGCGGGAACAACAAACCAGCATTTGTTCCCCGGAACGAATTGCGTGTGAACGTAATCTCGGCACTCGGCCGAACAACACTGACTTCCCGGCGCTAAAAAGTGCTAACATTTGGCCAGTGTAAACCAGCCTTTAATATCCTGGGGAAACTTAGAGAAGCTTGAATATATTGAGGTTATAAGTTTGGTATTTTGGTACTTTCAACCAGTAATTGAGTACGAGGTTAAAAGTACTCTTTTCCTATGTATTTTGATGTGTTAAGAATGATGGTCACATTAAAAATCGTCGAAAATGCATAATTTTGCAGTTATTCCCGCTTAAGGTTAGGATTCTCAACCAACGTCCAGGTTAGGTTAGTGAACTTTCTGGGGGGCGTCAAAATAAATGGGAAAAGAGTACTTTTGACCTCGTACTCAATAGGCCCATAGACGCAGAGGCCAGAGGTCCCATGTACTAATATGTTTACATTTTTTCCGTTTTCTCGTGCGGGCGTCATGGGTGACTTCATTTTTTCGTAAATAGTTTTTTTCGTTTACTCCACATAAGAGCCCCTCTCAGTAATGAAGTTACTTTCATGGTATCATGAATTACTCACATACATATCACATACACTTCAATGTCCATGTTAATCACAATCTTCGTATATATGAATGAATAGATGTAGTACTTATTTATGTCTTAATCATGATTATTAAGAACGTGATAAATATGAGGTACATCAGTTATTGTTGTACAAGTGAAGTATGACTGCAAGAAAGTTACGGATCCAAGTGCCACATCATATGTATATAGTAATCTTCGAAAACTGTATCAGGAAGATACGCTGCCAGACGTACAAACGCACGGGAGGCTACCAAGGGAGGGAGGTGGTGCTTGGGATTAGCCCACGTGTGGTAGTCGTATAGAAAGTGTCGTACCTCAGGCATCAACACACTGTGGTAAACATTAATGTTTCTTATATACTTTGCTGGTATTCGTCAGTTGCATTTATATATAGTATGTATAAATCAAGAAAGTTCTCTCTGTGTAGGAAAAGTTGTATATTTCTGACCCTTCATATAGAAATAATCAGGAATAGTGGGCGTGCAGAGAATCATTTGACAAATGCTTATTCTAGGATTAATATGTCCCATTTTCATTAAAAACATACGAGAAAATTATCTACATATATTAATGTAAAGAAACAGCAACAGAAAAGGTCTTATAATAAAGCCCTTAAAATAAATAATTAGTACATTTTTACCATGAAAAAATAGAAATACTGGCGTTGTGTGGCAACCCCAGCTTTCACAGTCTATAGGCGTATTGCTGGTTGAAAGTACCAATTTACCAAAAGTTTATGGGCTGGTGCCCCGGGTGCCACAACTCACTGCTTCTAATGTTACCCTGGCACTGGCCTTGGAGTGAAGAAGTGCAGTCAAGGGGTAGAGCTTAAAGTGACCAATGGGTTATAATAAAATCATGTGATATATTTAACATGATTAAATTAGTCTTGGTTAGGTTAGGTTAAATTATACAATTTAATTAGTCAAATCTTAAATAAAACATACAATTATAGGATGTCATACACTGAATTAAAAATCAAAAGAATGTCATATACGGTACATTTATTTTTACCTAGGTATGTTTTATTGGTCTGCATATTATTTATTATGTATGACTCGTGCATTCATATTGGATAAAAGTTTCCTAAAAGTGCTAGGACAGCTAAAATGACGGAAAGGCTATAACTACGTACGTCTTTAAATTGTCCTTTTAAATATCTGAATTTTGCCAAAACACTATGAGAGTGTTGCCATAGGCCAGATGTATCTATATGAGAATTTTCTTTATGCATTTATTATTTTTTATTAATTGAAAAAAATAGGCCAGACAGTCCCCTTAACGCACAAAATATTTGAAGTTACGCACAAAAATGTTTAAAATGTTTAAAAATTCAATGGGAAAATCAATGGGATTTATTTAACGCATTTTTCGCTTGACACAGGATTTTCCAGGAACTTAACTCGTTCGTTAAATGAGGTCTACTAGTGTGGTACAGTATACACAAGGACCAGCTGTCTTGGTAGAATAGGAGATATAAAAACCCATAGTACCTATACTTAACTACGGTACCGCACTGTACTGTATATGTCGTATACTGCACGTGTTTTGGACTTATGAACAATTGGATTTACTCGTTCGTAAGTCGGGGACCCATTGTATATACAGTAAACCCTCTATAATTCAAACTAATTGGGAAGAGACCTGGGTCGAATTTGCCGAAAGTCCGAATTATCTGATGGTTACCTTTAGCCCCTCCATACAATAAGAACTCACTAAAACAAGTAAAACATGCTAAAACAGCACAGATTGTAGTACATAGTACTTGTACTTACTAAAACATGGCTAATACTGAAGTCTTGAATACTTGAAGTTGAAATGCAGTACTACTGTACTAACACTCAGGCGTCACTGATAGCGTCTTCAGGCAAGGGCTGCGTTAAGTAAACGCAACGCAAACAGGTCCACACGGAGGCGCTTGGTGACGTCAGCATACAGTATGCCTAGCGATTGCTACCCCCGCACTACAGCCCGGGGAGGTGGATCGCCACTGAGTTGGTAGCTCGCGCCACTATAAGGGTATGTAAACAAAGGGCAAAGAAAGCCTCTCCTCTTCTTGCCTCCTTAATATTTCATTTCCTGATGCTATAACTTCTGTTGCATCAAATACAGGGTCATCAACAAGTTATTCTGCAACAATAAGATCAGCCACAGATAAATTTTAGCAGCTGGTAACTTGGTAGGAATGTTTATTGTGACGCGTTCCGTATCGATCAGTAGAGAGAGTGCGAGAGGGGGGAGGGTGACCTACTGACAGGGTTGATGATTTTTTTTATTTAAAAAATAAAATTAAAAAAATACGATTTAATTTATTTAAATCAGATTTATTTTATTTAAATCTATTTTTTTTAT
This sequence comes from Chionoecetes opilio, assembly GCA_016584305.1. Classification (NCBI taxonomy): domain Eukaryota; kingdom Metazoa; phylum Arthropoda; class Malacostraca; order Decapoda; family Majidae; genus Chionoecetes; species Chionoecetes opilio. Next base: position 159,992 of record JACEEZ010000391.1, read on the forward strand.
TTATATTAATTTGATGTTCTATATGAAATCTAACTACTACATGATATTGTTTAGCATATTCATAGCTAAAAAGAGATAGAATAAGTGAATTAAAAATGCATATAACATGAAATACAGATGATTTTACATATTTTCTATTTCTGTGATGGACGTTTTCACATCAATAGGCCTATGTCTATAAGCGCGTTTTCGCGACGTTTGCCAGGCCGATCTAGACCGGCCCTTAGTATATTTAATATTTATACCCATTAGTATAGTTATACCCGCTTAGTATATTTACCTCCGCCAACGAAGTTGGAGGGGTTATGTTTTCACCTCGATCTGTCTGTCTGCCCGTTTGTTTGTTTGTTTGTTTGTTTGTTAGTGTACAGGATTTCTCGAAAAGTTACAAATAGATTTGGACCAAACTTGGGATACCAAGTCTATTTGGTATAAGGAAGAACTGATTAAATTTTGGATGAAATCTATTGACAAATGTTGCCATGGCAACCAATTGATGAAATATTCGGCCGGAGGTTATGCGCTCATACTGAGTGCATATATATATATATATATATATATAATATATATATATATATATATATATATATATATATATATATATATATATATATATATATATATATATATATATATATATATATATATATATATATATATATATATATATATATATATACTTTTTCAACTTTTTTCTTTTTTTTTTACTTTTCTTTTTTACTTATTTTTTTTACTTTTTTTTTTGGATGAAATCGAATCACAACTGTTGCCATGGCAACCAATTGATGAAATATTCAGGCGGAGGTATGCGCTCTACTGAGTGCCCCCCTTCCTAGTTATATCTATTATCGGTATAAATATATGTGTGGGCGTATATGGGCGGGCATTTTCACAGTAACCTAGGCCATCATTGTCTCACAGCACAAAAATTTAGATTGTCTTTTATCACTGGTTCCAGTGAATATTGAAGGATCAATTGTATATTGTATAGAATATTTTTACCAAAAAGCTGCAGATATTATGATAATATCACAGTAACAACAATACATTGCGACAACTTAAAAAATTTATTCAACAACTTGAAAACTGAACACCTCAAATTTTTGTATATATTTACCACAATTAAAATAGGTTAATATGTTATAAAATATACGCGTTAAATGTAATAAGTATGTATAATTTATATATTCAGCGCCGACATCGTTTATGTTACACTAATTTTTCCGTCCACAATGTCCACTCCGACACATCGGTCTATATCTTATGCCAGAATATATGAGTCTATTGTTTTTCATTGATATACAAAACACTATAAGGGACTATATAGTCCCTTAGAGTGTCTTTTATATCAATGAAAAACAATAGACTTTCATATATTCTGGCATAAGATATAGACCGATGTGTCGGAGTGGACATTGTGGACGGAAAAATTAGTGTAACATAAACGATGTCGGCGCTGAATATATAAATTATACATACTTATTACATTTAACGTGTATATTTTATAACATATTAACCTACTTTAATTGTGGTAAATAATACATTTTACATATATACAAGCAGTAGTAATGGCAATTCCAATAATTAAATTAATTAAATGAGACACCAAGTTCCGTCCAACATTCGAACACTTTTGGGCGCTGAAAAAAAAGTTATTCACATAGATCCTTGAAATTTTGGATGATGTTTGTCAATGAAGTGCTCTTCAATTAACTGAAAAACACAATCAGCTACACCCATTATAAGATAGAGTTCATTGCTTTATTTAAATTATTACTGATGGCCTAGGTTACTGTGAAAATGCCCGTATAGTATAATATAGGTGTGTGATATAATGGGCGGTCTTGTGGTCTTACTGTCTTGCAAGCCTTCCCCCCCCCCAAAGACACACCAAATTATTATTAATTTGACCTCGGGTAATAACCTAGTTGGCATATGAAAGGTGAACCGTAGTCAGCATTCTGTCTGTGATGAGTCAGCTACACAAAATAATGCCTGATTTTGCTATATCATACTGTTCGGCCAAATTTTCATAGTCATCCCTGCTACAGGTTGAAGTTCCCAAACTCGGCAACCTCGGGACCAGCGCCGAGCCGAGTAATGGAATTTTCCGACTTTTAGAACGTAGATATATTAAGGGGAAAAAAAGCATGAAAGTCACATCAACTTCTTCAGAAGGTAATTTTTCTCAGAAATAGTGAACACATTGTTCTTCCTTTTCTTTTCACTTCCACCAGTAGGTGTTCCTGGACGTTTGGGAGCCATAATACCAATAACAGACCTGTATAAGTACACAAAATAACAGTGTACACAACTCTACAGTCACAACACCACTGAACAATAACAACAAACAAATCGACGGGAGAAACCAAGCGGCCTAGTGTGGTGGCACCTAGCGGCCGACCCAGCAACTACGCGCCGGGTTTTGGGTGTTCTGCCGTGTTTTGGAAAATCCGGAACTATAGCCGAGTTTTGGGTGTTGCCGACTCTTGGGATGCCGAGTTTGGGAACTTCAACCTGTACGTGACTTCCCAATGGGAAGTTAATCGGATTCAATGGGATTTTTGTTGTAGTAATAATTACTTCGGCGGTTAAACAAGAGAATTAAATTTTTTGTTTGATAATCATAATGCATATTAAACTTTGGTTAATATCACTTTGGCTCTTTATAAACATTACAAAAGTAACATGCACATTCAACTTTTGGTTATAGTAGTGTGGCTTTTTGTACAGTACAACAAAAATATATATTTAACAGAGAAAAAAATATTTCTGCCGTGAAAACAGCCACATGGCAATTTGCTATCTAAAAGTGCCACAGTGGATTCCCCCACACCACTCATTGTGTCTCATTATGATATAATTATACTACAATAAAAAAATTGGTGTTCATAAAGCCCATTTGCTTAATTTTCCTTCTTTCCCCTCTCGTTTTCAAATAATGATAAGGTTATGATTTAAATCAGTGATTTAAAAAAAAATCATTTGATTTAAATCATGATTTAAATCAGTGATTAAAATCAACTTGATTTAAATCAAACCACCCTGACTACTGAACACAACAATGGTGTTACTCTGGGGATATGTAAGGTAAGGTCATAAGTGCTCGAGGTGCTTAATGTGTCAGAGGCGATGTGGAGGCTGGCTGATGAAGTGGATGTCACAGGGGAGGTGGAAGATGCTGTAGAAGACTCCGACAATTCGAACAATGTGTGGACAATTCGAACTTCAGTTCGGATTATGGAAAGTTGTTGAAAAATTTGAACTGAGCCTGAAACAGGTCGAATGATCCGAAGTTCAAATCATACGGTTTCAAATTAGAGGGTTTACTGTATATATACAGTCGCCGCCGGAGATACTGGGGCCCTTACCCACGCGTAGCGCATTTGAAGGTCCCCAGTAAATATTGCCAAACAACCCTCTATGGTTAGATTTGGCATATTTCGATGACATGTGGCAACCCTGTAGGCTCTAGTGTACCCCCTGGAAGTGATACGTGAGTCAGTAGCTCATCAGTTGTCAGAGTGGGAGGACGTTTGTTTCGCTGAGTGATCACAAGCTCGCGGCCATTTTCTCACCCCGCCTTTGTACCCAGCTGCGGCCACCACCAGTGAACAGACATGGGCCCTACCCAGCTCAGTGATGTGGAGATACTTGCCTTACGTGAGGAAAATGTGCCTGTCAGTGAGATAATGCGTCGGACAGGTCGTGGCAGGTCCACCATTCAGCGGCTGTGTAAGCAGGCAAGGGACCTACCACCAACAGTTGTTCCTCAGTATAAGAAATGACCTGGGCGTAAGAGAAAAATGTCACAGCTTACAGACAGACTCCTAAAGCTTGCAGTGACTCAGAATCCAAGATTAACTGCAAAAGAACTAAAATCCATGTACCCAGAGCTGCTAAAAGATGTCGCCATCCGGACGATACAGCACCGCCTCAAACACCATCTTGGCCTTGCAAGCAGGGTAGCCGCCCTAAAACCGTTACTGACTGACAAAATGCGCTGCAAACGACTCGCATTTGCAAAACAACATAAGAACTGGAGTGTAAAACAGTGGAAAGGAGTATTATGGTCCGATGAGAGTACCTTTCGTGTAGTTACTTCCCACCGACTTCGTGTGCGGCGGCGTTGAAGCGGAACAGATACAACCCCAGATACACAAAAATAACTGTTAAACATTGTGCTTCTGTTATGATTTGTGGTTGCTTTAGTGGTAATCTCGGGAGGGGGAGTTTGCATTTCCTTCCTAAAAATATCACCATGATATTTAATGGAGCCCTTCAAATGCACTATGCGTGGGTAAGGGCCCCAGTATCTCCAGCGGCGCTGTATATATATTATCTATATATATATATATATATATATATATATATATATATATATATATATATATATATATATATATATATATATATATATATATAATATATATATATTATATTATATATATATAAAATAAATTATATATATAATATATAACCGTATTTGCCGGCGCATAAGACGCACCTCCGCATAAGACGCACCCCTATTTTACAAGGAGGTTTTGAGAAGAAAAAAAACTTCTTTTTTTTTAAGGGGAATAAATTTGTAAATTTATCATGTTATTATAAAAAAAAAAGGATTTGTAGGGGAAAGCAAATGATTATGAGCCTGTACCTAAATACAATATTCACAGTGCAGTGAATGTGAATGAAAAATTATACTAGTTAAAATGTCAAGGGAATGACAGGGTAATCAAAATCGGTCATAATATATTGCAGGATGCCCCCACGAATTGATATTCTAATATTTTGCTACCTATGACATATAGCTTGGATTTAATGTTGTAGGTATGCCTTTGTTGCTTTTCTACTATGTGTTTAGACTTTGTGGAATATTTGAAGTATAGATATTGGTATTATTTTGGTAGTGGGCTTTCAAAAGTCCTAGGACTCTTACCTACATCATCGTGTAGCATTCTTCATTCTGAGTATTTTGAGCCCCATTTCCCATGGCGCAATTGAATAATAATGGCATTACACGTAGTACCGAAAATCTACCGTTATTTCAGCCAGAAAGTTAAGTTAGGATAAATCAGATTAGGTTAGGTTAGAGGTGGGGTTTGGTTTAGCAACAGATGATATAGAGAAAAAACGAATATTACCAATAATATGGCAGTGTGAAGCGTAGCAATGTTTGCGGGGCGGACCTGGAGGGGCAGGTTGCCCCCTCCCACACACACATGTAAACAAACTTTGATGTCCGACAAAAACGAGAGCCAGATTAATTCCAAACTATTCAGGAGGACTAAGTTTCGGCCTCAAAATCTGTGGTTGCCCAATAATATAAATTTACGAAGATATTTAGGTAACACTGTCTGTAAGGTAGCCATCTCTACCTTGTTGTTATTGTTGTAATTGTTGAAGGGCACCGTTGTCGGGATCGACGATATTTGCCCTGGTTTACACCTATGAATCTATCACAGTCGCGAGGGTTGATTAGTCTTCTTTAGGAAGGTACAGATGAAGGCTGGTTCACACTCTGAAATCACGGCAGCGTTCCGTCAGCCGTGCCTTGTATTCAACTATTCGTCACGGTTCTGTCATTTTCGGCAGTTCCTGCTCACCCTCTAAGCAGACATATGGTGCCTCAGAGGCTATGGTTGAAGAAATTTGCATTATAGCACTTCTGGTGGATGAAGAAGAGGAGTTGAACTCTAAAAGACACTGTTTTGGGTACATAAAGCCTTGAGAAACGACAATTATGAGCACGGCACGGTTTCATTACGTTAAATATTCTTCCCCAGAAACTGTTACGTGACAGGGCGGTGGTGTATTGGAGCCGTGACGGCGGCGCACCGTTTAGTGTAACACGTCTCTTTGTTTGAATGCAAGAATTCAGAGAGTTGTAGAGGTACAGGGGTGAGGATTGAGGGTGTTGAGGTGGTACAAAGGCCTATGCTGTCTCCTATCCCACCTTGCTTACCACTGTAGCGCACTAACACACACCACCTGCATCGGCTTAGGCCACCCTCCTACTGGGACCAGGATTAGAGGGTGACCTGACACTGACCTGACTTGTCCTCGCCGACATAACTGCAACACCAGCCAGGTAATTCAGTCAGCCACAGGACACACATAGACACTCACGCCGCGCACCTCTTGTCCCCACGTTGTACAATGACTCGCTGTCAAATAAACAACAAGCCACGACGCCTTTTCTCCATACTTGTGTGTATAGACAGACTCCCCAAAGATACTACACCTCCCTCTCACCGCTCACACTCCTTCAAATAAAACTTTAACACGCTCTTTGTTTCACTATTCCATATCAACAATACTCAGTCCAGCGAAAATTCTATCACCATTTTCTGCCTCCCTTCTATCATCTCCTTCCAACTGTTGTGTCACTTGTGTGGCCCGAGTCGAATGCGGGTTAATTAAGGCGACATCTATATGCGGGATGTTTGTCTTTTCCATGGGTGCGGGGAGGAGTCTGAGCGGTAATGACCCTGGTGGGTGCGCGGAGGGCGTTCGCCGGTGAAGTATCCCTGGTGAAGCGGCAGACCTGAGATATCAGACGTTTTACAATGGAGAGCAGCAGCGGGGTGTGGATGATGTTTACATCTGACACGGCCATCTTGGCAGCAACAATCGCTATCTTGTTGCCCCAGCTCTTATTTTCTCTTAAACTCCAACCTTTTCTTAGTATTATGCATTACTGTTGATAACACAGTTACTAATTTGTGCTCAGTGGACTACTGCTCAACACAGATCACTCCAGACCCCTTTAGTAATACACCACCGGCTGTTCTGCATTCTCTGCCCGACCTCTCATGAGCTAATATGGCCGCATTAGACGCAGGCTGAACTTTGCATTCCTTTTTAGGGGAAAAAACTGCGTCTTATGCGCCGGCAAATACGGTATATATATATATATATTGCAATGTAACTTCTTTATTTTTTTTTTGCACCCACTGTATATATCTATACAGTGGGTGCAAAAAAAAAAGAAGAAGTTACATTGCAATATTCCATCATAAAATGAGATAAAGGGATAATTAAAACACACAAATACATTTAAATGGGCTTATTCATAGAAAAACATGGAAACTTATCATAAAGGAATATATACATTAATATTTGGTCATATTTCCCTTGACCTTGATGACCTGCCTCATCCTCCGTAGCATGGAATCATGGAATCAATCATAGAATTCCGCAGCAATTTTGATGACAGAGACGCCCTGTTCAATTTTTGTAAGGGCCCTGGCCTTGTCCTCTCCCGTCATATGCTTCGAAGCCATCCTCGACAATCGTGGGCGGTGGGGGGGGGGTCAAAAAGTACTGTGACGCAGTAAAATGAGCGTGGCTGGAAGGTGGAGCGGCACCCCCCCCCCTCACGTCAACGTCTGGCTCACACTGAATGGCTGAGCTGCACACAACCTGTCTTACTAACGAAGTACTACTGCCACACATACGATAATACCGTTAAAAATTAACTGCGCTCTTTGAAACAAAGAAAATAAT
>JACEEZ010000391.1:172500-175000 GCA_016584305.1 Chionoecetes opilio
AGGTCCGGGAAATCGAGGTTTGTGTGTGTATATATATATATATATATATATATATATATATATATATATATATATATATATATATATATATATATATATATATATATATATATATTATATATACAATTATATATAATATATATATATATATATATATATATATATATATATATACGTGAAAGTCAAAAAGTCAGAAAGGAGTGGAATATATAAGTAGAGAAAGAGGAAGTTAGTGAATTGTTGAAGGAATTGGAGGAGAGGAAAGCAATAGGACCAGACGGAGTGTCAGGTTATGTTTTTAAAGAGTGCAGAAAGCAGTTGGTTGAACCAGTAGTGCCGACCGGGGTAATTTGGTCCTGGTTTTGACAAACTTTGATCTAGTTTCCATATCTATTGAAATAAACAAACAAAAATTTAATGCAATCATAGGAGGGTCACTACCTATATGTCATTAAAGTTTGAACAAATTTCCATTATAGCTCTGTTAGCAATACGTACACTGAGAAGTGCGGACCGCATTGTTACACTAAATGGTGTAAATTGGACCTACATATATATATATATTTTTATTTCAACAAGACAAACCTCCAAAAACTTAAACCACATGTCATACCATGCCCATGGACCTTTCAGACAAAATATAAGAATAGATAAATGAAGAAAAAATGTCATACCATGTCATACCATGAGATGGTATGACAATGGTATGACATGATGGTATGAAAGGTGATGAGCTGCTATCTGTCGTCGCACCGAAAAAAACGAGTAGTGAAATTTGAAACCGTATATACTTGCAGATACAAAGCATAAAACAATGCTGAAACAGGGTATATTATACAGTCATGATATAAACTACTGTGTATCATCTTCAGTGGCACATACAAATCAGTAGTGATGCTATAATTCATAATACATATATGGCGCCTGGCGACATCACTGCCGGTGGCGTCTATAGTGTTAACTACGGTAGACATATCTCGGATTTCTGTACCTTACCAGCACACTTGTGATGTATTCATGGACATCAGAAATCGGTAACTGGTGGCGAAATATTACATCGAAAATGAAAAAACTACAAAAAACTCGCCTCAAAATTCAGTCGCTGGTCATTCGTTTAAAACCCCCCTCAGCTGTGCGCTCCCATTTTCTCTAATACATGTTAGAGGGATACCATTCTAAACCTATAAATGTGGTCATGAGAGCATCTGTATGTTATCCTTATGTACTGTACAGTTCCTCCCTAACTCACCCCACATTACATTGGGTCCAGTTCACCCCGCGAGTGTTTTTGTCACCGTGGTAAATATGGACCAAAACTGAGCATTGATCATAAGAAAATGAGACAAGATAGAGCATAGAGCATTTCTGATATTTCCATGTTAAAGTGGAGGAGAAGCACTCTACATACAGTAAAACCCTTATAACTCGGCACGATAGGGGCTCTGGCCCTTGCCGAGTTATTCAATGTGCCGAGTTATGCTATGTCCTCCTCTGATATGGGTTTAAAAAAAAAAAAAAAAAAAAAAAAAAAAAAAAAAAAAAAAAAAAAAAAAAATACAGTACTGTAAAAGCATAAAAACTACACTTACCAGTGAACGGGTAGAATGTGCTGGATTTGATATCAAACTCAGCACAAATAGCACGCATGGACGCACCTGCATCCATCCTTGCCAGCACTTTCACCTTTTCCTGCAGGCTCAGGCTCTTCAATTTAATTCCCTTCCTGCTGGAGACACCCTTGCGTGATAGAGCTGACATCTTGATATACAGTACTGTATGATGTAATCCCAAAACACGTAAAATAGGTGGCAAAGTAAAGCAAAGATCGGGTACCAGCGCTTAGGCTGAGCCGTGTTTTTGTCGTCCAAGCACCGTCTTGGATTACGAATCCCAATCCAATAACACTTGCTGAAATGTGTGTTATACTACTTTGTGATATTGTTTGCAATGTTTTGCATTGATTATTATTTCGGCTCCTACCAAGCTTGTTGTGTTTTTGAAGCAGAAACCAATCCTTTTTTAATTCTGACAAAAAACGGAATTCGTATCCAAGACGGTGCTTGGACGACATAAACACGGCTCAGCAGCCTACACGCTGGTTCCCGATCTTTGCTTTACTTTGCCACCTATTTTACGTGTTTTGGGATTACATCATACAGTACTGTATTTCAAGATGTCAGCTCCATCACGCAAGGGTGTCTCCAGCAGAAAGGGAATGAAATTGAAGAGCCTGAACCTGCAGGAAAGGGTCAAAAGGACAAAAACACGACTTTATGCGACTGAGGATATGCCGAGTGTAAGCAAAGAGATGCAGTTATAACATCAATATGCCGAGATACATTATTTTTTGCCGACTTTCTGTTTACATGTTCACACAAGAGGTTGTGAGGGCATGATATGCCGAGTGAAAACCAAGAGATGCAGTTTAGGGGAGGCGGTAGCCTCCCCTAAACCGTCACCGAGTGGCGCTCTCGAAGACCCGAGTTCGATCCCGAGTGAG
>JACEEZ010000391.1:180000-307500 GCA_016584305.1 Chionoecetes opilio
ATTTTAGAATGTGCTTTTACCTTTTGGTTTGTTGTGTTGAGAAAAATCAATACAAAATATTTAGAAAAAAATATGATTGACTTGTAGTTGCACTTGACTTGCACATTTTGGGAAAGATTTCCATACACATTAGAGTTCTCCCAACAGGGCTTAAGGGGAGAGTCCGCCGTGAATTTTAAATTGTATCTACGGTCATGAATAATTTATATGTTGTGTATATTAGTACCCTTGTTATCACATGAAAATTTCAAGCTGATCAGATGAAAGGAAAAATTTGAAAAAATTAAAGAGCCTATTTTTGTCGGTTTTTTATGAAATTTTGAAATGCATCTTCTCAGCCTTTTTTTTGACCGATTTCCTTGTGACATGAGCATATGATAATTCATTGTTATTCTAACAATTTGTTCTGAGAATATTTAAAAAAATGTTTTCGAATTTTTTTTTTTTAATTGTTAAAAAAAATTTTTTAAAAAATGAAAATTTTTAAGGATAATTTTCCCATATATCAAAACTGAGACTTAAAAACTAAAATTTTCTCAGAACAGATTTTTCTACGATATTTGATTTTGTGTGTCCTAAAGTTTCATGAAAATCGTGCCAAAAATAAAAGAGGAGATTAATTTTATGTTCATTTTATACTGTTTTGAGAAAAACGCGTTTGAAGTTATACTAAAGTTTCTGCACTCCAGTGAAGGTACTATACTGTCAATGCTACTTTCATATGAATTTTATGGGATCAGTAATCACATATCAATGCATGCATAAAAGGATCTGCACCTTGTCCCCCCTTATAAATGTATTAATTAATCGCTCAAAGGCGAGGGTGTCAGGGCGCGCCACGCCCCTCATTGTTGCAAGGTTCGATCAAAATTCACCAGGTGCATAGCTTTCGGTTGGAATTCCTTTGTCTGTCTTCCTCTTCTTGTTTAATGTCTTCTTCAGTGTAATTCTTCTCTTTTCTTTCTTTTCTAGTCCTTTTTGGATGTATACATTTGTTCCAAAAATTTTTGTGAACAGGTTGCACTTTTCATATCCAAAATTGTTCCAGAATTGGTAACCTGGGTAACAAACTTCACCATGAAGATTGCTGTTTTTTAATTTTTTTAAAGGCTTAGTTTTGATATATGGGAAAATTATCAAAAAAAAAAATTTATTGTAATTTTTTTTTTTTTTACAGGTTTTGAAAGTTTAAATGCCCCTCGCTATGGGCAGTTAAAAAAATATCCGATTGAAAAAAATTCCACCATTCGCAAGCCAAAGGATAGGGTGTTGCCATAGATAGACCATATAACTCAAATTCGTATATTAAAAAATTATTTTCATATTGTCACGGCGGACTCTCCCCTTAACCTGAATATACCAAATTTGAATAGAACTAAAGCTAAAGCTGGCCCACCTTAAATAAGTGAGTATGTTTTCAGAAATGTATCTAGGTAGCTAATTCACGATTTTCTCATTTTGAAAGAACTTACTCTCAAGAGGGCTCAAAACTATATAAACATAATTGTAATGAAGCAACACTGTAAGTATAGGGATTCCTTAACCTTTGTAGGGATTAGAGAATAGTGATACGTGTGACTGCCAAAAAATCTGTCATTCTAATTGCCTCCCTTAGAAATGCCTGTGGAGAGCCGTTTATACATGATCAAAGAAAATTTTACACAATCCTAACAATAATGAAATGATGAAAACATGTAGAGATGCAACTTATATAATGTGACTGGAAAGACACTTATTGACACTTGAGTAACCTCTTGAATGTTCAAATTTGTTTCCTTCTGCAAACTTATCCCATAAAATATCCAAGAGAAGGAGAGTTGAACCTTTTTATCAGGTTGTGATAGACCGGAAATGAGTTATACTTATTGAGTCCTGTCTTCTTATCATATTTGTTTAATCTTAGCTTTAAACTTATGAAAACTTGGCATTTTTCATATCCAGGTCATTTCGCACATCAATACACTACTGATAAGGAAAACTGTACTTTAAGCATCTTGTCATCTTCAGGTTTTTTTCATGTCCTCTTGTGTCTCATACATACCTCATTAACATGTTCTCGCTGTCAATTCTTTTCATTCCCATCATTGATCTATGCACTGCCATCAAGTCTTCTCTTTCCCTTCCAATGATGGCAATCCCAATTTCTTCAATCTTACCCCATATTTCAAATCAGTCAAACTAGGAACAATCTCTTGTCACCACTATTGTTTTGTCTTTCTTTTAATGAAAAACTATACCATCACATCATACTCTTATATAGAATGGATTATGGCCACAATCAACTTTTTTAGCCTCATTCTTTTAGATAAAAGTCATTCTTATGATTGTTGGTAGTGTATAATGTTGCACCAACCACTCAAGTGATATGATCTTTGGTTGTAAGTCATCTTTAATTATTACTCCTTGGTCTTTCTCTTCACTTGCTAGAGTGTCTTGTATCCTAATATTTGGCTCCAACTTATCTTCTTTGTACTCTTACCAATCTTTGAAATATTGCACTTGTTTTTCATGAATTTTCATGTCCCACATCTGACTCCATTTATATGTCCTGCCCAAATCTTCCTGTAGCAATATGCAGTCTTCCCTTTTCCACCTTTTTTCATAATTGCATCATCTGCAAATATGCTCACATAACTTTTCAAGCTATCCGCTATGTCATAAATGTACTCTTATCTGTGAAAGTTTGGGAATCAATCAATCATTAGGGGCATACGCCGGGGGGCGCGTCGCCTCGCCCACCCTACGAAGCCATTCCCGGGGGTCTTCTCGCGCGAGTCCCCATGGGGGATCCCATACCAAGCAACTCTCGACAAGAAGCATCAATTTGCCCCAGCCACGAGCCTTGTGGGTGGCCCCTTGGCCTCCTCCACGCCGGATTGTCTCTTACAGATACAACCCGGTGGGAAGGATCGCAGTTCATCAGCAGAATTTCTGCTGCATCAAATACAGGGTCATCAACAAGTTATTCTGTGACAATAAGAATAGCCACAGAGATAAATTTCAGCAGCTGCTATCTCGGTAGCAATGTTTATTGTGAAGCGTTCAATATCGTTCAGTAGTGAGAGTGTGAGTGGGGGTGACCGCTACTGAACGCAACAGTGGTGTCACTCTGGGGATATGTAAGGTAAGGTCTTCAGTGCTCGAGGTGCTTAATGTGTTGGAGGTGATGTGGAGTCTGGCTGACGAAGTGGATGAAAGATGCTGCAGAAAACTCCGACAATTCAAACAATGTGCGGGGAATTCAAACTACGCACAGTTTAGATTATGGAAGGTTGTTGAAAAATTCGAACTGGGCCTGAAAAGGTCGAATGATCTGAAGTTTGAATTATACGGGTTCGAATTAGAGAGGGTTTACTGTACTCTAAAAAATTTCTATTGTAGTTTCATGAATTGACTGATTGACACTTGTTAGCACATGACTTTATAACAATCTGACTATGGCCAAGATCTCAGCGTTGCCAAAAAGATTTCATGGTACAGTATATGTGTAATCTGATTTCCCATGTGCCTCAAGGCATGAGTTTAGAAAGTGTTACCAGGATTATGCTACGCATAATCCTGGTACATTATCCATAATACTGGTGTAATCCCTACAGTTCCAGTAGTTAACTAGTTTAGGAAAGGGGAAAGTTATAGTTGAGTTGTGTAAAATTCTAGTAACTTGTTACATCCATTTGTTGTATAATGCAAGAGATCATCGCACTTTGATTCTCACTATTAGTTGTCAGAATCTATATTATTTCATTAAATTTTTTTCCTCTACGGTATGTGATTTTCTACATACACCACAAGTATGTTATTGATTGTTTCCACTCATCCAATGTATAACACCTGTGGAAATTTATAGTCACAAACATATATTTATTTGAGGTCTTACCTATACAAAACCCATTGTCTATCTCATCCCGACACAATACCCCAACTAGTCAACTAACTAGGATACTTATCGGTGGATAGTAGGGTTGAATTGGTGTAGGCTTAATCAATATTGCAATGTCTTGTTATCCAAAGTGGTCGCGCGTGATCAAGGCTGCCGGTGAAGGGCGGAGGCGAAGGGCTAGAGGCGATGTTTGTTATCGAGGCGTCAATCGGTTATCACACCAAGTTATCTTGACGCGGCGGATATAATCAGTGTGTCGTATTTTAACACGTCCTATTGTTTTTATCACTTGTATGTACAAAATGAACATATGTACAGTTCTTCTCGTTATAATCAGAGAAGAGATGTTAATCCCGTGAGGGCTGGAATGAAACATATATACAAGCACGTATATATTTAATAAGAGATGTTACTCTCACTGAGGTTTGGAGTGTACTCTATATACTAATCCACGTATATTTAGTAAGAGATGTTAATCCCGTGAGGGTCTGGAGTGGTACTGACATTAAGCCAGCGGCGGCGACCAGCCGCACAAATCCTACCTACATGTGTCAAATCGTCGGGGGTAGCGAGGCACCCCTACCAATACCTGCCGCGTATACACGCAGGATAGGAGCAATATTATAACGACGACCAATAGCCAGTCGCTCCAAATTTAGATGCTAATATAAGGTGCAAATGCTTAATAACCACTGGGAATGTTCATTTATATTATCCCAGTACTTATCATTTACTTAAATTACCTTAATTAATACCCATTACCATTATAATTATATATATACATCCCTACGCACCCCCTTTAATGAGCGGACAATACCTCCCTCACAAGGGGGAGGGGGACAAAACCACCACTCTACCAATTATTGAGTGGGTGATTGGTGGATAATTTCCACAACACCTTTCTTCTTTGAGTTGTCTTGGCTTTGCATTTTTTATATTCACTGCTAATGTAATCATTTTGTGCTCATTCCTTGCTGAGCCCTGCAACATTCACCTTGTTAATGCCAAGTAACTAATTTGCTAACCTCATTCTGACTATTGAAACTATCACTAATATTACTAATTTGCTTGTTTTTTATTTGCATGATTTGGTTTCCCTGCTTGCAGTGCCTTTGTTTTTGGTGCCTGGGTGCCTAGGGGCCTGGGGTGAGATTTGTTAGTGTGTGTGTGATGTACCCAGCTATCCAGGCTCCCCACTCATTACCATGGATCTTGACTCAGGTAGGTGCCACTGTCTCCCCTCCATCTTGCCTTCATCCATTAGATTGGTTTCCTTTCGTATCATGGTTTTTGTGTTGCCTGTTTTCAGAAAGAAAACTATTATGATTTTCTTTTTGAAAAATCACTGCTGTTGAAATTGTTTATCTTTTCTTAGACTAATACTTCTATAATAATATAAGCGAAAGTGTGTGTCTGTCTGTGTGTGTGTGTGGTATAGGTTCCGCCCCCCGTGGCGCAAACACCTCATATGGCACATTTTTGGAATCAGGTTGACCAGGGGAAGGTCATAAGCCCATTTATGAGATGATCCGATCACTTTTTTTTTTTTTTTTAGCAGCCTATTAGCGAGAATTTTGAAAACAAAAGTGGGTTACGAGAATTGAGGAAGCCTTGATGTAGGGTGATGGGTAATGGGTGAGTGAATGGGTGGGGTGATGGGTAATGGGTGTGGGGTGATGGGTGAGTGAATGGGTGGGGGGTGATGGGTGATGGGTGAGGGAATAGGTGGGGGGTGATGGGTAATGGGTGAGTGAATGGGTGTGTGGTGATGGGTAATGGGTGAGTGAATGGGTGGGGGGTGATGGGTAATGGGTGAGTGAATGGGTGGGGGGTGATGGGTAATGGGTGAGTGAATGGGTGGGGGGTGATGGGTAATGGGTGAGTGAATGGGTGGGGGGAATACATACATTTCTACATCCATGATTTCAGGAAAGTTAGAAGGGGCTATCTGGAGAATCCATGTTTGGTGGGCCGAAGGCCCACCAAACACAGGTGGTGGGCCGAAGGCCCACCAATAGCCCTCCGCAGGAGCTAGCCAAAAAGTCCGCCCGGAGGGCGGCTTTGCGGCTAGTATATTATATATGTGATAATGTGGAACATAGTTCGAAAAACACATACAGGTTGTAATAGCAATGGAAATGATAATTTTGATGGATTTTAAGCTCAAAAGGGTTTAAAGTTTCAATTTACTGCGTACGTGATGGAACATGGATTAACAAGGGAACTTTATGAGCAGTTCGTGGTGTAGTGGCTAGTGTGCTTAGCTAAGAATCTGCTGGCCCTGGTTCGAATCCGGGCCAGGACTAGTCGGCGGCCAGCCCACCCAGCTGTTCATTTCCCCTTTCGGGGTTGATAAATGAGTACCTGGGGAAACCGGGGAAGGCAACTGTGGTAACCTGGATGTCACACTAGCCCTGTGTCCCGGAGTAATGGGTTGTCACCCACCACAGGCTCAAAGGCTAATGCCACGGAGATGAGCACCAAGGCCACGCGCAGCATAACGTATGCCCCCCTCTTTACCTTATCTTTATGAGTAGTGAGCACCAAAGAATTTATGCTCTGAATAGGAAAGAATACAAACTATATTTAGTATTGACATTGCACTGTGAAATAATAAAACATAATCTGTGCTCTACTGCTTAGGTTTTAATATGGAGTAGAGCAAGTGGGCAACTTTGACCCTTTCATTGCTAAATCGTCGCTGCAACGCCGCTGCTGCTGGTATTGGTGTTAAATCGTCGCTGTGACCATAAGTCGGACTTGAATCTCCCGCCCTTGTATATGTTCCAACAATATTCCACAGTCTTTATTTTCATTGGTCCACGTCATAAAAGGGGTGGTCCCTGAACCCATGCCTCCCACTATGTCACCCCCCCTCCCTTTACCCCCCCTGTGGCTGCTATTTCTGCATCGCCACTGCTTAGATAGATAGATAAGAAGAGGGCGGAACCTGCCTGTAAAATAGAACAAAACCATCTGCTTCTTATTTATATGAATCTATTTCCTCAGTGACAGACATATACAGTGGTACCTTGACTTAAGAGTTTAATTCGTGCATTGATCGAGCTCGTAACTCAATTTGCTCGTACTATATCAAATCAGTTTTCCCCATTGAAATTAATTAAAATTCCATTAATCCGTTCCAGCCCCCAAAAAACCACCCCAATTTTTTTACTGTACCTATATGACTGGACTGCACTCACCCTCCGCCATTTGCATTTGCTAGTGTTTACACTCTGTGTATCAGCTGTTGGAAACGGCTGTGGGTGGAACTGCCGCTAAACGTACTGCATTCGCCCTCCGCCATTTGCATTCGCCAGTGTTTATACTCTGTGTATCAGCTGTTGGAAACAGCTGTGGGTGGAACTGTCGCTAAACGTACTGCACTCACCCTCCGCCATTTGCATTCGCCAGTGTTTATACTCTGTGTATCAGCTGTTGGAAACAGCTGTGGGTGGAACTGCCGATAAACGTACTGCACTCACCCTCTGCCATTTGCATTCGCCTGTGTGAGCACAACACAACAGAGATGCTTCCACGGTGAGGTAACCACGTGAAGTGAACGAGTGAGACGCGGGATGCTGGGCGGATGTTGTGGCGTTCGCTGTGCCAACTAGCGGCGGCGTATCTGAAGCTCGCTCGTAATAAAAAATAAAATAAAAAAAATCGCTTGTAACTCGGATTTTGGCTCGCAACTCAAAGCAAAAAATCGACCGAGCGACTGCTCGTAACTCGGAAAACTCGTAAGTTGGGGCACTCGTAAGTCAAGGTACCACTGTAGATATAAGACCATAGAGCCCATATTGACATTGTTTCAGTGTGTTGCAAAATTTTCGGGCGGTTGAGTGCCCAAGCACGCACAGTGGTGTCAACATGTTCTGACGGCTTGCGCAATGAAAGGGTTAATGCCGTAACTGTTGTGAAAAAATAGTCATAATTAGTGAGATGTGTCATGGTGCCCACATTCCATTAATAGGGTAGGTATTAGGGCTGTAATAACAAAATTTAAGTGAACATGAGTGCATCAGAAAGACATTCTTTTGTGCACAATCTCATGTATATAGAAATCAAGCTTATCAGTCCTGTGGCTATATACATGATCCATATCAACAAGCAAGACTCTCAAGTCAGATTGTGATGCGCTCTATGTTGAAACAAACAGTTAACTCCAGAACTTGATATGCTTACACAAGTGTTCCCCATCTTATGAACATGATTGGTTCCTGGCGTTTGTTTGTAACTTGAAATGGACATATAGTGCTCTCTTGCATATGGCACGTTTGGATTTGTTAAATTTGTATTGCAGCTGAGTTGGATTGTGTCCACAACTCTGATTTGGCAAATATACACACATTTGGTGTGCATATTGTAAAATTTTCATAATTTGAAGAACATACCTATTTTCATATATATTAATGGGTTTTTTTCCCCATCACAAGGGACTCTCCTAGGGCAGAAAAAAAAGAGAACAAAAAGCTTACTAATTGCCAGTCCCTATAAAGAAATGAAGACAGTGAGAGACTTTGAAAAGGGGCTTGGTCAATTTAGTTTGGTAAGTTTCTTGATATTCCTCTCCTGAAGTATTTTAGGTAGTAGGAAGATAGGAAGATAAAAAAATAGATACAAGGAGAGAGTTCCTAAGTTATATGATGAAATATTACGTCAAATCAGGAATCATAAAAACAGCATACATTTTACAGCACTTTATTTACCTTTTTGGGGGATGATGAGGGGCTTAGGTGAATGGGAATATTCTGAGGCTTGTGTGGAGTGTTATCATTTATGACCACCACGACGAACCACTAACTCGTCCAGGATGTCTTCAAATGTTGCACTACATCCAGAGCCTACCATCCGAGTCCTGGAGGTCACTGCTTACAGGTGTATAGGTCAAAATGTAAAAAAGAAAAGAAAAAAAAAAGGTATGCATGATAACTGTAAAACGCAATAGCCGAGGGTTGACTGTATACACTCAACCTTTGCTATACACTCAAGTATACACTCAACACTCTAGCTTTGTCGGCCCGAGTGTAAACACTTCCTCGCATGTCCTCCCGTGCCTCACTACATTGCCTGCCTCCCGTAACTCACCACGTATTGTTTAAATTTCCCTGTATGCGTGTAGTATTTGTGATGGCTGCATGTACGTAAGTATACGAACTTTCATCTAATGTAACAAAGTTTATTATACACGGAAATGGTCGGAAATATCGAACTTTCACCTCATTACAAACAAAGTTTGTTATATGCAAAAAGTTTGGATCCCTCGGATATAACGGACTTTCGGATATTAATTCACCCCCTTCCCCATAATTGGTTAGTTAAAGTAAGTGTTTACTGTATATCATTATAAACTCCTTTTTGAGTTATATAGCATGATAATGGTTAACTATATACAGTAAAACCCTTATAACTCGGCACGATAGGGGCTCTGGCCCTTGCCGAGTTATGCAATGTCCTCCTCTGATATGGGTTAGAAAAAAAAAAAAATGTAAATACAGTACTGTAAAAGCATAAACACTACACTTACCAGTGAACGGGTAGAATGTGCTGGATTTTATATCAAACTCAGCACAAATAGCATGCATGGATGCACCTGCATCCATCCTTGCCAGTACTTTCACCTTTTCCTGCAGGCTCAGGCTCTTCAATTTCATTCCCTTCCTGCTGGAGACACCCTTGCATGATGGAGCTGACATCTTGATATACAGTACTGTATAAGTACTGTACTGTAATCCCAAAACACGTAAAATAGGTGGCAAAGTAAAGCAAAGGTCGGGTACCAGCGCGTAGGCTGAGCCGTATTTTTGTCGTCCAAGCACCGTCTTGGATTACGAATCCCAATCCAATAACACTTGCTGAAATGTGTGTTATACTACTTTGTGATATTGTTTGCAATGTTTTGCATTGATTATTATTTCGGCTCCTACCAAGCTTGTTGTGTTTTTGAAGCAGAAACCAATCCTTTTTTAATTCTGACAAAAAACGGAATTCGTATCCAAGACGGTGCTTGGACGACATAAACACGGCTCAGCAGCTGATAGCCTACACGCTGGTTCCCGATCTTTGCTTTACTTTGCCACCTATTTTACGTGTTTTGGGATTACATCATACAGTACTGTATTTCAAGATGTCAGCTCCATCACGCAAGGGTGTCTCCAGCAGAAAGGGAATGAAATTGAAGAGCCTGAACCTGCAGGAAAGGGTCAAAAGGACAAAAACACGACTTTATGCGACTGAGGATATGCCGAGTGTAAGCAAAGAGATGCAGTTATAACATCAATATGCCGAGATACATTATTTTTTGCCGACTTTCTGTTTACATGTTCACACAAGAGGTTGTGAGGGCATGATATGCCGAGTGAAAACCAAGAGATGCAGTTTAGGGGAGGCGGTAGCAAAGTGGTTAGCGTCACCGAGTGGCGCTCTCGAAGACCCGAGTTCGATCCCGAGTGAGACCCATAAATCCACTTAAAATCTTTCTGCACCGTCGAGTGGCCTAAGAACACCCACGTGCCCTGTCCATTAACTCTACCTTCAACTGCGAGTGCATGGGAGGACACAGGGGGCGGCATGAGCCTCTAATTACAGGCGTCACTATAAGAATCCTGCCTGCGCCACCACGGGCGAGGGCCAACCATCACAGCCCTCGAGTGAGCCTCGAGGGCCTACCATCCCACCCCTGGAGCTCACTGCCTACACACGCTATAGGCATAGATGAAAAAAACCCAACAACAACACTGTCTTTGCCTTGCCGAGTTATATCAAATTCCGAGTTATACAGTGCCGAGGTATAAGGGTTTTACTGTATATATATATATATATATATATATATATATATATATATATATATATATATATATATATATATATATATATATATATATATACACACAGTAAACCATCTCGTATTCGGACCCTCATTATTCGGACCTCCTCCTCTTTTTTTTTCCTTTTTTTTTATAACTTTTTGTATATTTTTTCTTTTTTTTAGGGGTAGGTAGGGTGTCATGGTGTGAGTCAGTGAGGTTAGAGGCCCAGGCAGCCAGGCAGAGCATTTATGATCCATCACTGAGTATATACTTTGTATACTGTAATTGTGGTTTCTTTGTTGTGTCCAAATGTTGTATTGGCGAGTGATCTGAGGCCATTGAGCCTTGGACCCAGATCCAGCAACGGAGGTCGTATCTCCAGCTACCACCCGCTCTCCCACTGCCTAGATACTACCTGGCCTTACTACCGTATCCAGCAAGCCTCCCTCGTTAGGAAGTTAACTTGGTAACACCAAGAAGGAGGAGGAAATCTCTGCCATCATGATATGTACTGCTGCTGGCTGCCGCTGCCAGACGTAGGACTGATAGTACTGTACACTACTCCTGTACAGTACTGCATTGTGTGTTTTTACTGTAGATTTATTTATTACATGATTTATCTTATGTTTATTGCTATTTGCATGACTTTATTTTGTATATTCACCTAGAATTTTTTATTTTTTTATTATTATTATTATTTTATCCCTGCATTATTCGGATCCTTCGATTACTCGGACCACTTCTTGGCCCAATTAGTCCGAATACGAGAGGGTTTACTATATATATATATATATATATATATATATATATATATATATATATATATATATATATATATATATACAGGGTTGTTTGATTTAAATCAAGTTGATTTTAATCACTGATTTAAATCATGATTTAAATAAAAAAAAAAAATTAAAGAATCACTGATTTAAATCATAACCTTATCATTATTTGAAAACGAGAGGGGAAAGAAGGAAAATTAAGCCAATGGGCTTTCTGAACACCAATTTTATCATTGTAGTATAATTATATCAAAATGAGACACAATGAGTGGTGCGGGGGAATCCACTGTGGCACTTTGAGATAGCAAATTGCCATGTGGCTGTTTTCACAGCAGAATTTTTTTTCTAAATTATATATATATATATATTTTTGTTTTACTGTACGAAAAGCCACACTACTATAACCAAAAGTTGAATGTGCATGTTACTTTTGTTTATAAAAAGCCAGTGATATTGACCAAAGTTTAATATGCACTATGATTAATTAATTTTCAAAAAAAAAATATATTCTCTTGTTTAACCGCCGAAGTAATTATTACCACAACAAAAATCCCATTGAATCAGATTGACTTCCCATTGCGAAGTCAAGTAGCAAAGATGACTATGAAAAATTAGGCCGAACAGTATGATATAGCAAAATCAGGCAATATTTTGTGTAGCTGACTCTCATCACAGACAGAATGATGACCTTTCATATGCCAGCTAGGAGGTTATTACCGGAGCTTAAATTAATAATCATTTAGTGTGTCTTGGGGGGGGTGGGGGGTAAAGCTTGCAGGACGGTAAAGACCGCCCACTCGATCCCCCAGCCAATAGGAACCACGAATGGGACTGGATGTGTTTTCGTGAGCATCAGTGCAGCCTGGGCCAACCTAGACCGGTCTAGACCGGCCTGGCAAACGTCGCCAGAATGCGCTTATAGACATAGGCCTATTGATGTGAAAACGTCTTATCACAGAAATATAAATTATGTAAATTCATCTGTATTTCATGTTATATGCATTTTTTATACACATATTCTATCTCTTTTTAGTTATAAATATGTTCAATAATATCCTGAAGTAGTTAGATTTAATGTAGAACATCAAATTAATAAAAAAATAAAAAATCTTTTTAAATCAAATAAATAGGTTTTTTTTTATTTAAAAAAAATAATAAAGAATCAACAACCATATATAATATAAAATATATATATATATATATATATATATATATATATATATATAATATATATATATAAATATATTATAATATATATATTAATATATATATATATATATAATTTTACTACCCTCCCGAGTTTCGCGCTTGCTTTCTTCCGGAGGCATAGCGCGAAACTCGCGGATCGCGAAACTCTGGTATTATAAACCCTGTAAAAATGCTTATTTAGTCGGTTTTTTTTTTTTTTTTTTTTTTTTTTTTTTTTTTTTTTTGTTTGTTTGTTTGTTTGTTTGTTTGTTTGTTTTTGTGTGCCTACAGCGCCGTTAGGCAGTGACCTCCAGGAGTGGGATGGTAGGCCCTGGAGGTTAACTTGAGAGCTGTGTACCTACCGTATTTTACAGCTTATAAGACTCACTTTTTCCCCCAAAAAATATCCTGAAAATGCCCCAAGCCCCTGTCCACCCAGCAGTGAATGGGTACTGGGTGTTAGCCTAGGGTTTGTGACCCGCTTCCCGGGGTGGTGGCTTCGGCCAACACTACGTAGAGAAGAGGAAGGAGGAGAGGAGCTTGAGATTGAGCTTGAGTTGGGAGTCACCCAGCGGATGCTGTTTTGGTCTGAGTGAGTGAGCTTGACACATATCTTGTCAGCTGATGGTTGTGTGACAAAGTTATACGACAAGAACACTGTCACAATGCCTTCCTCTCTTCTCTCCTGTCTCCTCCAGTACCTCCAGAAACCACAGTACCACACACGTCATGGTTAATCACTTATAATGGAGTATTTTGTGGTAAATAGTAAGGAACGGCGGGGGTGTACGGTAAGGTGCTACTTATTTCGAGGTGTTACCTATCTTATGCGACACCGGCTGTTCCTGTACAGAAAAACACAAACAAATGGAAAAAAACAAAGCAAAACTACATACAGCTATACTAAGCCTATTATTATACTATACTAAGCAGGAAGGAAGGAAGACATGTCCCGTACGTCTCTTATGGAAGGCGGTAGCAGAGTGGGTAGCGTCAAGATATATGTCAAGCTCGAGCACGAGCTTGACAGACGACCTATAAAGTGATACTAAGGAGAAAAGGTCACAAGAAGAAGAAGTCTCCGAGTGGCGTTCTCGGTGATCCGAGTTCAATCCTTGATGAGGACTGTAAAATCCACTTAAAATCTTTCTCTGCACTGTTCAGGGATGTCAATTTTCCGCGGATTCGCGGATTTCCGAGTATTTTATTGCCAGCTGGGTCATTTCTGTGAATCGTGTAGATTCGGGTAAAAAATTTAGTGGGGGGGGGGAGGGGTGTACATATTTGGCTAGCCCACAGCCGAACCTGACTCTGGCCACTGATCCAGCACAGACCATAAAACATTTTTTGGCTGCCTAACGGGAAGTTAATACTAGGCTGCCGATATCTCCTGACTCCACTGCTACAAGTTTGCTCAGGAGGCAGTATGGGGGGGGGGGGGGGTGGAATACAGCAGCCCACAGCCAGTATGTTGGGGGTGGATTACAGCAGCCACAGCCAGGTGAGATAGCTCTGGTGATCCAGGGGTCTGGTATCGATTGGCACACTGCCCTCACTGTGTCAAGTTTGCAGGCTCCAGGCCTGGAGAGTTCAATGCAGGGATACCACAGCAGGAGGCAAGCCAGATTGGCCAGGGGGTGCCAATATCAATGTATCACATAGGGTATATATATATATCACTGTAGCATGTGTGCGCACTGTTTTGGTAAATAAATTATACACTGGGGAACAAATTTTTGTTGAGTTAGGTCTGACACTTGTTATTAAGTAATTTTTGGGTGCTGAATCCAAAACTGATCTCAGTTTTTCTCTATCACGTCAAGTTTTTGAACTGTAGGATTTTCGTTTTCTTAAAAAATATGAAAAACACTGTACATAACAGTAACAGTGCTTATTTTATAAAAAGTTGCAAATGTTAACATACAATGAAAAATGAAAGAAATAGGCATGAATAGAATGTTTATTTAACATTATCATGTTTTTAGAAAGGATAAGGCTATAATTGTGTGCAGGTTAAGGTAAAAATTTACGTTTGTAGCTTTGTCTGGTTGTTCAACTTGAGGACTATCGCGTTTGATGCTCCAACAATAGTCAGCCATCATATGCACATCCATCTACCCTGGTAACGTTCTTCCATAACCTTCAAATCTTGGTGAAATCGTTCACCTTGCTCGTCGCTAGCAGCACCAAGATTTCCGGAAAGTTGGCAAGATGGCTATGCAAAAAATGTATTTTAATACTCATGTTGCAACCAAGCGCTTTGTAGCTCTCCAATAGTTTCTGAACAATTTCTGTGTAATCTTGCATGTGTATTTCCAAGAAAGTTCTTGACGACGTCTTTGAATGATAGCCAAGCATTCTTTTCAAGGTCTGACATAGTACCGTTGAAATGTCATCTTTGAGAGCTGTCGAATTTGTGGACCATCAAAACACACCGGCCTTGATTTTTCAATTGACAGTCCAGGAAATGCCAAGATGATGTACTTCAAACAGTCGCCATCAGTTGGACAATGCTTTTACAAATTGTTTCATGAGACCTAGTTTTATGTGCAGAGGTGGGAATATTATTTCTTCCTGTCAACAAGTGGCTCATGTACAATGTTAGGATCTCCAGGTTTAAGATCAGATTCTCGGAGGCCAATTCGTCTGAACCCAATGCTTCTCTCGAGCTCTGCTATCCCACATACAGAGAAAGCAGGGATACTTTGTGTATCCACGTTGTTGACAAGAAGGAAGGACACCATTTAAGGTCAACACAGATGATCCAATTGTGTTTGTCATATTGCATAAACTCAATGACTCTCTTACATCTCCATATTCTTCACGGAAGACAGACCGAATGCCCAATAGGGACTGCGCCAAACAAATTGCCATTGGTAGAAGTTTACTACAGCTCACAAGTGGAATTTGCTTATCTGGAGGGTAAGCTGTGGAGAAAAAAACTTGACGTGCTAGAAAACAACTGACTACAGATTTGGAATCAGCATGCAATTTAGTATAAATAAGCTCAAAAATCTAACTCAACAATGTATTTTTTTCAAATTGTTCCCCCAGTGTTATTGAAGCATTACATCACCAGTGAGCATCTGTCCATGTGTTTGAAGTGAAAAATGAATACAAGTTTACTATTCATTGTGTGTGCATGTTATTATCATGATTATAGTTATAGTGAAACTTATTTGATATTGGATTATTCAATAATTCGAAGTTGGTCATCAAAACAGCTATTTGAGCTGTATTTGATAGCGCCTAAATAATTATAATTGATAAAGTTGACTAATATAAATGACAAATATTTTGTTGTTGTGTTATTACTTTTCCAATGGAAACAGTGTTAATATTTCATTAATCAGGTCAAAATGGTTAATAATTCATATACATTCACAATTTAAGTTGCATGATATATAATATATATATATATATAATATATAAAAAATATATATATATATATAATAATATTATATATATATAAAATAATATAATAATATATATATATATATATAATATATATATATAATATATAAATATATATATATATATATACACACAAATTGTGGACACAAAAACAGACAAAATTGAGACCAGAAATTATTATAGATATAACCAAGGACCTCTCAGAAGCTCTCTCAGAGCATGAAATTTACAAAAAATCTCGGGGGGCTTACAGCGCCCCACGAATCCCCAGCTGGGAGGTTCCCTCGCTACGCTCGGTCAGCCTCGCTGCGCTCGGATGAGTTGGTCACCCTATTATTTTATTTCAGATTTTTTTTTTATTTCTTGTTGACATCCCTGACTGTTGAGTGGCCTAGGAACACCCACATGCTGCCCATTAGCTCTACCTTCGATTGCGAGTGCATCGGAGGATACAGGGGACGGCATGAGCCTCTAATCACAGGCGTCACTATAGAAAGTCTGTCTGCGCCACCACGGGCGAGGGCCAGCCATCACAGCCCTCAAGTTAATCTCCAGGGCCTACCATCCCACTCCTGGAGGTCACTGCCTAACGGCGCTATAGGCACACACACACACGCACGCACGCACGCACGCACGCACGCACGCACGCACGCACGCACGCACACCACGCACACCAAAAAAAAAAAAAAAAAAAAAAAAAGGAAATGGGGATATAATCGCGAAAGTCGGGATGATAAAAATTTTAGGACTCACAGAAACTCGAGGATCGCGAAACTGCATAGCGTAAAACTCGGGAGGGTAGTGTGTTATATATATATATATATATATATATTAAAATAATTTAATTTTATAAAAAAAAAAAAACCAGTAAACCCTCTCGAATTAAATTTTCGAACCATATGAAAGACTTCAAAAATTTGCCCTGTTTCAGGCCCTTTTAAATTTTTCAAAACTTTCCATAACCCAAACGAATTTTGAATTGTCCACAATGTTAAAATTGTCCGAAATGTGCCCCGGAAGTGCCATCGTCAGATTTTTTCTGCAGCATCTTCCCCCCTTCTCGTGCCATCCACTTTGTCAGGCCCCCCACTTGTATCTAAAAATCAAGCACGAAGACTTTCCTTACAAATCCCCGGAGTAAACCCTCAGGGCTGCATTTAGTGCGGTCCCCCATCACACCCTCCCTAATGAAAGTACTGAACCTTCACAATATACATTGCTACCAAGATAGCATGCCCAAAAATTTTCTCTGTGGTATTTTTATTTTTGGAATAACTTGCTGATAACCCCCTATTTTAGCAGCAGAATTTTTGCAGCAGAAATAAAATAAGAGGGAAGAAGAGGAGTCTTTCTTTGTCCTTTTTTTCATACCCTTATTGTGGCGCGAGCTGGCAATAGGGCGATCCCCCTCCCAGGGCTATAGTGGAAGTAGATC
The DNA here is from genome assembly GCA_016584305.1 of Chionoecetes opilio. Taxonomy (NCBI): domain Eukaryota; kingdom Metazoa; phylum Arthropoda; class Malacostraca; order Decapoda; family Majidae; genus Chionoecetes; species Chionoecetes opilio. The sequence continues at coordinate 197,515 of JACEEZ010000391.1, forward strand.
CTACCCCCAGGGCACACACCGGGGAAATGGCTCTGCATATTTATGCTGGTCACCGTGCGCTTCCGTGTGCACCCCTTAGCGTTGCCTTATAAAAGCAGCCTTTGCCGAAGACATTTTTCAGTAACGCCCGGTGCTCAGTGTACATTTGTACTGCATTTGAGATTCACTATCAGCCATGTTTGGGTACAGGGACTACAATCTGTGCGTTTGGGATGTTTTTAGTCTTCCAATGTATCAAGTCACTTTTGTTTCTTTTAATTCTGCCCCTTACCATTTAATTATATCCTACTCTCCGGTTTCACGCTATGCGATTTCCGATCCCCGAGTTTGCGCTGATCCTAAATTCTTATCATCCCGCTTTTGGCATTTATCCCCCAGTTTCGCTTTTTTTTTTTTTTTTTTTTTTTTTTTTTTTTTTTTTTTTTTGGTGGTGTGTGTGCCTACTGCCGTAGGCATGGGCCCCAGGAGGGGATGGGAGGCCCCGGAGATTAACTTGAGGGCTGTGATGGTTGGCCCTCGCCCGTGGTGGCGCAGACAGAATTCTATAGTGACCCCTGTGATTAGAGGCTCATGCCGCCCCCTGTATCCTCCGATGCACTCGCAATCGAAGGTAGAGCTAATGGGCAGCATGTGGGTGTTCTTAGCCATCAACAGTGCGGAGAAAGATTTTAAGTGGATTTACAGCCCTCATCAAGGATCGAACTCGGATCACCGAGAACGCCACTCGGAGACCTTCTTCTTCTTGTGACTGAATCTGTTTAGTACACTTTGAGGTCGTCTGTCAAGCTCGTTCTCGAGCTTGACATATATCTTGACGCTACCACTCTGCTACCGCCCCCCATAAGAGACGTACGGGACACATTTTCCCTTTCCCTTTCCCTGCTTAGTATATATAATAATAGGTTTTAGTATAGCTGAAATGTATTTTTGCTCTGTTATTTTCCTTTGTTTGTGTTTTTCTCTACAGGAACAGCCGGTGTCGCATAAAAATAGGTAACACCTCGAAATAAGTAGCACCTTACCTTACTATTTACCACAAAATACTCCTTTATAAGTGATTAACCATTTAACCATGACGTGTGTGGTACTGTGGTTTCGGAGGTACTGGAGGAGACAGGAGAGAAGAGAGGAAGGCATTGTGACAGTGTTTTTTGTCGTATAACACTGTCACACAACCATCAGCTGACAAGATATGTTCAGGCTCACTCACCAGACCAAAACAGCACCCGCGGGTGACTCCCAACTCAAGCTCAAACTCAAGCTCCTCTCCTCCTTCCTCTTCTCTACCTAGTGTTGGCCGAAGCCACCACCCCGGGAAGCGGGTCATAAATCCTAGGCTAACACCCAGTACCCATTCACTGCTGGGTGGACAGGGGCTTGGGGCATTTTCAGGATATTTTTTTGGGGAAAAAGTGAGTCTTGAAAGCTGTAAAATACGGTAGGTACACAGCCCTCAAGTTAACCTCCAGGGCCTACCATCCCACCCTGGAGGTCACGGGCCTAACGCGCTGTAGGCATAAAAAAAAAAAAAAAAAAAAAAAAAAAAAAAAAAAAAAAAAATGACTAAATAAGCATTTTTACAGTGTTTATAATACCCGAGTCTCGCGATCCGCGAGTTTCGCGGTATGCCTCCGGAAGAAAGCAAGCGCGAAACTCGGGAGGGTAGTGTATATATATATATATATATATATACATTCCTACTCTCCCCCTATAGATGGTGAGCGAACAATACCTCCCTCACAAGGGGAGGAACAAAACTACCACTCTACTAATAATTGAGAAGGTGGTTGGTGGATAATTTTCACAAGTTACTTGATAAAATGGAAAGACTATAGTGAGTTCTTATTGTGTGAAGGGGCAGAGGTAACCATTGGATAATTTGGACTTTCGGCTAATTTGACCCAGGTCTCCCCCCAATTAGTATGATTTAGAGAGAGTGTACACTATATAATATATATATATCTATATATATTAAAATATATATATATATATATAATATATATATATATATATTATATATTAGGGTGTCCCAAGATCATAGAGGGAAAAATAAACAGTTTTTTTCACTTGCTCGTGTTTTACTTCTTTTTACACATGCATAAGAAGAGTTCCTGTGAAATTAATAAAATTCGGAGAATATTTAGGGGTCGCGACAAACTGAACAATTTTCTAATAACCTTCAAAAACAAAGAAAAAAACTCAGAACATCCCACATTTTTAGAAGGAAACTTATAAGGAAACCAAAACAGAGTTTCATTGCTTCCATTCAGAAACCCTTCTTTTGAAGGTCCTCCTTTTTCCCGCCCCACAAGTTTCCGATGGGGTGGACTAACTGGAGGAGATACTTCTCCTGTGCGGCCGACTTCGTGGCCCCCAGGTAGCGCTGGACTAGGGCGATGCCCGCTCCGCGGCATCGTTGCCCCTCGGAGGGCCAAGTGTCCATATCCGAGCGTCCTTGAATCGGTCGTCCTCCTCCCACAATGCCGGGTCCTTTCCCAGGAAGCCCTCGTCCGCGTCGAGTTTCTGAAAGAAGGGACCGTGTCTTCGAAGTGACGAAGGACGAGAGGGAGGAAGACAGTCATCTTTTTTCCCTCCAATCGCTTGAGTTCCTTCTTCGAGGCGGGCTTGTCCAATGCCTTGACCATCTGCTTCTTCTCCCCCACATCAATCCTTGAGTCGAAGAAGGCCCAGTCCCGCGGTTTCCTCGGAAACATACCACAGGTGGCGTCGCAGGGGGTTGTTCTGCTGCCCTTTGGGAACGGTTTTTGGTCAGGGTTTATGTCTTGAGGATCTTGAGGAGAGCACGTCGTTCAACGGAGCTTTCACAGAGATCGGTGTTAAAGCCATTGCTTGCAGTACACCAGAGCAACGAAGAGGGCCACTCGTTCCACTCCGGCCTTCTCTCGACCAGTCAGCGACAGCTGTGATTTCAGCATCTGAAGCTTGAGGCAGTAGATGGCCTTCGCCATCCACCGGGCTTGATGGAGAGCTCCAGGACGGCGGAATGGTTTGGCTGGACCTTCACCACCGAGGAAACAGGTAGGAGAGACGGAGAAGTTCTTCATAGTCCTCCCTGGGGTGGTTCTTCGACATCAGAGCCTCCTTCAGGAAGGCCAATGCATCGTCCTTCAGCTTGCTGGCAGTGTCATTGGTGGCGAAGAACTCTACGAGGTCCTCCGATGTTTCCACCGTCTCTCTGCGAGGAATCCACGAAGGACCATCGATCACGGAGTCGTTTGAAGATTCCAATGTCAGAACCAGAGGAAGAGCCGAGGCTGGCTTCGAAGACATCCTTGAGGATCACCTCATGGACATGATGGCGGCAGGCCAACCAAAGCAAGCTTCGTCCGAGTTCTTGCTCAATCCGAATGCAAGCACCTTGCACCATGCCAGTGTTCGAAGCCGTGGTTCGAAACAGAAGGCGATGATCTTGTCCCTGACCCCGCTTCCCTCCACCTCCTTCAAGACCACTGCAAGCCACGTTTCTGCCAGTCGAATCCGAGCTGCCGGGACCCCAAGAAGGAACTCGGCGTCATCTTCCCCTGTGAGGAGGACGGCGATGCGGTCCTCCGTATCGCCCAAAAGAGGGACGGGGGGAGTTTTCCGTCCCAATTGCAGGACCAACCTCTCAGGTATCTCCTGTTCCGCAGTTCCACGATCTTCTCGGCGCTTTCTCTCCCCCCAATTCGTGCTCGATGGACCGTGCTCTTCGAGACCGCCATACTCCCAAGTCCATTCCAAGAAAATTGAGTGGTAGCTGCGAACGTTGACGTTGCTTCCGCACCGACAACTTCTCTCGATCCCAAGTTGAAATAGGTTAAGATCCTTCACAGAGATAGATGGTGACTGTTTTAGTTTTTTCCTCTGGCTTCGGGATCCACGAGCCGGTGATGACGTCGTCGACACAGGACTGCTGCTGCTGCTACTGCTTTAGCTTGGGGTTTTCAACCCTTTCAGTCAGCCTGGCATGTTGCTGTCTTCACGTTCCCGGAGCCGCTTGAGTCGAGTTCCGCGCTCGACCTGCTTCTCCACCTTTCGCTGTCACGAGGTCAATTCCAGCCCTGGATGATTCCCCTCTGTCTTCTCTCTGACTCCGTAGGAAACTCCTTGTCCTCGTCCTTCACGTCTGCCCGTTGGAGAGAGGAGGAGTGTGCGAGGTCGAAGATTTCTTGGGGTCTCCTTTGAAAATCTCCTCATCCATATGATGTTTCGGCCTGTCTTTGTTCTTGTTCTTCTTGAGGTCATTGTACGCCTTTACCAGCTTTGACAGCTTGTGCCGGCGTGTATTACGTAGTTGTCGGAATCCGGCGCCCCGACCAAAGGGGAGAACCTCCTCCACCACCGCCTTCTTGCTCCCGCTCGCCGTCTTCCCCATCTCCCGGTGGTGGTGGTAGTAGCGGAGGCGGACCTGCTCCTTCGATGGTAGCCGGGCTCCGGTGATTTCATCGATTGGAGCCTTGTCGATCAGCCAAAGATTACTAGCGGCTCTTGTTTCCATGTTGATAACCTGAGGGAGAAAAAAAAATGGAAATTTAGAAAATCCTGAAATTCGGTCACGTCACCTAAATGTTTTACTTTGTCGGGACCCCTAATATTACTCAATTCGCCCAAAATTTCAACGCAATACTGTTTTACTATGAGAGAATCGGAATAATACACGAGCGTGCAACATTTCAAAACTTTTGCATTTTGGGACACCCTAATATATATACAGGGAGGTCCCGTTATACGAGCATTCGGTATACGAGAATCCGATGATACGAGATGTGTTAATTAGGGTATATTTTCAATATACGAGATCGAAAATCCAATGATACGACATTCAAACTAGGGTGAGTAAAATTATCAAGTTCAAAATGCTTGCCTACCACTCCCAGGCTGAACAAAGGGATATTTGGTTGACCCCAGTAAGGTTACCCCTAGCAAGCCGTGACCTGAAGGGTAATCAAGCATATGGCGCGGCCTGACATTTAGGGGTAATTAGCAGGTGTGCAGCCCCAACCTTGGGACCGCAGTCAGGTTACCCCTAGCAAGGCGTGACCTGAAGGGTAATTAAGCATATGGCGAGGCCTGACCTTTAGGGGTAATTAGCAGGTGTGCGGCCCCAACCTTGGGACCTCTACACTACCTTCTCTTGTATCACGCGGCGTCCCCTACATTACGTCTTTTTTGCTTGTTATGCATGTTTTATGTTTAATTAATGTGCAGTTATGTTATTTTGTGTGCTATTTTCTCTTTCAGAATGCTTTTTCTACAGAATAGGTAGTACAGTGTGGGTAATATAGACGCTGTGTGTTTGTTGTGTTTGCTATAGTTTATTTTAGCTTGAAAAACATGTCTTTTTTTTGTTTTTGTCTTTTTTTATTGATGGGGTCCTGGAACCAAACCTATATTTTACCAATAATTATGTGTTTCGTTATACGAGATTTCGCTTTACGAGTATGCCAGGTGGAACCTAACTGCTCGTATCTTCGGGACCTCCCTGTATTATATATATATATAAAATGCTCACTAAGGTGAAAGGTTTACATGATGTGTATATTACAGCTCATCTTTTAAGTGTCGGCTTATGTTATTGCCACACGCTCATATAATTGAGGTGAGGCTGTAGGCTATGAACCATGTGAGGTGCTCTTTGATATGGATGTACAGTCTAAGATAAAAGTCGTGTCATGAATTTTGGTAAGACATCTGGTAAATGGCTAACCTTTCAGTGCTGTCTGCCATATGTCATACGAACGGTTGGTAGCACTGTCATAAGTGCTTCGATCTCACCACAACTCATACGTCATAATAGTTCGTATCCTCACGAGAAATTGTTTTAGGATTCATTACCAGGAGTGTTAAAAGCAGAAGTGCTGAGGTAATTATAAAGCATTGATTGAACATGGGTTCGGTACCCAGTCTCAGGGGTTCGGCTGAGGCCCTCCGAAACACATTGCAATTTTTCTATTATTATTAACTCCCTCAGCTGCTGAGGCTCGCTTCGCACAAGGCCCCCCCCCCCAACAATCCTGGATTCACCCCTGTATTCCACTTTCTTTTTAAGGACCTAGGTTTATACGCCACTGCTTCTGAGTCTTTCCTTCCTTCATATTATTATCCAAATATACTCTTGAATATTGAGGCAATTTTTCTTTAAAATTTTGCATAGATTAAAATGGAATTTCGTCTTATTATTATCCAAATATACTATTGAATTTTGAAGCAATATTTCTAGATTTTTTTTTTTTTTTTTAGATATTTTTATTTTATTTATATTCTTGCATGTATCCATACTCCTGCCGGTGATGTATGTGGCCTTCAATGGCTCAGGTGTAAAGATGAAATGTCCTGGCGATCATTGCTGGGCCGAATATAGTTCGCATTCCACATCGATTAATATGAAACCTCAACGCAGTAAATCTATTGAACCTTTGAAATACCCTTGGTTTGTTTTAGACATTGTCTCATCGGCGGCAGTTATGAAGCTTTGAACCCTTATCTGAACAGTAGCTTCAAGGGATTCAGGCTTGCCAACCACGAGCATGTAGCTGCGTTAGGGTTTTCATGATGTTTCACGAGTTACATTTCATATTCGGACAAAACCGTGACATGACTTTTGTCTTAGACTGTACATGCATGCACATGCTGTGTCAGAAGTATGATTGTGTATTCAGAGTAACACCTGAGAACTTCATAGCAGCACTTACATGTGTTTATGGTTACTTCTTTTGAAAGCAGTAGATGGAATGAAATAATATCATCAGGAATTTTTAATCAGTACCAATGAAATATCAAGAAATGTTCAGCAGTATCTGGATAATAAGTCTTTGATTTATGTGTGGTCGGGGAAGTGACATGGTAATTGCACTGAAGTAATGGAGTAACAATGTCTTCCTTTCAGGTGGCAGCCAACTGTGGTGTTTCTGACAGACAAGGGCTTCCTGATCCCCTCCAGCACTTCCTGACCCACGACTTTGCTGCTCCAGGTCTGCTGTGCGCCCCACACCCCACCTCCCCACTGCACCCGGCCCTGCTGCACCACTTTCCAGACTTTGAGTGGCAAAACTGTGTTGAACCTCAACGTGCCGACACACTGATCTCATCAGAAAACTCGGTTGTCTGCAATAGTCAAACTCTTGCTGCATATAACACACTTAGCAGTACCGTGAGTGGTGTGTTCTGTGGGGCTGTGGGTACCAGTGAGATTGGTAACATCCATCAAGAGTTAAGGAATCCTTTGTCTGAACAAGTTGTGCTCCCTGACCTAAGTTGCCCACCCCCAGGTCACGGTAGCAGAAATAACTTTTGGTTGGGGGCAACCAGAATGGTGTCATCTCCTTTGAAGTCAACTATCACTGTTACAGAAGGAGACAAACACAGCAACATTATCAGCAATAGCAGTTTTATCACCAAAGATAAGAACTCCAGTAATATAGGCGCCAACCTTCACATCAACAAAAACAACAATAACAACCCCAAGAAAAAGTGCACCAGCAGCAAGAGGCCACCAGAGCCAGACAGCGGCACTGCCCGGAGTGAGAGTGAGCAGCTTACCCAGCCCATCTTTAAGTATGAGGCAGAGCTGTGTGTGCCATTGGCTTCAGGGGAGGATACCAGGCAACCCAGATCCAAGCAACCTTATCCCTGCAAACCAGTTGATGCTAAGGAGGTGGAGAAACTATTGCAAGATGCCCTGTGGAAGGGCTCCCAACAAGAGGAGAAGAAAAGGTAAGGCTGCGTGTGGAATTGGGCCATCAGGGTAATGATGTTAAAATGTTAGAAGGGAATAGGTTTGCCACACTGAAGGCAGCATGACATCATGCTATATCCTCCTAGAATGTTAGGAATTTTAAAACTTATTAGAATGGGACAATATATGAGAGGTGGTATCTGTATTGGCAGAACTGGTAATCAAATTGTTTTGAGTCAGGTTTAGTGTTGCAGATGGGCTTCATCATTTCTTCTTTTTATTGTTGTTTTTTATTATTATTATTATTATTATTATTATTATTATTATTGGTTGGTTGTGATCAGAGAATGTTGAGATATATGACTGGGATCACATGGAGAGATGAAATGTCCAGTGAAGAGGTGTCAAGAAGATGTGGATTGAAGGAGCTGAGTACAGTGCTGAGAGTAAGGAGATTGAGGTGGTTTGGGCACGTGAAGAGGAGAGAAGGTGGTGAGGCATTGGGGAGAGCTGTTAGAGTGGAAGTTCCAGGTCGCCGTCCACTGAGCAGGCCAAGGAAGACATGGAGACAGTGTGTTGAAGAGGATCTGGCAACATTGGGCATTGAAGAGGTTAAGGCAATGGATAGAGATAGTTGGAAGCGTATCATCGGCCGTCTAACCCCATAAGATATTGTGGGAAAAGAATTATTATTATGAATTATTCTTGACTTGTTCATTTAATTTTAAATATTTAGTGTATTTGCACTCAGATATTAATATTCCCCCCAAAATTATCATCCTGAAAGTCTAGAATAGGTTCGATGTCATTTCCAGAAGAAAGTTGTGTACACTTTTCATAGTTAAAGAAGTGATCTTGAAATGAGGTGTCTTGTGTCCAGCGTGGAGATTGCAGAAGCCACCAGTAGTGGAGGGTGCGACACTGGCTACTCATCCCGCTGCTCCACCCCGCCAGGAACCTTGAGTCTGCCTGCTGATAGTTTATCAGACACAACAGACTCTAAGCAGGATATTAGGTAAGGTTTTATGCTTCTTGTTTACATAAGTAAGGCTTTAAAAAATCATTATGTAGTCCATAGGTGAAGCTGAAATAAGGTAAGCATTTTTAAATAACTGGATAATTTCAGCATTGAGGCACTCCCTCGTGGTGATGTGACATTTGGATTCGTTTTGAGATAACATTGGCTTTGCATCGCCCAACTATTCAAATGTACTGATACAAAATCTCTATAAACTAAAGATTCTGAAAGGGAAGGGGCATTAAGGTTTATTTTCTTGCACAGGGATATGTTTGCATTTATGAAGGGCCAGATCTAACCCCAATGAAGTCCTTTAATAAGATATATTAAGATGTATGAAACTATATGTTAATATAGCGAGTGTGTTAGCACGTTCATATGTTTATGCGCGCCCGCCGCGGCGGGAACCAATGGGAGACCGCCATATCATCAGACGTCTCATGATGTCATCACTGGTGATCACGTGACAAGTTGACCACGTGGAGTCACAAGAGGGAAGAGGCAGTCAGTCCCCAGCGCGCGGTGAGTGCAGTAGTGTCCAGGATTATTAACATTGGTAGCAGAGCGTAGTTACACAACTGCACTAATGGCGTGTTCACTGAAGTGGCCTCCGAAATTGGAGCATGATGAAGAATACGAGATGTGGAAGGAGGATGTAGGTGTGTGGTGTAGACTGACCACAATTGAAAAGAAGAAGCGTGCGCTGGCAATACATCTGTCACTTTCCGGGCGGCCAGAAGTGCATCGTCGGAAATTGATAAGACCAAGTTGGAGGCAGAGGATGGCGTGGAAGTGTTATTGAAGAGACTGGATGATGTGTTTTTTGGTCGATGAAGGAAGACGGAAATTTGCAGCATTTGAGGCTTTGTATAGCCTACGGAGAAAAGAGAGAGCAGAGATTAAGGACTTTGTGTCAGAGTTTGAACATACGTACCATGGTGTTACAAAGCAGGGATTGAAGCTTGATGATTCGGTGTTGGCCTTCATGTTATTGGCTTCATGTTTGTTAGAGGAAAGAGAGAAGCAATTAGTCATGTCAGCAACACAGGTGGTTACATACGATAATATGAAGGCGACGCTCAACCGAATATTTTTCGAGTGGTGCGAAGGGACTGAGCGCCCACATACAGATAAAATCAGAACCCTTATTTGTGGGAAATGAGGGCACTGTTGGTGAAAGTGAGGAAGCCTGTATGTGGGCGGAACCAGTCGAGGTAGACGTGGTTGGCGGGGACCGCAAGGCTATGCCCGTGGGCGTGTAATAGTGGACGTCAAAGACAGGATAGGAGGAAGAAAAATCCTATGGGGGCATATGGTACAATATCCAAATGTGCTATTTGTGAATCGATATATCACTGGGCACGTGATTGCCCTGACGCCTACGAAAACAAAGGAGGCCATGGTGGGTACGTTGAGGAACCAGTGAACTTATTCGTGGGCTATGTGAATGAAAAGATAGCGAGGCAATTTATTGAAACTAGTGAGTGAATCAAAGGGGTGTGCCGTCCTTGATACAGGTTGTACAAACACTGTGTGTGGTTCAGTTGGCTCGAAGCGTATGTAAATGGGTTGACTGAATATGAGCGTGGACTTGTGAAAGAGGAATGTTCTAATTCCAGCTTCACATTTGGCAATGGTATTTCTGTGACTTCCTTCAAGAAAGTTACGTTTCCCTGTTGTATAGGGAATATGCGTGCCAATGTGACCTCTGATGTGGTGAACTGTAATTTACCGTTGTTGCTGAGTAGATCGTCTATGAAAAGAGCCGAAATGATAATCAACTGTGAGACAAATCAAGTCAAAGTGGGCGGAAAAAGGGACGTCGTCAATCTACGTACATCATCGTCAGGACACTATCTGGTGCCGTTATCGGCATGACTAAACTGGGAAGTTAATATAGCTGAGGCACTCGTGGCACTCTACAAGGACGGGGACATCGAGAAGAGGCCTTGAAACTTCATCGTCAGTTTGGACACCCTACAGCAGAAAAATTGAAGAAGCTTGTGAGAGATGCCGACATAAGGGACTCGAACCTGGAACGGAGGATTGATACAGTGACAAGTGACTGTGACGTGTGCAAACGGTATAAGAAACCAGCCCGAGACCAGTGGTGAGTGTCCCGTTGGGCTAGCAGGTTTAACGAGGTGATTGCCATGGACTTAAGTCGTGGGGCAAGAAGTATTCTTGGTGATAGTGGACCTGTATACAAGATATTGTACATCTGTGGTTGTTCCAGACAAGAATGCAGGCACTATTATTCGGGGAATATTTCTCGGTTGGGTTGTGCTATTTGGTGCCCCAGGAAAAATCTTATCAGATAATGGCTGTGAATTTAATAATTCAGATATGAGGTCCTCTAGGTGAGGGCATTCAATGTTAAATTATAACGACGGCAGCTGAAAGCCCTTGGAGTAATGGTGTTTGTGAGAGGCTCAATGCTGTGTTGGGAGGAATGGTAAGCAAGATTTTGGCGGATTGTCCTGGCTGTGATTTAGATGTTGCTCTGGCTTGGGCTGTGGCTGCCAGGAATGCACTGTCAACATTTTCGGGTTACTCGCCCAACCAGCTGGTATTTGGCCAAAAACCCTGGGATTCCTGGAGCCTTTTATGATAATCTTACCGGCGCTAGACGGCGAGGCCACACCTGCAGATATAGTGAAGGATAACCTGAATGCACTTCACGCGGCACGGAGAGCATTACCGTAGCGGAATCTAGTGAAAGGCTGACTAGAGCACATTCGTCATAATGTGAGAGACAGCGACCCCGGGACCTACACTACGGAGATGATGTTTACTACAAACGTCTAGACAGTAAATAAGTGGCGCGGACCTGGTACCATAATTGGGAAAGACGGAAAACAATTTTTAGTGAAGCACGGTGGAATGTGTGTTAGGGTGCACACATGTCGCATTGCCACGGCACCGAACCAGTGTTGATCCTGCTGCAGTGTCAAATGAGGAAGATGTGTCTCAGTCCAATACCAGTGCTCTGCGAGCTCCTAGTGTGCGTGGTGATGTGGAAATTGGATTCGGGGATTCAGACATGGACTCGGATGATGACGACCATCCTCGTGAAATTGTTGATGTTGTGGGTGAGGGGGCGCAGGTGGCTGTGGATGGCCACAACGGTGACGTTCGGCAGACGGACACGGGTGCGAGTGCCTCGGGTGTGTTGGCAATTCCTGTAGTGAGAGTTAAAGCGGGTCAAAGGATCAAGGGCGTTGAGAAGCGAGTGGTGAGTGGATATCTGGTAAAATTGTTAGTCGGGCGGGGAAGGCGACTGGTCGATACTCCAAACTGCTACAACATTAAGAGTGACAAAGATGGTAACATTAATTGGATGGATCTGGACAGAGATTTTACGTCATGGGAAACAGTGGACGAGGCGACAGAAATGCTTGTGTTGTTTTAATACAGATGAGGTGGTGTGTGCTAAGGAAAAGAGATTGAGAATTGGAGGACCAAGGAGGTGTATGAAGAGGTGGAGAATGTGGGGCACAAGCTATATCTGTACGTTGGGTGTCACAGAAAAGCTGAAGGAAGGGAAGACTATTGTGAAGGCACGCTTGGTAGCCAGGGGCTTTGAGGAGGACACCATAGGGCTGCAGAAGAACTCTCCCACATGTTCAAAGAGGCTGTCCGTTTGGCAATGGTACTCGCCTCGGCTAATGGTTGGGTGTGCCACACAATGGACATACAAGCTGCATACCTCCAAGGGAACAAAATAGAGCGTGAAGTGTACCTGATACCTCCTCCTGAGTTCGACAATGGCTTATTGTGGCGTCTGAGGAAGACTGTGTATGGTTTGTGCGACGCGGCCAGACAATGGTACATGAGGGTGAAGGAACAGCTGATATGTCTCGGTGCCAAGATTTCGTCCCTGGACCCTGCATTGTTTTCGTGGAGCCAACATGGTGGAACAGAGGGTATCATATGCGTATATGTGGATGACTTCTTGTGGGCTGGTACTATGAACTTTGAGCAGCACGTCATAAAACAGTTGCGTAGGACCTTCCAAGTCGGGTCTTTCGATTCAGAGTGCTTTAAGTATGTGGGGCTCAACGTAGTTACCACAGAGGACGGCGGTATCACAATCGACCAGTTTCAGTATGGAGCATCGTTGAATCCGGTTGCCCTTAGCAAGCGTCGGGCATTGGAGAAGACTAGTGATTTGTCAGAACGAGAGAAAACAGAATATCGTGGGTTGGTCGGGCAACTAAATTGGATGGCTACTCACACTCGCCCGGATATAGCGTTCGATGTGTGCGAGCTGAGTGTTTCAATTCCAAAGGCTACGGTTGTCTGACATATTGAGACTAAACAGGTGATTGAGCGTGTGAAAACGGATAATGTTGGGTTTGTTTATCCCGAGGATTAGACCTTTAGACGAGTGCCACATTGAGTGCTACGCTGACGCATCCTTCGCCAACCTGCAGGGCATGGATCTCAAGGGGGCTTTATTATCTTTCTGTGCGACACTAATAATGTACGGGGCCCTATTTACTGGCAGTCAAGGAAGGTTCGACGGGTGGTCAATTCAACTCTTGCTGCTGAGACCCTGGCACTTCTGGATGGTGCTAGTACTGCGGTGTATGTGGCCAGTATTCTGCAGGAGATCTCCGGATGTGGGAGGATCCCTATCAGATGTTTTGTGGACAACCGTAGCGTAGTGGAAGCCCTATAACCTATAAATTGGTGGACAACAAGCGTCTGAGGATTGATATATCAGTGCTTCGAGATATGTTGGATCAAGGGGAATTGAAGGAGGTAACGTGGGTGGAGACATCGAAGCAACTGGCAGACTGCCTTACCAAGAAGGGCGCGTCGACTATGCGGCTGCGGGAGGCAATTAGTCGGGATTAGGTGTTGACTGTCATCAGCAACATGTAGGGAGTGTAAATATGTGTATTGGTGAACATACAATTGTACGTAGTTGTATGTACTAAAGGAGACATGCAAAGAAAAGAAGAAAAAAAATATAGCGAATGTGTTAATATAGCGAGTGTGTTAGCACGTTCATATGTTTATGCGCGCCCGCCGCGGCGGGAACCAATGGGAGACCGCCATATCATCAGACGTCTCATGATGTCATCACTGGTGATCACGTGACAAGTTGACCACGTGGAGTCACAAGAGGGAAGAGGCAGTCAGTCCCCAGCGCGCGGTGAGTGCAGTAGTGTCCAGGATTATTAACACTATAGAAAGGGGAGAGGGTGTGTAACGAGAGAATGCCCATGTGAAGTTGAAAGGCCGCCTTGTGTTATCGAGAGGATTCCCCTGAGTGTGGTGACTTTGCCCACAGTCAAACTGTTTTTGCTGGCAAAGTTGAGACCAGGTTGAGAAGGGGGCAGTTAGATGGAGGAGAGGAACAGGCCAATGTAGGAACCAATCTGCGCTACCTGGGAGCCGACATCACTGCGGGACAGGAGGTGAAGAACTAATTGGAGTTTAAAGTAATCGTCCAGACCATTTCATCATTCCTGATTTTATGTAGTTAGAGTATAGCCATTATCGAGTGTATCAACAATATGTTGTCACTTTTTGCATCTAGTCAGCCGTTTTTTAATAATTATCTGCAATCAAAATCTGTAAATTCCCCGAGCTTCGAAAACGCTGCTGGCAACTGGCAGACGATGCGCCACGGCTCGGTGACGTAACAGGAGGAAGGCCTCCTCTCCCCGCGCTGATCAGAAACATGTAAACACAAGAGATAAATATAGTACTTGAAGATTTTTGGGTGTTTCTGATAGATTTTTTTTGCGATATGCCACATGCATGCATCCTTTATGGGTGCAGCAAGACAGCTGTGCCTTTCGAGAAAAGTTTGCACACGTTTCCGACTGATACGACAACGTTAAATGTGTTGAAAAGATTAGTGCGGCGGACTAGGGCAGATTGGAACAGGAAGTTGAAATTTGCAAGGATTTGTAGTGATACACTTAACACACACACACACCACACACACACACACCACACACACACCACACACACACCACACACACCACACACACACCACACACACACACCACACACACACACCACACACACACACCACACACACACACCACACACACACACCACACACACACACACACACACACACACACACACACACACACACACTCACTCACTCACTCACTCACTCACTCACTCACTCACTCACTCACTCACTCACTCACTCACTCACTCACTCACTCACTCACCGGATGCTGTTGTGTTGCTGTGTGTCACTACCATCACTATCACCAATTGTTGTGTGTAAGGGGGTTGTTGTGTGTAAGGGGTTGTTGTGTGTAAGGGGTTGTTGAGTGTAAGGGGTTGTGTGTGTGGTGTATACCCAATGCGGCCGCGGGCCCCATGTTAGGTTAGTATCTTGTGTTTAACATATAATTATATATGTTAAACGTAACGTACAATAAACATATACGTATAACAATAGTTTGCTCCGCGCGACTGCCCTTTATATATGTGGATCATACGGGCGGCCGCATTGGGTGGCGACCGTGTGTGTAAGGGGTTGTTGTGTGTAAGGGGTTGTTGTGTGTAAGGGGTTGTTGTGTGTAAGGGGTTGTTGTGTGTAAGGGGGTTGTTGTGTAAGGGGTTGTTGTGTGTAAGGGGTTGTTGTTGCCGCTAACATCTGTTCGTCCGCCTCGTATTCTGGTTCAAACATATAGGGTTGGGCTCCCATCACAATCTAAGGTTCGTTTTCCTCATAGTATACGCGAGCAGCGTCATTTATTTCGGTCTCAGATTGAGCATCGTACTCTAGATTTGTCACAGCGACAGATTCACTGTCTGACACCGAAGTACAATCGCTCATCATAACATTTGCCGACAGGTGTCAGACAGATGTTTACATTGGAGCGTTCCTCCTCTTGACGTCATCAATAACATTCGTAGCCCTGTTGGAGGGAAGAATATTTTTTTCGCGCACTTTTTACAAAAGTCGTGTTTTTACGGAAATAAGGCCTGGAAATCAATTATTTTTGGTGGATTAGGTGTTTTGAATGTACATTCAACATAATAAGGCAAAAAAAAAATGGGTATGGACGATTACTTTAAGCTGCAAGTGATGGAAGCGAGGGTGGAGAATTACTTGAGCAGGGCAGTGACAGACAAGAAGTCGGGCCATGAGGTCAATAATTTGATCTCGAGGAAGACCTGGGGATTAAGCAAGGAGGAAGGGGTTGGCAGAATATTCACCGCTGCCACCTGTGGTAAGGGTCAGGTCTCTTGAGGGGACATTAGGGGAGGATTAACTTAAAGGACAGGAAGAGGGGTTGGCCAAATGTAAGGGTAAGGGTGGCAGGCAGCTTCAACTCTAATTGGTTCTTCACATCCTGCCCTGCAGTGATGTCACTGCAGGGACATCACCTGATGTCCCTGAGAAATCTCCCAGGCTAGCGCAGATTGGTTCCTGCATTAGCCTGTCCTCATCAATCTACAGTCTACACGAAAAGTTAGAAGACGTGTCAAAACAAGTGAAGATCCTGTACTTATGCCAAGCTAGTGCGTGTGTTTGTATGTGATGATTAATGAATGGGCAACAGTAAGGAATAGATTGGCCAGTGAGAGGTATGACTGGGAGTGTGTTTTCTGGGAATACTATGACTTGATGAAAAATATTTATAGTCATGTTCCTAAATCTAGTATAACCACTTATCTTATCATTATCATGTCTGTCATTGTTAAACTGCTCTCCCCCTTACCAAACTAATGTTGTTGAGGCCTAGTATACCAGGCGTATCAACCCTCAACATCAGTTTGATAGTGGTGTATGAGAATGGCAGCTGCACTCAGAAGTTTACCCTGTATGTAATTATTGCACAATCACTATTAGATACAATACCAAAATAATTTCTTTTACAGCCTCCACTAATGATACTACCTCTTACCTCCCAAAACAGTACCTTGGAGCGACGGAGCCGCTCTCCCAGCTCCAACAGCACCGTTTCTCAAGGCTCGTACCGGCATCCTCGCCAGAAACGGAGACTCTGTAGTAATGGCACCACCTCCAACAACCCTAGCAGTTGCAACAGTACTGCTGATCACCAGGAGTTTCATAAGAATCATCACCAGCAGTATCACCAGCCTAGTCACCAAGTCGGGTCTATACACAATAACCAGTATCACCATAATCATCATCAAAACCATTACCATAATCAGGCTAATGGTGGGGGCTTTGGAGGTAACCAATACTACAATCAACAGTACAATCCCAACAACTTTGTGGTGAGGGAGTGTCCCTCACACCAGAACCGGAGGTATGATAGAAACTACGGTAACTACGGACACCACAACAACCACTACAATCGGGACTATAACTACCATAACATGGGAGGGGAGCCAACGCAATATGGGAGGTACAACCAAGGCCGAGGGTACCACAACAGATACTATAATGACCATCAAAACTATGGATTCACACAAAGAACCGAGCCTGCTTGGGATAGAAGTGGACCACTGGTGGATCGTGCTGGAACCTTTAGCTGTGAAGTGAAGGGAGACCAGCGATGGAAGTGTGAGGCTGTGGATGCACCCAGTGAGCTGCTGATGGGCTGTGAGTGGGAGGGTCTATCACAGCAGGTTTGGGACCTCTTTAAGCAGCACCAGCAAACAAATAAGACATTCAGTCAGAAGATGAAGCTGAAGGAGAAGGTCCTCAGGGCCATACGAGTAAGTAATAATCTCCAAGTATCTAGCAAGTTCTCAAGAAAGTCACTTTATCTAAAGAATAGATTTTGTAAAAATAGTTATTTTTAGTTTCTAGAGCATAGCTATATGTATAATTATATGATTGTGTAGATAATTATGTAGCTAGGTAAGTGGGATTGGGCAAGCTGTTGGGAGGGAGAAAAAAAGATGGACACAAACACCACAATACACCTAACTTCTGAGAAGCTGATTTAGTAAGAGATGAAAAGTTAAATTTCCAGAGATTTTTAGTGTAGATACCTCAAGAATGTTCATTGTAGAAGAGAGAGACAGTTGAGTGTCATTGAACAAGTGAGGATAGTTGTCTAGAAGGTTATGTCGAGTAGATACGTGAAGAAATAGGGTTTTTGAGGCATTGAACAAAAGAAGGTTTGCTCTGACCCATTCAGAAATTAAAGAAAGATCAGAAGTTAGGCGCTCTGGCATCCATCCGTGAATCACTTAATTCCTGTAGAGTTGGACGTCTAGTAAACGTCGCTGAGAAATGCAAGGTAGTATCAGTAACGTAGAAGTGGATAGGGCAATGAGTTAGACTTAGAAGATCATTAATATATAATAATAAGAAAGTGGGAGATAGGACAGAACCCTGAGGAACACCACTATTAATAAGTTTATTTTTCCCTCTAGTTTATTACTTCAGATATATAAGTAAGATACACAATAGATAAATAATTGAGTTTTCAATTATGTAAACCTTAATATTCATGATCGTTTGAAATTGTTTGAATGATTGCTTTGGGTGGCAACTCTTGGTTGTGGGTCTGGATCAGATTACCTCAAAAAACACAACCGGACAACTGGGGAAACTAATAGAGACAAGTGCTGACATGATTTTGATGGGTGACTTTAACTGTAAGGAGGTAAACTGGGAGGATTGCCCTGCAGAAGGAAGTCATGACTCATCGAGTAACAAGTTATTTAACATAGTAATGAATAATGTGATGACCCAATGGGTTGACCAAGAGACAAGTTTCCGAGGAGAGGACACACCCGCAAGACTGGATCTGCTGTTCACAAAGGAGACTGGCATTATTGATAATTAGGATTACTTGTGTCCATTTGGAAAGAGTGACCATCTGGTACTAGAGTTTGAAATAACAGAGGATATTGTGGAAGCAAAGGATGAGAGATAGTAAGGGAAGTTACAATTATAGAAAAAACAACTTTGGGGGATTACAGAAGTTCTTTACTGAATGCAATTGGAAGCCCTTCCATGAGGCCAAAAATGTGGAAAA
Organism: Chionoecetes opilio; assembly: GCA_016584305.1. Taxonomy (NCBI): domain Eukaryota; kingdom Metazoa; phylum Arthropoda; class Malacostraca; order Decapoda; family Majidae; genus Chionoecetes; species Chionoecetes opilio. The sequence continues at coordinate 216,158 of JACEEZ010000391.1, forward strand.
GAAGTGGGACTATTTCTTGGAAATGTATATTGCTGTTGATTAGAATGTTCCAAAGATAACAGGGAAGGAAAACTGGAAGAACGACTGGTTTAATAGCAGATGTGAAGTAGCAAAAAGATATAGAGATGTTGCATGGAACAGATGGAAAAGGAAGATGAATAATAAGACTAGGGAAAAATACAAGAGAACTAGAAATTAATATGTGAGAATCCGCAGAGATGAAGAGAGGAATTATGAAAGAGGCAGAATAGAAAAATACAAGAACGAACCAAAATAGTTTTATAGGTTTATCAACGGGAATTTAAAGCAAAAAGACGGGATCAACAAGCTAAAAGTGAAAGGCTGCGAAGAACCAGTAGCACACGTCAAAGTCAAGAACGAATGTTTCCAAAAAGCTTTTAATGAAGAAAAGGAATTCCTGGAAGGAGAGAGTAGAAAAAATAACACAGTAGTAAGTGATATAGAAGTGGGAAAGCAGGAAATTATTGGAAGCCCAAGACGTAAATAAAGCTCCAGGTCCAGATGGAGTTTCAAACTGGATTTTGAAGGAATGTAGGGAGCAACTGGTGGATAAAGTACACAGTCTAGTAACATGTTCCCTAGATGAGGGTAAAGTACCCCAAGCATGGAAAAGAGCATCAATTGTCCCCATATATAAAGGGGGAAGCAAGGAGGAACTGCTGACTTACAGACCGGTCTAATTGACTAGTGTAATAGGAAAGCATTGTGAGAAGATAGTAAGACACTAAGTATCTTTAGAAAATGAGTATCATATCAGACGGACAATTTGGATTCAGAGCTGGGAGTTCTTGTACAGCAAACCTGCAATGCTTCTACTCAAGGGTGATGACGTAGTACAAAAAAGAGATGGATGGGTTGATTGCACTTACTTGGATCTGAAGAAAGCATTTGACAAGGTACCCCATAAAAGATTGTTGTTGAAACTTGAATACGAAGGAGGACTGGATGGGAATGTCCTGAAATGGATGAAGGAATACCTAAAAGGGAGACCGATGAGAACCGTAATAAAAGACTGTGCGTCAGGGTGGAGAAGTGTGTTAAGCGGAGTACCTCAAGGCTCGGTATTAGGACCTGTATTTCCTGATTTATGTTAATGACATGGTGTCTGATTTGAGAAGGTACGTGAGCCTGTTTGCAGATGATGTGAAAACTATGAAGAAGGTTAAAAAGGAGGAGGATTACAGACTCCTACAGGAAGATTTGGATAGAATATATGAATGGAGTAAAAAATGGAGAAATTAATTATGCAAAAATGTGCAAAATATAATTTGGTAAAGACTGCGAAAGGATAAAATGGAATTACAAAATGGGAAAGAGACAATCAATAAAGCAAGTGAATAAAAGGATATTGGAGTAATAATTCAGGATGACTTATCACCAGAGAAACACATTAATAGAATTGTTGGTGCAACATATAAGCTTCTAACAAACATTAGAACGGCCTTTGTCTATATGGACGAGGACATGATGAAGAAATTGATTGTGGCCATGATACGCCCTAGACGGGAGTACGCCACAGTAGTTTGGTCTCCGCACAAGAGGAAGGATGCAAAGAAGATAGAAAGAATACAGAGGGCAGCCTCTGGGGAGGTGGTAGCAGAGTGGTTAGCATCTCCGAATGGCGTTCTTGGTGACCCGAGTTCGATCCCCGAAGAAAAACAAAATCTTTCTGCACCGTCGAGTGGCCTAAGAACACCCACATGCCCTGCCCATTAACTCTACCTTTGATTGCGTGTGCATCAGAGGACACAGGGAGGCGGCATGAGCCTCTAATCACAGGCGTCACTATAAAAATCCTGCCTGCGCCACCACGGGCGAGGGCCAGCCATCACAGCCCTCAAGGGAACCTCCAGTCTACCATCCGAGCCCTGGGTCACCACTGCCTACAGGCGCTATAGGCGTAGATGTAAAAAAAAAAAAAAAAGCCACAAAGATTGTTCCCAGCCTGTCAGACCTGACTTATGAGGAGAGGCCGAAGAAATTGTGGTTGCCATCATTGGAAAAAAGAAGAAAAAGAGGAGACTTGATAGCAATGTATAGAGCGATGTCAGGAATGGAGGGAAATGACAAAGAGGACATGTATGTACGGGACATAGGAGCCACAAGAGGTTACACAAAGAAACTTAAGACAAGGTGCTTGAAGGACATTTTTAAGAAGTACAGTTTTCCTTATCAGTGCATTGATATGTGGAATAACCTGGACAGTGAAATTATAGATGCCAAGAATATTCAAGTGTGGGGCAGGTGTATCCGGCTTCTTTCCTGTGAATACAGGAGTGAGGCAAGGGTGCGTCCTTGCCCCATCACTTTTCAACGCTTGTATGGACTGGGTATTGGACAAGGTTGTAGATCAAAGTGATTGTGGAGCATCCGTCGGCAACACCAAGATCACTGATCTTGTTTTTGCCGATGATGCAGTAATCTTTGCTGAGTCGCTGGAGGTCCTGGTGATGGCTCTCGAGGCGCTACACGAGGAGGCAAAGCCTTTGGGACTTGAGGTCGCCTGGCTCAAGACCAAGGTCCAGGTGTTTGGAGACTTACTAGATGAAGCAGTACAGTCTGTTCATGCGTGTGGCGAGGACATTGAGATCTTGGGAAAGTTTTACATACAGGAGAACCTCATTTAACTGGCATTTAAAACAACGGCAGCCTCAAAACAACGGCACTAATTGACCCAGGCTTTAATTAGGTATAATTATTTCAAAAACTGAGAAAATCGGCAGAAATTTAGTTGGGCAAGTCTGTGGTCTACACAGACTCCCTCTCCTCACTCCACCTCCTCTCCCGCCATCCACGATCCTCTACGTCCCTCGTCCACACCATCCAGAGGGCCCTTCACCTTACCAACGAGGGATGGGAGATCGCCTTCCAGTGAGTTCCCTCCCACGCTGGTATCCCAGGCAACGAAGTGGCTGATTCTGCTGCCAGGCTGGCCTTGACAGATGTAAACACGACACCCTTCCCTCTGCCGCTCTCCACAGCCACACGTCTCATCTCCCGGGTCTGCCGCTCCACCTGGAATAACACACTCGGTGATGCCCTCCGCATCACCTCCATGGGCCAATACCGCAGTGACTCTTCCCCCCAGCCGTGGATACGGAAAAAGTCCCGCGTCCTGGATGTCACTCACCCGCCTCCGCCTGGGGCACACGACACTCACAGCTCACCTGCATCGCCTCCGTCTGTCCCCTGACCCCCACTGCCCTTGGTGCATGAATTTTCCGGAGACTATTGAACACTTTCTGCTGCAGTGTCCGCGCTTCCACTCACACCGTGTAGTGCTACATTCTCAACTCCTCGCCCTGAACGTCACCACCTTTGACCTGCCCACCCTGCTGGCGGCGGCTGGCGTTCCCCCCTCGGCAACACGCCGTCATCCGCCTCACCTGTGCCTTCCTGAGGAAGAATGGTCAACTACCGCGCCTGTGATAGCATCATAGGACATCACCAGGGCTCATAGTGTTCCCCAAGGGATCCTCGCAGCCCTAAAACAACAACAACAACAACCTCCAGAAACCACAGTATTTATTGGGATTTTGGGCGATTCCATAAGAGTAACTCAAAACAACGGCAAAATGAGTTATCCGGCATGCGCTCCCCCCCGAGGGTGCCGGATAAACGAGGTTCTCCTGTACCTTGGTAGCGCAGTCCATAATGACGGCGGGTCACGTCAAGAAGTCTTACGGTGGATTGGCATAGCCCACGGTGTTATGGACTCGCTCAGCGGGAGTATTTGGCGTTGTCGGTACCTGTGCAGGAGGACAAAGATCCGGATCTTCAAATCGCTTGTGATCCCTGTCTTACTCTATGGTTGTGAGACATGGACACTAAATAGTGACTTGAAGAGACGAATCAATGCCTTTGGTAATAAGTGTCTTCGCAGAATCATGGGGTATCACTGGGATGATTACGTGTCAAATCAGCGATTACACCGTGAGACTGAATCGAGGCCTATTACCTGCAAAGTCCGTCGGCGCCAACTTCGGCTATATGGGCATGTGGCACGCTACCCTGAAACCGATCCTTCTCATCGGGTTGTATCTGTAAGAGACAATCCGGCGTGGAGGAGGCCAAAGGGGCGCCCACAAGGCTCGTGGCTGGGGCAAGTTGATGTTTCTTGTCGAGAGCTGCTTGGTATGGGAAAGGAGCCTGCATGGGAACTCGCGCGTGGTGACCGCCGGGAGTGGCGTCGTAGGGTGGGCGAGGCGACGCGCCCCCCGGCGTATGCTCCCAATGATTGAATGATTGAAGAATATTCATGTATTTAAAGCTAAGATTGACCATTTGAGACAAGGAGACAGGACCCCACGAGTGTAACTCATTTCCCGTATATCACAACTTTTTATAGGTAAATACACACACATGGAACTTCAAAAACCTTGCTAAAATTTGGGGAAAAAGTATGGTTATTTTATTAAATTGAAATTTATTTATGATAAGATCCTGTTATGCATGGCATATATACAAATCAGGACCTTTTACTTATTACTAAATGATTTCCACACCATATCAAAATGTCTTCTCTAAGTTAACTTACTCTTCCCTAATTAGTTCTAATTTTTCTTCCTTTTAAAGAATGTTCATTGGGTTCAGGCCGTAATCCCACACTGTCGGCTTCATGTTGTGGGCTCCTCTCTGAGTGGGTTTGGGGCTGACTGGAGTGATGTGGACATGTGCTTGATGGTGGCAGGTCGAGATCTGGACCAGCGCACCGAGGCAACTGCAATCCTCCGCATTCTCCAGCGAGAGCTTCACAACTGTCGTAAGTGTAACCTCATATCTTGTTTTTGTCATGCCATTGGAGTATTTTGTAGCTGGAGCAGTAATTGATTCTACCTATGGAAAAGGAATGTTAATTATGATATATTTGAGATAAGACAAATTATTCAGTGGATGTGCAGTAGTCCCATGTAAGACCCAGACTCGAGAGACAGTTTTTTTAAAGACACGGTGATATGAATTGCCACTTCTACATGAAATACGTAGGTCTGTGCACAAGATTATTACGGTGGAAATGAAAGTCTTGGCCAGCCAATTTGGTAAGGTATATTGACCAAGAACAAGGTAGCGAAATATACAAAGCAGCTTTGTCATAAGCGCTGAGATGGAGTTGTGCCCTGACTCGTGTCGTGACACACACTGATTCGGCTACAATTCCAACCCTCGACGCCGCCGGGGAAAGCATATCTTACCAGGAATGTTACCATTACATCGCTCGGCCACCACCATACTGTGTCCTCACAGTGACATGCAGGTCACTCCAAAAACGAGAAGGGCCATGAAAAAATAGTGGCGGGAACAAGAGCAATATTTTTGAATAAATATTCCCCCCAAAAAATACAGGAAGAGAACACACAGCAACATAGGCATAAAAGTTTGCCGATAATACAGATCACACAACTACACTACCCTCCCGAGTTTCACGCTATGCGAGTTTCGCGATCCTCGAGTTTCGCGCCGAGTCCTAAATTCTTATCATCCCGACTTTCGCGCAATATATCCCCGAGTTTTTTTTTTTTTCTTTTTTCTTTTTGTGTGTGTGTGTGTGTGTGCCTACAGCGCCATTAGGCAGTGACCTCCAGGAGTGGGATGGTAGGCCCTGGAGATTAACCTGAGGGCTGTGATGGTTGGCCCTCGCCCGTGGTGGCGCAGACAGAATTTCTATAGTGACGCCTGTGATTAGAGGCTCATGCCGCCCCCTGTATCCTCCGATGCACTCGCAATCGAAGGTAGAGCTAATGGGCAGCATGTGGGTGTTCTTAGGCCACTCAACAGTGCAGAGAAAGATTTTAAGTGGATTTTACAGCCCTCATCAAGGATCGAACTCGGATCACCGAGAACGCCACTCGGAGACTTCTTCTTCTTGTGACCTTTTCTGCTTAGTATCACTTTGTAGGTCGTCTGTCAAGCTCGTGCTCGAGCTTGACATATATCTTGACGCTACCCACTCTGCTACCGCCTCCCATAAGAGACGTACGGAACACATCTTCCTTCCTTCCTGCTTAGTATAGTATAATAATAGGCTTAGTATAGCTGTATGTAGTTTTGCTTTGTTTTTTTCCATTTGTTTGTGTTTTTCTCTACAGGAACAGCCGGTGTCGCATAAGATAGGTAACACCTCAAAATAAGTAGCACCTTACCTTACTATTTACCACAAAATACTCCTTTATAAGTGATTAACCATGACGTGTGTGGTACTGTGGTTTCTGGAGGTACTGGAGGAGACAGGAGAGAAGAGAGGAAGGCATTGTGACAGTGTTATTGCCGTATAACACTGTCACACAACCATCAGCTGACAAGATATGTGTCAGGCTCACTCACTCAGACCAAAACAGCATCCGCTGGGTGACTCCCAACTCAAGCTCAAACTCAAGCTCCTCTCCTCCTTCCTCTTCTCTACGTAGTGTTGGCCGAAGCCACCACCCCGGGAAGCGGGTCACAAACCCTAGGCTAACACTCAGTACCCATTCACTGCTGGGTGGACAGGGGCTTGGGGCATTTTCAGGATATTTTTTGGGGGAAAAAGTGAGTCTTGAAAGCTGTAAAATACGGTAGGTACACAGCCCTCAAGTTAATCTCCAGGGCCTACCATCCCACCCCTGGAGGTCACTGCCTAACGGCGCTGTAGGAAAAAAAGAAAAAAGAAAAGAAAAAAACCCGGACTAAATAAGCATTTTTACAGTGTTTCTAATACCCGAGTTTCGCGATCCGCGAGTTTCGCGCTATGCCTCCGGAAGAAAGCAGGCGCGAAACTCGGGAGGGTAGTGTACAATGGCATAAAAGTGAAATAATACAGAACACACAGCAACATTGGTATAAAAGTGTGCTGAATAATACAGATCACACAGCTACAATGGCATAAAAGTGTTAAATAATACAGAAGTGCCAACCACAAAAGCATTGGGTGGTGGAGGAGGCTGACAATGAACAGAGGCGGACGTGGGCAAAGGCGGGACGGCAGCCTACCATACATGCCAGAAAGAAGCGAAAGATTCATATTCTATTCCACTAATGAATATAGTAGAACCCCTGATTGGCAACAAATGTAGTGGTGGATTACTACCGTTTTAGGCAGGGGTAATATGAGGCAACAAGGCACGAAGCCATGAAAAGCGCAGCATACAAACGGGGCGCGGGCCACAAGTAAACTACCAACTGCTGCTGGCAAACACGAATCATGACCAACACTGCTACCAGCAAATTATGTAACGGTGGGGAATGATACTATAAGGCCAGCTAATTTTGGTAAATTTATATTGACGAGAAACAAGGTAGCGAAATATACAAGGCAGCTTTGTTGTAAGCGCCGGGACAGAGTGGTGCACTGACTCATGTTGTGACACTCACTGACTCGGCTAACATTTCAACCCTTGGCGACCTTAAACCTTAGTTTTCTTAGCTTTCTCGGTAGAGAAAACTTAAGAAGTATCTGGAAGATCACTGTACAAAGGCGGGAAACTCTGTGTGGAGTTTGTTTTGTGTTTTCTCATCAAAATGTATGCTATACCTTGATTATATTGTGTGTGCACATGCTTGTGAGTGTGGTAATACTGCATGAGAAGCAGGAAAGGAGGAGGTTTTTTTTAAAGGATAGCTGAGCAAAGAAAAAAAGTGCAGTGATTTGGCTCACTGATCGCCACAGATGGTCTCTGTGGCCAGTTTCTCCATCAAAATATTTGTTATATCTTAATTGCAATGTGTATTTACCTAGTTGTAACATACAGGAAAAGAGCTATGCTTGTACTGTCCAGTCTCCAAATCTACTATTATCCAGCTTGCCTTTGAAGTCCTGAATACTTCTTGCATTAATCACTTTTGCATCAAGGTTGTTCCAGGCTTCTATGCTTCTATACGGGAAGCTGTATTTTTTTTTGTCCCTCATGCATGTTGTCCTTTTCAATTTCTTCTTGTGACCTCTTGTACTCCTATCGTCCCACACAAACAGATCTTCTCTATCAATTTTGTCCAGACCCATTGATGCTCTATACACTGCTATAAAATCTCTCCTTTCTCTTCTTTTCTCAAGAGTTGAGAGTTTCAGTCTTGAAAGTCTTTCTTCATATGATAAATCTCTCAGGCTTGGAGCCATTTTTGTGGCTGCTCTTTGTATTCCCTCAATCTTCCTTATATCCTTCTTTTTATGTGGTGACCAAATCACTGCCGCATGCATATTCCAACCTTGGTCAAATCAAAGATGTTATCAATTTCTTAATCATCTCTTCATCCAGATATTTGAATGCCATTCTTATATTCCTCAGCAACTGATATGTATCTCCTGTGATCTTGTTTATATGCTTCTCAGGTGACAAATTATCCGTAATCCATACTCCCAGATCTTTTTCGACCTTTGTTTTGATTATCCATTCACTTCCCATCGAATACTTTCCTCTGTCTCTTTTTGCTACTGCCCATTTCCATCACTTTACACTTTTTAGCATTAAACTCCATTTCCCATAATTGACTCCATCTGAAAATCTTATCTAGATCCTTTTGTAAATCCTTAGTCCTCTTTACTTTCTACTTTTCTTAGTAATTTAGCATTATCAGCGAATAAACTTATATAACTGTTCACTCCCTCTGTCATATCATTTACATAGACCAAGAACATCACTGGGGCCAATACTGATCCTTGAGGAACTCCACTTATCACACTGCACCATTCTGACTTTTGATCTTTTATTACTGTTCTCATCTCTCTGTTGCTCAAAAAGTCTTCCATCCACCTCAGCAAACCACCCTTCAATCCTCCTACATGTTCTAGCTTCCAGAGCAGTCTCATGTGAGGTACCTTGTCAAAGGCCTTCTTTAGGTCCAAGTATATGCAATCGACCCACCCCTCTCTTTCCTGTGTCACATCGATCACTCGAGTAAAAGCTTAATAAATTCTTTTTTTTTTATTTTTATTTTTTTCACTTGAGGGTTCTGATGGTTGGTCCTCGCCCGTTGGTGGCGCAGGCAGGTTTCTTATAGTGACACCTGTGAGGCTCTTGCCGCCCCCCTGTGTCCTCCGATGCACTCGCAGTCGAAGGTAGAGTTGATGGGCAGTTGTACATGACATTCCTCCTCTAAATCCAAACTGGCCACCTGCGAGTGTGTTTGTCTCTTCCAAATATTTCAACCATCTGTCCTTTGCAATTTTTTCACACATTTTTGCCACTACACTTGTTAATGATACTGGCCTGTAATTTAATGGTACTTCTTTGTCTCCTCCTTTGTGAATTGGCACAATATTTGCTCTTTTCCAATCAAGCGGGACTCTGCTCTCCTTGAGTGAAATCTCAATTACACTATGTAACTTTAACACTGAAAGTGTTACGTGTGCCTGTGAGTGTGGTTATGCTGCATGAAAAGATGGAAAGCAGAAAAGAGATAGATATCGTAAAAGTAGCCTGGAAAAAGTGAGAACAGGAGCCAAGCATTTTTTTGGGGTCATTGTAATTAACATGCAGCTGTCTCTAAGGCTTATGAAAATCTCACCTGTAGGACACATGTAAATTTCAGTCTAATTAAAGGGAGAAAAATAGAGTCTTAGATGCCCAAAAGTACGTCATAAGATGCAACTGTCAGTTAGATGTGCCACTTGATTCCTTCCCACTGTTTCTTGCCTAGTTAGGTCCTGGTGAGGTTAAAAGGGACGGCTTAGGTTTAATCTTGGCCCAGGGCTGCTACATCAGCCCTGGGCTGCTACATCAGCCCTGGGCCAATAACACTTATAATGGGTTTCAATGGTAGGAGAGATGCAGTTTTTGGAAACATGGAGCATTGACCAGCTATATTAACCATGTCTTATAAGGGACTACTGTGCACATAAATTTCTGATATTTTGTATTCCTTGCTCCTATGTGTGCTGCAGTGTTGTATGTGTTTCAGCATTTATTGAGAAGATGGAGCTTATCCGGGCAAAGGTGCCAATCCTTAAGTTCCGAGATGCCCAAACTCAAGTAGATGTGGACCTCAACTGCAACAATGCCGTTGGAATCCGCAACACTCACCTCCTCAACTCCTATTGTCAATGTAAGTATTCTGACTTGTATTCTAGTCTCGTTTTTGTTCTGAAGTGTAGAAATGGACAATAATTGCAGGATAACACTGAGTTCTAAAGGATTTGACTAGATTTTTATACGCTTAACACGCTGAACTCTTGCATAGTAATGAGGTTTTTTCCACAAAAGTAATTGCATACTACATTATAGAAATATGAATAAAGGAAGAATGCTAAACAAAATGTCTGTTTTAGTATGAATTATAGAAGAAATATGAAAGGGAGATTTGTATACTTGCATGCAAGAATGATAAGGTGAAATTTTTTATCTTAGGTCACGGTTGGCGAGATAACTAAGAAGATGAAGGAGTTGGTGCAAAAAGATAAATTCAAAACAGTATAGATAAGGAAAGACACTCATGAGGAAGAAAGGGTTAAGATAGATTAACTATTTAAAGAGGCAAAGGGAAAAAAACTAACTAACAGAGATAAGAACAGGTTAAGTTAAGGTTTTACTGATGAGTTATGGCTATGAGTACAGTACAGGGAGGTCCCGAAGATACGAGCAGTTAGGTTCCACCTGGCATACTCGTAAAGCGAAAAATCGTATAACGAAACACAACTAATGGTAAAATATAGGTTTGGTTCCAGGACCCCATCAATTAAAAAAAAGAAGAAAAAAAAAGACATGTTTTTCAACCTAAAATAAACTATAGCAAACACAACAAACGTCCTGGTGGAACGCCGACGTGAGTTTCGACAGGGGATGCTTGCAGCCTATGTTGATCTCAAGAAGGCGTTTGACTCAGTGCATCGTGAGTCACTCTGGGATCTTCTGCGACTTCGAGGGATTCCTGCAAGGACTATTGGTTTGATAACTGGTCTGTATTCTGGGACTGAGAGTGCTGTGAAGTGTGGGGCAGGTGTATCCAGCTTCTTAACTGTGAATACAGGAGTGAGGCAAGGGTGCATCCTTGCCCCATCACTTTTCAACGCTTGTATGGACTGGGTATTGGACAAGGTTGTAGATCAAAATGATTGTGGAGCATCCGTCGGCAACACCAAGATCACTGATCTTGTTTTTGCCGATGATGCAGTAATCTTTGCTGAGTCGCTGGAGGTCCTGGTGATGGCTCTCGAGGCGCTGCACGAGGAGGCAAAGCCTTTGGGACTTGAGGTCTCCTGGCTCAAGACCAAGGTCCAGGTGTTTGGAGACTTACTAGATGAAGCAGTACAGTCTGTTCATGCGTGTGGCGAGGACATTGAGATCTTGGAAAGTTTTACATACCTTGGTAGCGCAGTCCATAATGATGGCGGGTCACGTCAAGAAGTCTTACGGCGGATTGGCATAGCCCACGGTGTTATGGACTCGCTCAGCGGGAGTATTTGGCGTTGTCGGTACCTGTGCAGCAGGACAAAGATCCGGATCTTCAAGTCGCTTGTGATCCCTGTCTTACTCTATGGTTGTGAGACATGGACACTAAATAGTGACTTGAAGAGACGAATCAATGCCTTTGGTAATAAGTGTCTTCGCAGAATCATGGGGTATCGCTGGGATGATTACGTGTCAAATCAGCGATTGCACCGTGAGACTGAATCGAGGCCTATTACCTGCATAGTCTGTCAGCGCCAACTTCGGCTATATGGGCATGTGGCACGCTACCCTGAAACCGATCCTTCCCATTGGGTTGTATCTGTAAGAGACAATCCGGCGTGGAGGAGGCCAAGGGGGCGCCCACAAGGCTCGTGGCTGGGGCAAGTTGATGTTTCTTGTCGAGAGCTGCTTGGTATGGGAAAGGAGCCTGCATGGGAACTCGCGCGTGGTGACCCCCGGGAGTGGCGTCGTAGGGTGGGCGAGGACGCGCCCCCCGGCGTATGCCCCCAATGATTGATTGATAAAACACAACAAACACACAGCGTCTATATTACCCACACTGTACTACCTATTCTGTAGAAAAAGCATTCTGAAAGAGAAAATAGCACACAAAATAACATAACTGCACATTAATTAAACATAAAACATGCATAACAAGCAAAAAAGACATTGTAATGTAGGGGACGCCGCGTGATACAAGAGAAGGTAGTGTAGCAGCCCCAAGGTTGGGGCCGCACACCTGGCTAATTACCCCTAAAGGTCAGGCTATGCCATATGCTTAATTACCCGTCAAGTCACACCTTGCTAGGGGTGACCTGACTGCGGTCCCAAGGTTGGGGCCGCACACCTGCTAATTACCCCTAAATGTCAGGCCGCGCCATATGCTTAATTACCCTTCAGGTCACCAGGTCACGGCTTGCTAGGGGGGACCTCACTGGGGTCAGCCAAATCCCCCTTTGTCCAGCCCGGAAGTGGGAGGGCCCGCATTTTGAACTTGATAATTTTACTCACCCCAGTTTGAATGTCGTATCATTGAATTTTGGATCTCGTATATTGAAAATAGACCCTAATTTACACATCTCGTATCATCGGATTCTCGTATACCGAATGCTCGTATAACGGGACCTCCCTGTATCAGCAAATCATGGTATTGACAGAGAAGATTAAAGGCCCGGTCACACGATGCAACATTTGACACGAGTTGGTTAGGTGCAGGAGCAGAAAAGGTACAAGCTTTTGCTGTTGTGTTCAAACGCACGCCTCACATGACTGTTTGGAGCCACAGGTGAGTGTGGCACGTCAGTACATCACAAGCTGATTGTCGGAGATGCTACGCAACACCACTGCTCTGTGGGCTCTTGTGCTGGCTCGTGCCATCAAAAATTAAAAGGACGGGAAAAGGAAAAATATTTATAGATCTCACTGCGCTATTTGGAATCTAGCATCTCATCTCAATCATATTGACAATTTTTCAGCTCCAGTAGCATTGTGAGGACGACATGCGATATTGGTAAAACGATAGTGAAAATGCTTGCATGTGGCAAGTGAAACATCATCTGTACAAGGACAGAAATGCCAGAGATTTCAATTAAAGTAGCCTGGCTTCTGCTGTAATACTTTGTTACATCGTTGTATTCTAGTAATCAACCATTAGTCTTATTAGCTTAACAGTGTATGAACACTACTTATCCAACATAGCTGCGTAGAAGTGGCGCGTGCTCTATCACTCCGCGCGGCGGCACAATTTTCATGTGTAGTGGGGAGTGCTGTAGGTTGCCACGCTAGTAATCACCCATCATGTGACGGGGCCTTTAGAGCTATAGGTTATGTGTGGTCTCTGGTGGAAGGTAAGTTACAGTGCTCTCCTGCATTTAGCAAGTATATACCAGATATTTTAAGAACATAAGAACATAAGAAAATAAGGAAGCTGCAAGAGGCCGTGAGACCTACACGAGGTAGTTCCTGTTACTTAACTACCTACATCCACCTCTCTTCCCTATCCATGAATTTATCCAGACTCCTTTTAAAGACCGCTATAGACTCCGCATTTTGGTGTATAGGACACACTTTTTTCGAGAATAATGGGTTTTAAAACCACCCTGCGTCCTATACGTGGGAGGTCAATACTTTCATTCCTCCCTAATGTACCAAACCTTTTCTTTCTTCACAAAAGTATGAAAACAGTAATAAAGATTGGTATCCAAAAAGTTTTGTTTCTAGATTCCAAATAGTGCAGTGATATCTAATTGAATAAATAATTATCTGCTTACTGTTTTGACTCATCAACAACCGAGAATACTTGTAGGCAATGACTGTAAAGAATGCATGAGAGATGTGTGCATTGCGCATGACGAGTCCATTTGTGTGCCAGGCAAATCTAGGTTTATTCAAATTTTTAAAAAACTGAACTCCAAAATTTGGTTCAGATTTTCCTCATCTTGCAAATGAAAATTTTATTGCAGTTACCTCTTCGAGCTTTAGGCAGGGTTTCTATAACTGTATTTTCTCCATACAAAGTACTAATTAGAACAAATTGGTGGGTTTAGAAACCTAACCCTCATCAATGTTTTTTGTTAGATTGCTGTGCTTGCTGTATATGGTGAGATGTTTGATTGGAGAAATCAAAATTGGAATTAAATTAAAATTGGAGGCGAAACAACTCTACCCCACAACAAGTTGTTATTTTACTTGATTGATTTGTCATGAGGCACGGCTGCATCAGATTGAAATCAATGCTGCCCACAATGAGTTAGGGTGGGGTGGAGATGTTTTCCTATACTTATACATAAGCCTCTATTTGGCAAGGCTAGCTCTGACACACTACACGGGTTCAGTTCCATCCAATTGCTGTTATACAATTCATCTTATTTGATTGAAAAGTTATTATTTAACCCATTGCTATGTAAGATTCACTTGCACTGAAAATCAAGTTACTATTGATCCCTGACGTTTCATCTAGATTTAAAGGAGTACTGAAATGTCTATGCTGTAAATGTAATGAGTTCTCCAAGGTTTTGCTGTAGATTTAATTTAATGTTAAAATATATTTCCTATGGCTTGATCCTATTCTCACAACTTGGTCTGATTGATAGTGGACTGGCGGGTGCGGCCGCTGGTTCTGGTGGTGAAACTTTGGGCCCAGCACCACAATATCAACAATGCCAAGAATATGACCATTTCCTCCTACTCTCTAGTCCTCATGGTCATTCACTACCTCCAAAGTAAGTGGTCGTTAATTCATCTATGGTGTTGAATTTTTTTTTCTTCCAATATCATTTGAGCATTGAGTTGTCATTGCAGGTAATGAAGTGAAGGTCATAATGATTTATAAGTTTTTTTATGGTAGGCTATATGGAGTACTCGATGGAAAATCTCATGCACTAAAAACTTCTCAGGGGTTTTTGTAAGGGAGACTTGTATATTAGAAGGTTAAATGATGTGGGAGAAGCGGTTATGCCTTCACTGGTCTTGTGAACTCCACTTCTTTCAAGATCCACAATTCAATACACAACCCTTATACAGGGTGTAACACGAGTTTCTGCAAATATTGATAAAGGTGAAAGAATGTGTTATTCTAAGTAGAAAATGTTCTATACACATATGCTGACTGGTAGGTAGCCTTGCACCATCCCTACCCCTCCTACTCACCTACCAATTGTGTTTAACCCAACTTTGCTTTGTGAAAATTTAGAATTACGCAAAAAGAAAATTGTACCAAAATTTGCGTACCTCATGAAAAATTCGAAGTTGCACAACATTTTCTAACATTTTTTTAAATCAGTGGGAACGTAGGATTTGTTTAACACACTTTTCCTCTTAATGCGTGATTTTCCAGTAACGTAACTCTTGGATTATTTAAGAGAGAGAGAGAGCACATGTGTGTTGTATTCATCTAGTTGTATTTTTACAGGGCCTGAGCTACACTCGTATGGCCCCGTTTCCATATCTACATTTTATCATTCATCCTTAGTGCTTAGTGTTGGCCGAAACCATCATCCCGGGAGGCGGGTCACAAACCCCCCGGCTAACACCCGGTACCCATTCACTACTGGGTGGACAGGGGCTTGGGTTTTAAGGGCACCGCCCATCTTTCTCTGCTCAGCTCGGGGATCGAACCCGGGACTTCTCTGTTGTGAACCAAGCGTGCTAACCACTACACTACGGAGTACCTTGTGTGTGTATGTGGGCGAGGAAGGGCTTGCGACTTGCACAGACACGTTACTTTCCCTATCATCCCTCCCCCTCTCTTCTTGACGAAAAATTAGCCTATATTTATAGTTTTTTTTAAGTGTCTGTTTTTGTTTATTATATTTCTTTTATATTTAGGTTTGAAGTAGGGGGAGAATTTGGCGGTGGTGGCATGAGGGACCTAATATGTGATATCTGCAATTTATAAATTCTATGCCAGAAGAAAGGAAATGCAGAACTTGCAAGACCCCTGTACTTCATATAGGATTGTAATTTTCATGATTATTGTGAAAATGTTTGAAAGATTTCAAGTGCATACTGGATATGATAATGTTAACCCAATGTTTCTTTTGATTTTCCTTTTCCCCATAAGTTCAGGCATAGACCACTATATCTCTGGACTGTTCACGCGACAATGTTTTGAAATTGCCAGGCTGCATAGCGGCCTGCGGCCCCCCCCCGACAAAGAGATATAGTGGTCTATGGACTATCATATAGACTGGTTTATCAGCATATATGATATACTGTAATCTTCGTAAATGTTTGTTCTATAATATTATCAAATAAAAAACAGTAAAACACGCTAAAGAAATGCCATTACGAGACTGATTCACTTCAACTCTTCGCCATTTAAAACTTTGTGAGTCAACTTTTATCATGAAGGGTATCAATAGAAGCGTAATTTTATTAGCTTTCCATTGATGTATTTCGTTTTCTGATAAATGAATTAGAACCATGCATAAATTAGCATTAAATAAATAAATAAAATCATCAATCTGGTAATTTTCCCGATTGAAGAGGTTATTTGTTTAGTTAACGCTAATTTATACATGGTGCTAATTCATTTATCAGAAGAAAAAAATATATAAGTAAATAAATAACATCATCAATTGGGAAAATTACCCGATTGATGATTTTATTTATTTATTTAACGCTAATTTATTAATGGTTCTAATTAATTTATCCGAAAACGAAATATATCAATGGAAAGCTAATAAAATTGCGCTTCTATTGATACCCTTCATGATAAAAGTTGACTCGCAAAGTTTTAAATGGCGAAGAGTTGAAGTGAATATTAAGATTAAGTTCATGCATATTTCTTCAGTCTCGTAATGGCATTTCTTTAGAGTGTTTTACTGTTTTTTATTTGATAATATTATAGAACAAACATTTACGAAGACTACAGTATATCATATATACTGATAAACCAGTCTATATGATCCGTATATATATATATATATTATATATATATATATATATATAATATATATATATATATATATATATATATATATATATATATATATATATATATATATATATATATATATATATATATATATATATATATATATATATATATATATGAATCCGAGCGGACCTCCGACTTCAGGCCCTTGTGCGACAGGCCGATATTCTGTGCGCAGTCCGGGTTTACAGTGGTCTGTGGTTCAGGCCATATCATATCAATTCTAGTGACAAATACGAATTTTAGGGTAAATTAACACATAGGGTTTTATTAGGGGGGATGGAAATATTAGCCTAGACATAAATCTGTACAGAAAGCCAATGTAATCCAATGTAATGTTTAATCAATATAATGGTGAAACATTTAAGTGAACTTTAGTGTGTGTCAAATAATCCTGACTCACTTTGGTCACGTAACAGGTGGTATGGAGCCTCCAGTGTTGCCATGTCTTCAGAAAATATTCCCTGAGAAGTTTCGTGCTCATGGACCAGTCACCAACATCAGTGTTACAGAGAAGATGCCAGCGTTCACCTCCAAGAATACATTAAGTTTAGGAAAACTGTTCCATGGTTTTTTGGACCACTTTGCCAACAAATATAAGTAAGTTTAATGTTGTTGTTTTCTTCTTCTTTTTCACAACTGAAACATTTATCATATCTAGATGAACTAGATAAACACACACACAGTTTATTATATGCCATGTACATAAATGGCAAAAGATCCCATAACTTTTGTTTTTGATTGTGGAATGCAAAACATATAGTCATTAGTTTTAATTATATTTATCATTCGAAGTTGCTGAGAAATTCATTCTTGCAATGAATTCTTAACAGTAGAAATATTGGTTGAGTGTGTATGAACAATTTTGTATTTTTCTTATTTTTCTTTTTTTCCAAGGTTTATCGAGGAGACAATCTCAGTCCGCATAGGAGGAACAGTGCCCACTGCTCACTGCCGCTCATTCCCATCGAGCAAAAATGATTCTCGAATGTGGAAATATCTTTGCATTGAAGGTTTGTATTGATTCTTCTAATTTTCCACACATATAATAACAATGCTCTCTCCAAAAGGCATTTTAATGTGTGAAAATTTACATGGAGAGGCTATTTTACTGTTATACATTTTTTTTTTTTGAGATCAATGTGAAAACGTACTAAAACGGATGAAAATATATAACTGAGAACCATTCACCAAGGAACTTTGAACCTTTGAAAAGAATAGCAAAGAGGCAAAAATTACTCCATAAGGGAGGAAACTTAGGAAGGATCAGACAATGATGCCTGAATGTTAGTGGATACAAACTTAGTGTAGGGTAAGTGTGTATGAAATATGCATGAATTTTATTTATAGTCCATGGTGAATCAAAATTGAAAGATAAGGGTGTCACCCATTTTTAAATTGTGTTTAGAAGTAATGGGTCACCCAAGGAACTTGCAGAGTCGATGACACTGTTTGGGGTGATTGCCAGGTGAAGCCTCTGTTACAGGCAGGTGTTGATTATCCCACCCAGAGGAACACTCCAGTGGTTGCTTTAATAAAAGAGGTCAAGCGGTTTTAAGGCTTATTAATATACAAGTGCCAGGAACGAGGAAAACAGTATACAGCAGACATGGGCATGTTTATAAAAAATGATTATGATTTGATTTTGATTATCATCCGGAATAATTTTTGATTATGATTAGATTGTGATTACTCATTTTTTTCCTTTTTATGATTATGATTTGATTATGATTATTTCGCTCTACGTATTTTTTATTATGATTAGATTTTTTCTATTATTGCTTGATTATGATTAGATTATGATTATAATCACATTTTATTGTGATTATTTGTACACAGTAATGATTATTATTAAGGTCATTTGTTTGTTCAGTTATACATTAGTCAACAGTGTTTTTTATTGCAATTGACACTAGCTTAAAGGAAACCACATCTAATTGGTGCATTTTGCTTCTTTATATTTGAGTAATATAAATAACTACACTGTATTTAAATCACCTCGATTTAAATTTTGCAATCGCATTAGTATACATTTATAACTAATGTAAGTACAAGTATACGAAAACAAGGGTTAAGTAAAACAGTGCATAAACATTTTCTCCCACTTGTTTGGCTTCATCATCTCATTGCTCGGCTATTTATGATCACATTAAATTTCTAAGCACGTTTCCTGAATCTGCACACTTTTCTGACTATTACAGTATAGGATGCGTCCCAGTGTGAAAAAATCTAGAGGGTCAAAATAGTCATTTGATCTTTGTTTTGCTTACATCTCAGCCGCCGCGTCGCCATCTCATGGAGCAAGCGACGGTCGAACGTTTTCTGCGGGGATACAGCAAGAGAAAACTGACCGCTTGCAAGCGACATTTCTCTTGCTCCCCCGCAAAAAATTTCTTTAGTTAGTGTCATGCTTTGCAAACATGCTTGGACCTGGAACATATATATATGAAATTGGCAAATTTATTTAGGAGAAATAGAATTGCTACATGGAAAATACAATGAAATAATCACAATCACATTTTAATCATTGATTATTATGAAGAAAAATATGATTATGATTTGATTATGATTAAAGCTGCAGCTTCATATTTGATTATGATTTGATTATGATTATACCTGTTGCTTAACTTTTGATCATGATTTGATTATGATTATGTAATCACAGCCTTTGATTATGATTTTTTTTATTAATAATCATAATCATGCCCATGTCTGGTATACAGTTATATAAAATATGTACACTAAGGGAGAGCAACCAGTCACTAGTTCACACGGCCAAGGGACTGAAGTCTAGAATGGCCCGAACAGTTCAGTGACACGATTTAACTACACAAGCTACTCAGAGTGTGTGTGTAGCTTCACTTGCTTCTGCCTTCCACCGCCGCCTGCAGCGTCTTATCAAGGGATCTTTTTTTATGCGTCCTTTGTTGAACAACTGTTGCCTCGGCACTCCCGGGTCCGCGGCATGCTTAGAGGAATGCCGTTCTCTGTTCTGTGTGTGCATGTGTCAGTACCACACAGCTGGCTGTTGGCTTCCTCTATCATCATCATTATCAAGGATGTGTCATCTGGCCTTCCTGGTCACTGCATCAAGACTTACTGGTAGCTGCCTGCTAATATATGAACAATTATACAAGTACACTACCCTCCCGAGTTTCACGCTATGCGAGTTTCGCGATCCTAGAGTTTCGCGCCGAGTCCTAAATTCTTACCATCCCGACTTTCGCGCATTATATCCCGGAGTTTCGCTCTTTTTTTTTTTTTTTTTTTTTTTTTTTTTTTTTTTTTTTTTTTTTTTTTTTTTTTTCCCCCCGCTACCCACTCTGCTACCGCCTCCCATAAGAGACGTACGGGACACGTCTTCCTTCCTTCCTGCTTAGTATAATATTATAATAGGCTTAGTATAGCTGTATGTAGTTTTGCTTTGTTTTTTTCTATTTGTTTGTGTTTTTCTCTACAGGAGCAGCCGGTGTCGCATAAGATAGGTAACACCTCGAAATAAGTAGCACCTTACCTTACTATTTACCACAAAATACTCCTTTATAAGTGATTAACCATGACGTGTGTGGTACTGTGGTTTCTGGAGGAGACAGGAGAGAAGAGAGGAAGGCATTGTGACAGTGTTATTGCCGTATAACACTGTCACACAACCATCAGCTGACAAGATATGTGTCAAGCTCACTCACTCAGACCAAAACAGCATCCGCTGGGTGACTCCCAACTCGAGCTCAATCTCAAGCTCCTCTCCTCCCTCCTCTTCTCTACGTAGTGTTGGCCGAAGCCACCACCCCGGGAGGCGGGTCACAAACCCTAGGCTAACACCCAGTACCCATTCACTGCTGGGTGGATAGGGGCTTGGGGCATTTTCAGGATATTTTTTTGGGGAAAAAGTGAGTCTTATAAGCTGTAAAGTACGGTAGGTACACAGCCCTCAAGTTAACCTCCAGGACCTACCATCCCACCCCTGGAGGTCACTGCCTAACGGCGCTGTAGGCACATACCAAAAAAAAAAAAAAAAAACGGACTAAATAAGCATTTTTACAGGGTTTATAATACCCGAGTTTCGTGATCCGCGAGTTTCGCGCTATGCCTCCGGAAGAAAGCAAGCGCGAAACTTGGGAGGGTAGTGTATATCTACAATTACAGCATAGCAATCTGAATGCTACATATTAAGCACCATCTACAATTCACACTGGATATCCTCCATTTTGTCAAAACGGCTACCCTTTAGCTTGAACTTCATCTTCGGGGAGAGTAAGAAGTCGCAGGAAGCCAAATCCACTGAGAAGGGGAGGTGGTGAGCAATGGTCATGTTGGTGGGAGCCAGAAACTTGTCTGTTCCGGGTGCACTGTGAGTGGGTGTGTTGTCATCTTGAAGCAACCAATGGCCATCACGCCACAGTTCAGGTTGTTTGCGTTGGTCTCCCACAGATGCCTCAAAGTGGTACAGTAGAACTCAGCAGTGACAGCCTAGCCCAAGGGAATGAGTTCATGGTACCTAACCCCGTGAATGTTGAAAAATAGCGAGCATGCTCATGGTCGCATTCCTGATCTGCCTTGCCTTTTTCTGTCTTGGAAATTGTGGGCTTTTCCACTGTGAAGACCGTTGTTTGGTCTCTGGGTCATATCCATAGACCCAACTCTTGTCACCAGTGATCAGCCTCGACATGAAGATTGGGTCAACCCACGCATGTTGAAGATCCTCACAGACATCCACCCGGTGTTGCTTTTGCTCTGGGGTCAGGACTCTGAGCGTGAATATGGCAGTGATGCGATGCAATGTCAAGTGGGATGTGAGGATTGCCTGAACTAATCCAAATGACACGTTGATGATGTCAGCAACTTCATTGATGGTGATTCCAACAATTCTGAATCACAATCTTTCCAATTTCTTCAACATTTTCAGGTGTTGTGCCCATTAAGAGCCATCCTGATCTCTTCTCATCCTCCAGTGATGTTCTGCTCCTCTTGAAACGAGATTCAAAACACTTCGTTTGGCTCATTGCTTAATTGCCGTAGGTCTGCTTTAATATTTCAAGGGTCTCTGTAAGTGCATACGAGGCCACTTTATCGACGCTGGTGTTCATGAGTGGTGGAAAGGACACTGTTATCTGGAAGGGGCGGACATAAACAAAAGGCAAGAGGCAAAACTACAAGTGGCTACAGGCAGGTATCCTCAAAACGCACATCATCGAATGGATATTACTCGAACAGTGAAATAGGGAGCTTATTCATGTCTCATATCATCGCATTCTCGTTTAACAAAAGCTTGTGCATCGCAATCATATTGTATATTGTTCTGACCGACATGTATCATACGGTAATGGCTAAGGCAGGGGGAGGTTTATTAAAAAATCTAATAAAAGACTACTGAAACATTCTATTAAATATTTTGTATTTGGATATGAAAATCATATGCACAGAAATAGATATCACAATTTATCAAATTTCAATGAAAATCTTCGATTCTCAGTTACTGTCTGGCCCCCTTAATGATAAGGTGTGAAATTATCAATACAGGAAAGGAAAGAAGGAGAAGAACTAATTAACACGACCTCATTTTCCAGAACCGTTTGATCTGACCAACACTGCTCGATCTGTGTATGATGAAGAGGTCTTTAAGAGAGTTCAGAAAGTGTTCCTGGACTCCTACAAGCTTCTGGAAGAAAAGAGGGACCTGTCTGCCATCCTGGGTGAGACAAAGCTTTGTGATTAGGAAAGCAGGCTATCCCTCATTGTAGACTGCAAAGGTATGGTTGTAGAATACTATTTTCTAGAGTCAAAAAGATACGACCCATCAGAACATTGAGCTGACCTAATTTGCTAGATGGAGTGTGATGGTGAAAGTCATCATGATGGGCTGGACCATTTTTTCTTTTTTTTCTTTCATATGTACTGAGGCAATATCAGTCTGGCAGTAATTTGGCTCATCATACGCCACTTATGAAACCTGCAGCCAAAGGTCTGCATCTGTCCAGAGCAAACAATTGTGCATTAGTCAAACTGTCTTCAAGGAGAAAGTCATGTTCCTATAATTTTTCACCAAACGTGGAATCTAGGTATATATAAGGTTAACAGTATTGTGGGATAAATATTTAGTGTTATGATAGTGGTGACAATGTTTAAAGGTGGCTGTAATATATTATCTAGGAGAGAGAGAGAGAGAGAGAGAAGGGGGGGAGCAACAAAGGAAAGTATCAAGTTTTTCCAGCCTGTCGAAAGTTATCAAGTTTTTTGTTCCTTTCAAGAAGATGATGTAAAAAAGTAAGAAAGTCTTTGATTTGCACTTGTTATATCAGTAAAGTTGCATAAATCTGGAAACTCTTGACTTTCTATGATGCCCCTTGGAAGCTCACATCACCTTGCATATATGAATAAAAGTACCCCAACTTTGTTACCTGATTTACGGACACAGTTTGGGATGGCCAGTGAAAGTCGCTACCTCATTTTTGTGATGGCAAGGTCAGGCACTAGTTACTTTAGCTGAACATTAGATGGTCTTTGTTGCATATTCTTGCAGCTGTGTCACAATGGCCTTGCCTCTTTATGCTAAATACTTTTGTGAGGGTGAAGTAAAGGATCTAGTGTAGATTATTAGGTAATGCAATTTTTTACACTTGCATGCATTGACAAAACAAATTGGAGGTTTTCGTATTATGTGTCAGTTATTTTCATGAGTATCTTCCTTTCATAGTAAAAAATGTGGATGTGACAGTACTCAAAATATTTTACAAATAAATTTAAACAAAAAAAACAATTGAACGTAGTAGTATTTTGATGTTTTGTTTTTGAAGTTGTGTTTCAAGTTATGATTATATTCTTAACCTGTCATCATTGTCACTTGCCAGTTTTGGGCCTCACTGAGGTGAGGAGTTTCCTTGCACATCAACAGCGAGACTCACTTCCTTAATCATACCATTTTGTTTTGACTTGCCGGTAAATTGAATGGTATAGAAAGCAATGATTAGGTATCGCCATGTTACAGGAAATTGCTGGCCTTTGAGCTCTTTGAAGTAAAATCCTTATGTGTTGTTTTTATTTATTGATTCATTTGTGGGAAATAAAGGATTCTACATTTTAGTTTAATCTTTAAGTTAAATATTATTTAGACTTTTCTTATTCCTACATGAGGTAATAGGTCTTTAGTGGCATCTCAGACCTTTTCTGATTAACTTATCCTATTTTACACTGCTGTGATCGTCTTTTTTGACTCCAGCTTGTGTGCAAAGAATCTGCATGTGGTGAAGCAGCTTTAGATGGCCAGCTAGACTTCTTGTTGAGCAATAGTGAATTCATAGAAATACAGTAGTGAAACTGTGCTATCACATTGTGCAATAGAAATCCTACAGGCCAATTATATGCGGATAGGATAGGTAAGACCAGGAAGGAACTCCAGAACCATTACTACCATCAATACCAAGACAACATAAACTATGAGTATTCATCTCAAACAGTGTTGTTTTTGTTATTGGTGGTGGTTATATTATAGTGATGGTTGTAGTACTTGCTGCTGCATATCACTGGGAAACTCATCCTTGGCCATTTATAAGAGTAAGAAGGTCTTAAACAGTATGCTCCTTATGCTACTGACCTTTATAGTTACATATTATTACCGTTTACATATTATTCACATGTAGATAAGTGATGTATTCAAATATGAAAAAAGAAAAAAATTAATGAATATTTTGTTCGATCCTGCGATTCTGGTCTTAGATAACTTGTAGTCATTATGCACCTAAAATATATTTGATAGTTATAGATATTGACAATACTTATTTGTAATATAGGCACAATCAAGTATCATGAAAATGGATACTGCATTAAGACAGATTGAAAGAGCTCAATTCATAATGACATACCTATTCAATAAAATTGGGAATCTTATGTCTGTAGCTTTGCCTAGTCACTAACTATATTATTCCATGAACTCTCTACTACTGACAATCGTCTAGTGTGATGCTTTTTTTTTTCTGTCTTCGGTAAACAAGGAAACTGCCCATAGGTACCATTACACATGGACCTTACATACACCATTTGCTGGATATTTCTGATACTTTACAAGATGCCATGGAATATTGAAGTGTTTATACCGTGTCAGTTTGTGAGTTTACACATGCGTGTGTTTGAACCTAGAATAATGTCAAAACAACATTTTCCATGTCTTGGTGATTCATAGGAAGCTTCTGTATAAACTTTGTCACTTTATGTAAGAAAAGTGTTGAGTGAGTTGGGGGTAAGTCGCCAAGCAGTGTCGGTATCATTTATCATAACCCCCAAATGCACTCATGGTATATAGTTATGAAGCATTCATCCATGTGTTATATAGTGGTGTTCATTTTGAAGGGTAACCTACTTAAAAGGCTACAACTCATGTAGAAAAAAAACAACTTGCTGTACTATGGAGGTGGAGGAGTATTAGGCTTGGCTGCCTGAAAAAGAAAACTGAAACCTCTTATGGATCTTTCTGGAATTCTTGAACAGTAAGGTAAAGATGGGGGAATAGGCTATGCTGTGCGTGGCCTTCGGTGCTCATCTTCGTGGCATTAGCCCTTTAAGCCTGTGGTGGGTGAGGACCCGTTACCCCGGGACACAGAGCTAGTGTGACATTCGGAATACCACAGTTACCTTCCCCAGGTTTCCCCAGGTACCCATTTATCAACCCTGAAAGGGAGGAAGAACAGCTGTTTTGGCTGGTCGCCGACTTGCCCTGGCCCGGATTCGAACCAGGGCCCGCAGATTCGTAGCCAGGCACGCTAGCCACTACACCACGGAGGCGACATTCTTGAACAGTGCAGTCGCCATTCAAAAAAAGGCCGTAAAGAGAAACACGAAACTATTTATAAAAACATAAAATTTCATTCCTCACGTGCACCGAGTCGAATGTGGCTGTTCGAATCGAGTCGAATGGCTGAATGCTCACCCCAAGGTGGCAGGCTTGAGGGATGATGTGTGTACTGTGGTGTGAATGGGCTCACAATACATGATTTTGCTCCTTCTGTAGAACAAAAGTATGCTACGATTGTATTTCTCACATGTTTGGCAATATTTGAGTAGCTTTTACTCTCATATACTAGCTGAGAGTTGTCAATCTTTTCTATCACATCACCAATTAACTTAACAACACCCTCTTCTTTAATTATCATGTTGTGTAGCATGCATAGAGCTTTGGTGATAAGCACGGCCATGCCCTTGAACTCAACGTGCAATAGTACATCAGCTGATGCAGTTACTGATGCCGGGCAGGAGTCATGTTGCCATGGCACCTCCCGCTTTACATCGATCTCAGTGTGGCCACCCTGACTCGCCTGGCCGCTCTAGCTCTCGCTTGCATTTTCCCTCCCAGTGTGGCAGCGGCCTTAGGCTCAGAGGAATTATCCGCTGGGTCTGAGCCTCAATCCACACTGTGAGCAAGTTTTCCATCTCACTGATCACTTTTCTATGTCACTTCAAAATTGGAAATAGGTTGGTGGGAAACAAGTTCGCTGGTTTTCGAACCTATTTCCGCATACACTAGGGTCCCACATAAAACGAGAAATTGGTCGATAAACGAGGTCGTTTTATGTGAATTCACCCTATGTGAAACACATAACCTATGGGAAAAATTGATATTGGTCGATCGGTCCTCCCGCCCGTATCCGTACATTTATACTTGTTCACACCCATGCATACCAGAACATGGTATTATTTTACACTAGGATCGAAATTCCCTACACAATTGGGAGTATGGTTTCTGTTTACCTTATTGGATTCTAGGAAACATTCTTTTGGACTCAAACATTTGGAGATAATGACATGTTGTTCATAGGGAGGCGAGAGACAAGTGTTTGTTTACGTGCGGCGTGCCTCTCACTCTTCTTCCTCTTGTGGTCTACATCACCTCTGTTCTTCTCTTGCCACGGACACTATTAATGCAGATTTGGCTTTAGTTAGGAGGTTAAAGCATGGGATTAGGTTAGGTTAGTGACTCAAAAGCAAGTTGCCATAAACCTGGCTTAACTCTCGCTTGCGTGCCTCGCCAGAACTGCCGGGGCCCGCTCACAGCTGATAACTTGTAAACACCAATGACGACACCAAACCATAATGACGAGTGTACCTTCGAATGGAAGCCATCAATAAATTACGATAACTGACGATATTGTGAATGGATCACAACATATATCCATCAGAATGTTTTTTTTTATAATAATGGATGAGAATTTCGCGGTCGCTACCGCCGTTGCTACTCACTCACCCTTGCCACGGCTTGCACTAGCTGGGCAAGCCGGCTTACGAAAAGTGCCTCGAGTTAACAGAAAACGCAAGCTGCCGCAAGCCTTCTTATGGCGGCCTGCTCACGTTCTGTACAATATTTCGGCTCTTTATATGAGAACGCCTCGGATTTGTCCTACTTTGATGGCGGAATCATTCTATATGATCAAATTCGTTCCTAACGAAAATGTTGGAATTTTATTTATTTAAAAAAAAAATTCAAATTTAAATTTTAATATTTTGGGTCGTTCGCTTTATAGGGGAAAAAACTTTTTGCGAACACGCTTTATGCCGGACCCTAGTGTATCTATTTCCCAAACAAAAACTAGCAAGAACTTGTTGACACGTACCACCATTCCCCTCCCATAATAACTCACAAAATACACTCAGCTTTCTGGTTACTAAAGGTACAGCGTATGTCTTGCTTCGAGTGACTGAGCGAGAGTAGCCATTGACAGATCACGGACCGACAGTGAATAGAACATTGCAGGTGTTGCTTCCTCCTCACCTTCCCCGACAAGACACCAGCACTGCCAGAACCCATCTCAGTCTTTTTCTCTCTGCTATTTAACAGTTTTTATTACTGTCTAACCCATTTTTTCCTTGCCATTCAAATTGACCATCATTCACCTATTATGGCACAAGGTCCATGGATCTGGGGTACTTCTTCATCCTTGTCCACCAATATCATTAATGACTAGTTTTACCTGCATCTTCACTTATTTTACAAGAAAGAAACTGCCTCTTCAATTTGGCATTAAAAAAAAAAAAAATATTTTAGGAAGGAAGGAAGATAAAGATGAAATTATGGAACTGGAAGTGAAGTAAAGGAAGAAAGGCAGTGAAGGAAATTGATAAAGGAAAGAAGAAAGAAAGAAGTAGGTGAAGGAAGGAGGTAAATTTTTGGTTCTCTGCATCTCAATTTTTTATATTAAACTAATATTTTGAATATTTTGGCGTTTATTTCCTTTCTTTACTGATCTGAATCTTGGCAAAATTGTTATTTTTTTTAAATAGTGGAGTTTTATATCCCTCAAAAAAAGTATTTCCCAAGTAAATATATCAAATCAATTGGAAAATGCATCAAAATTTATCGGAAGAAATAGTTTCATGAAAGAATAAGCCCTACATCTTTATTTTGAATACTTTTTTTCTGTAATACATTTGTACACCATATGTAGCATTTTTTTCTACATTTTTTTGGTATATTTCATATATTATTTTTTGTTTATTGTTGTTTTCTTTGCTCTACACTGCCACCACTTCACCCCCACAGATAACCATGTACTGCTGGGGCTCCGCCCTCAATGGGGAGCTGGGTGTGGGGGCGCCGGAGGCAGATCAGCTGTCGCTTCCCACCTTCATGGACTTCTGCAAGTCAACACAAGTCAAGCAAGGTGGGTGAAGAAGGTGTCCTAAAGTTTTTTGAAGTGTTCTGAAGTCTCCTAAACTTTATCAAGGAATCTTTAAGTGCACTGAGGTATCCTAAAGTGTATTAAAGTGTCCAAAAGTTTATTGAAGGGGGACTGTTTGCAATTATTCTTCAATAATATTTTAGAATGTGAAAAAATTCAAGAAAAATCACCACTATCCGATATCTTTCTTATACTATATGGCAAAAAAATTCAGCAAAACTTTATGAAATATGTGACATACAGTAAACCCTCACTTTTACTTACCTCGATATAACAAATTTCGGCTTTGACAAACTTTTTCTGCCAGTCCAAATATGCGGGGATTTACCGTATAAATGAAGTAAATTCTGGATTTGGTTCGGTGGTGGGCCGGCCGAACATGTCCACGCAGGTCGGACGGTGGCAGTGAAAACAAAACCGACTTGCGGTTCGTGGCTGCACGCTGATCAGTCTGGCTTTGGCGGCCCGAGTATAAACACCTCCTCTCACGTCCTCCCTTGCCTCACTACATTGCCTGCCTCCCATGCCTCACCACGTTGTGTTATAATTTCCCTGTATGCGTGTAGTACCGTATTTTATGGCTTATAAGATGCTGCATCTTGGAAGACGCACCCTGATTTTGGAAAGAAATTTCTAAGAAAAATAAGAAAAAAATAACAGATTTTCTACCGGTAGGCGGTAAATCGGCGGTTTTCTTACCGGTAAGTAAAATCTACCAATTTTCTTGGTAGGTGGTGGTCCGAAGTGTCTTTCTGATTTCACCTCGGTAATAGACAGTAAAGCACAATTCTTGGACATTAATGAGGGTGACGCTTTTCCAAGATGAGCTTCAGCTACGCACCTACGCATTGATGAAACTTGCAAGCAGCACTCCTCGGGCCTCCCCCTACTCCACACAGGCCCCATGTCCCCTCTAGTATTGGTCATGTGTGGTATATTGTGGTCTATTGTGGTCTATTATGGTCATGCGCCTTAGCGTCAAACCGACACACCACCACTTTTCCCCATCAATATGCACTAATACCATATGAAAACTTATACCAAAACCTTCCTGCCGATGTCTATTATTATAAAAAGGATTTATGCAGATTTACTTACTTCTTTGGGAGAAATTTGGAGAAATTAGCGCAAGTATAGCAGGAGACGTCCGAACCTCGCACATCTGTTTACAAGCTGCCATATTGCGGCACGTGGGTGGTGAGGGTGGCAGCGCGAGCCAATGAGAACGCCGCGGCGCACAACGCTGCATCCTCATTGGCTGGGGCTGCAGCTCGCAAGCTAGAAAGTGAATTCATGCAGACGCGGACATAACACCCTTGCAAAGCGGCTTGAATTCATGTAGACGCGGACATAACACCCTTGCAAAGAGGCTGGAAAAAAGAGTGCCATGCTAAATGAATGTTCTGAAAGATTCAATTCTCAGCCTTACAGCTTTGGAGCTATGAGGTGCTAAGGGACACCAATGGATTGAGCATGTGACAACGCGTCGATTGGTACCAAAAAAGCAATTTTCAAGAAAATGGCGCTTAGCTCCCTTTCTACACGCGGCGCCTCAATTATATATAATATATATATATATATATATATATATATATATATATATATATATATATATACAGGGAGGTCCCGAAGATACGAGCAGTTAGGTTCCACCTGGCATACTCGTAAAGCGAAATCTCGCATAACGAAACACATAACTAATGGTAAAATATAGGTTTGGTTCCAGGACCTCATCAATTAAAAAAAAAAAAAAAAGACATGTTTTTCAAGCTAAAATAAAATTTGGTAATATTTAGTAGGGGTGCGAGAACCCCTTGAAGAATCCTATGATCCCTGGTGATATCCTATGGTGCTATCACAGGCGTGGGAGCTGACCTGACTTTTTCAGGAAGGCACATATTATACAGCTGATAACGGGGTGTTGTGTTGTGCAGGGGGCGGCCGATTTCCGCCGCCAGCGGAGATCTCCTTGTTAATTATTTAGTAGGAAAGCGAGGACCCTTTGAGGAATCCTATGATCACTGGTGATATCCTATGGTGCTATCACAAGCGTAGGAGCTGACTGTCTTCTTCAGGAAGGCACAGGTGAGGCGGATGACGGCGGTTTTTGAGAGAGGCGGCGGACGGGGCAGGCCGCCGCCTCCTCCACCACGGTAGGTTGGGCAGGGTTAAACGTCTTATTACTCGTTATTATACAACCTTAGTGATTATGGTGAGATGTTATATACACGTGTCATTATCTAAATCAATGTAGCACCGTGTGTCACCTGGGTGATTTAAAGATGTTGAGGTGACTGCTGGCCGAGCTGGCGGGGCAGTGAGTGACGGAGAAATTCTTGCCGCGGAGCCTCCCCATAACAAATATTCACTATTTTAACCAACATTCACACCTACCATCAAAACACTAGCAACACAGGCTCCTTACTTATATATCTTACTATCTGATACATTAAAATTCCTTAAAATGCAAGCATTTCAAATAAAACTAGAATTAGAGCTTAGTTTTAGATGACGGGGACAGAAGGCAGAGAGAGGCAGTCTGGCATGCCATTCTTGCCCGGAAATATGTCTCGCTGGCCTGTGATTGGTCGAGAAGTTTTAAAAACTGTTTGTCATTGGCTGGTGACGGATGACGCCTTAGCCAGTCACAACCTTCCTACTCGTTTACGACCTACCGAGGGAGCTTTGTAGCTTCCGTCGTTAGGGAAAGTAGCGTCTAGGTAGTGCGAGAGCAGGTTGTTGCTGGCCATACTACCTCTGTTGCTGGCTTCTCGCCCAGGGTTGTGAATTTTTGTAGGCCACATTGTCGTACCGAGCCACCAGAATTATCATATTTTCAATTGATTATCGTACAACCTTAGGTTAAATCATATAGTTAGTAAATGATTTTATGATTTTAGTAAATAACTTGTAATTTACTTTAGTAAATAATTTGGTAATTCTACTCACCCTAGTTTGAATGTCGTAGCATTGGATTTTCGATCTCGTATATTGTAAATAGACCCTAATTTACACATCTCGTATCATCGGATTCTCGTATATCGAATGCTCGTATAACGGGACCTGCCTGTACAGGAAGATCCCGTTATACGAGCATTCGATATACGAGAATCCGATGATACGAGATGTGTAAATTAGGGTCTATTTTCAATATACGAGATCGAAAATCCAATGTTACGACATTCAAACTGGGGTGAGTAAAATTACCAAATTATTTACTAAAGTAAATTACAAGTTATTTACTAAAATTATAAAGTCATTTACTGACTATATGATTTTACCTAAGGTTGTACAATAATCAATCTGAAAATAACGTGCAGGCTGGCCAACGACTGCTCGAGACTGGTATTAGCAGAGGTAGGAAGTCTCCAGGCTCGCTTATTATTGTTTGGTATGCTATGAAATATCATTTCTCTAGGTGAATGTAGACATATGATTGCATTTGGATGGATATCATTCATATATATGAGTAAAGAGATGAAATACAAGCAAGGGACTCATCCACGTCTGGCAGCGCAGCCTTTGGCAGCAGCAGCAGCAGCATGAGCCAGCCCATGAAGCCCGTGAGGTGGATATCAACACCATTAGACCAAGGGAGATAGATGTCTTTGGTAATATTTAGTAGGGGAGCGAAAACCCCTTGAGGAATCCTATGATCCCTGGTGATATCCTATGGTGCTATCACAGGCGTGGGAGCTGACTGTCTTCAGGAAGGCACAGGTGAGGCGGATGACGGCGGGTTTTTACTCAAAACTTTTGAGTGGCGGTGCTGCTGGAGCCGCCAGCTCCTCCGCCACTGTAGGTTTGGGCAGGCTTAAACGTCTTATTACTCGTTATTATACAACTTAGTGATTAAGGTGAGATGTTATATACACTTGTCATTATCTAAATCAATGTAGCACCGTGTGTCGCCTTAAATAAGGGTGATTTAAAGATGTTATGATGGAGGTGACTGCTGGCGGGGCAGTGAGTGACGGAGAGGCCTTGCCGCGGGGCCTCCCCATATCACAAATATTCACTATTTTAACCCACACACACACCTTCTACCACCAAAACACTAGCAACACAGGCTTATATATCTTATAGAGGCTTATATATAGGCTTATATATACTTATATATCTTACTATCTGATACATTAAAACTCCTTAAAACGCAAGCATTCCGAATAAAACGAGAATTAGTTTGAGATGACGGGGACAGAAGTCGGGGAGGCAGTCTGGCATGCCATTCTTGCCCGGAAATATGTCTCGCTGGCTTGTGATTGGTCGAGAAGTTTTAAAAACAGTTTGTCATTGGCTGGTGACTGATGATGAGCTTGATGACATCATTTATGTTTTATGTTTAATTAATGTGCAGTTATGTTATTTTGTGTGCTATTTTCTCTTTCAGAATGCTTTTTCTACAGAATAGGTAATACAGTGTGGGTAATATAGACGCTGTGTGTTTGTTGTGTGTGCTATAGTTTATTTTAGCTTGAAAAACATGTTTTTTTTTTTGTTTTTTTTTAAATTGATGGGGTCCTGGAACCAAACCTATATTTTACCATTAGTTATGTGTTTCGTTATACGAGATTTCGCTTTACGAGTATGCCAGGTAGAACCTAACTGCTCGTATCTTCGGGACCTCCCTGTGTGTATATATATATATATATATATATAATATATATATATATATATATATATATATATATATATATATATATATATATATATATATATATATATATATATACAGTAAACCTTCTCGTATTCGGACCCTTATTATTCGGACTTCGACATTATTCGGACCTCCTCCTCCTCCTTTTTTTTTTCTTTTTTTTTAATTTCTAACTTTTTTTTTTTAAGAGGCAGGTAGGTAGTAGGGTGTCATGATGTGAGTCAGTGAGGTTAGAGGCCCAGGCAGCCAGGCAGAGCATTTATAGTCCACCAACACCAAGAAGGAGGAGGAAATCTCCGTCATCATGATACTGCTGCCGGCTGCCGCTGCCAGACGTAGGACTGTAGTACTGTACACTACTCCTGTACAGTACTGTATTGTGTATTTTTACTGTAGATTTATTTATTTACATGATTTATCTTATGTTTGTTGATATTTGCATGACTTAGAGATTTTCTATATTCACCTAAAAAAAAAAAAAATGATTTTTTATTTTTTTATTATTATTTTATCACTGCATTATTCGGATCCTTGCATTACTCGGACCACTCCTTAGCCCAATTAGTCCGAATACGAGAGGGTTTACTGTATATATATATATATATATATATATATATATATATATATATATATATATATATATATATATATATATATACACACAAACCTCGATTTCCCGGACTAATAGGGGGGAGCACTGGTCTGGAAACCGCAAAAGTCCGGGAATCGCAAGTATAAAAAAAAAAAAAAAAAAACAAGGAGAAGAAGTCCGATGCCATTACCCACCCCCGGACGTTTATCCTACTCTAGTATTTACTGTCCGGCAACCGCCAATATCAACTACCCCGCCGCGCACTTTTACGTCCGCTGAGCATGCAGCCACCTGGCGGGAGGCAGCAGAAAGTGTTCAATAGTCTCAAGAGACGTTCCTGCACCAGGGGCAGTGGGGGTCAGGGGACTAACGGAGGCTGTGCAGGTGATCTGTGAGTGTCGTGTGCCCAAATGTAAACAATACGACCGCTGAGCATGCTGCCACCTGGCGGGAGGCAGCAGAAAGTGTTCAATAGTCTCAAGAGACGTTCCTGCACCAGGGGCAGTGGGGGTCAGGGGACTAACGGAGGCTGTGCAGGTGATCCGTGAGTGTCGTGTGCCCAAATGTAAACAATACAACCACTGAGCATGCTGCCACCTGGCGGGAGGCAGCAGAAAGTGTTCAATAGTCTCAGAAATGTTCTTGCACCAGGGGCAGTGGGAGTCAGGTGACTGACGGAGGCTGTGCAGGTGAACCGTGAATGTTGTGTGCCCAAATGTAAACAATACGACCGCTGAGCATGCTGCCACCTGGCGGGAGGCGCGGACACTGACCAGGGGTGACAGGAGATGCTCGGACCACCGGACAACTTGGTCAGTTTACGAACAGGACCAGGCATTTCAACGTATAAAAAAAAAAAAAAAAAAAAAAAAAAAACATTGTTTGAGACTGACATATCCCCGGACCTCGGATTTTGTCCGGCAAATCCGATATCCGGGAAATCGAGGTCCGGGAATTCGAGGTTTGTGTGTATATATATATATATAGGCGGTAGCAGTAGCGGTTAGAGTCTCCGACTGGCGTTCTCGGTGACCCGAGTTCGATCCCCGAAGAAACCCAAAACCTTTCTGCACCGTCGAGTGGCCTAAGAACACCCACATGCCCTGCCTATCAACTCTACCTACGACTGCGAGTGCATCGGAGGACACAGGGGGGCGGCATGAGCCTCACAGGCGTCACTATAAGAAACCTGCCTGGGCCACCAACGGGCGAGGACCAACCATCAGAACCCTCAAGTGAACCTCCAGAGTCTACCATCCGAGCCCTGGGTCACACTGCCTACAGGCACTATAGGCACAAATGTAAAAAAAAAAAAAAAAAAAAAAAAAAATATATATATATATATATATATATATATATATTATATATATATATATATATTGTGTATATATATATATATATATATATATATATATATAATATATATATATATATATATATATATATATATATATATATATATATATATATATATATACAGGAAAATACCTTTTATCCGGATATATCCGGACTTCCGGTAGCCGGTTAATGGAAAAGTCCGGTTAATGGGTAAGTATACTTACGAAAGATGCATTTACTAAAAATAAAACATAATATTGTATGATTGTTTGTATTGTATGACACACACCCACACATACCACCCAACACACACACACACACGCACACATACCACCCAACACACACACCCACCCACACACATACCACCCAACACACCCACACATACCACCCAACACACACACACACATACCACCCAACACACACACACACACACATACCACCCAACACACACACCCACACATACCACCCAACACACACACACACACATACCACCCAACACACACACCCACCACCTAACACACACACACACATACCACCCAACACACACACACCCACACATACCACCCAACACACACACACACACATACCACCCAACACACACACCCACACATACCACCCAACACACACACACACACACACACATACAGGGGTGGTATGTGTGGGTGGGTGTGTTGGGTGGTATGTGGGGTGTGTGTGTGTGTTGGGTGGTATGTGGGATGACTCAAAATAACACTCCGGTCGTCGGGTAGCACTGACCTTGCCCACGGACTGATAAACACTGAATTATCATAGCGCATGGCGCATTATGGCGGGAATAAACAGGTGGCGATAGGTGGCGCTCACGTCTACGGCGGCAAAATTAAAAGTTAAATATTTCGTTACTTTTTTATTTTACACACATACACCCACATACACACACATACACGGGTGGTATGTGTGGGTGGGTGTGTTGGGTGGGATGTGTGGGTGTGTGTGTGTGTTGGGTGGTATGTGGGATGACTCAAAATACCACTCCGGTCGTCGGGTAGCACTGACCTTGCCCACGGACTGATAAACACTGAATTATCATAGCGCATGGCGCATTATGGCGGGAATAAACAGGTGGCGATAGGTGGCGCTCACGTCTACGGCGGCAAAATTAAAAGTTAAATATTTCGTTAATTTTTTATTTTTTAATACTATTTACTTACCTGCCACAAATTCCGGTTATTGGGTTATTCCGGTTGTTGGGTATCCGGATAAAAGGTATTTTCCTGTATATACATATATATATATACAGTACTCGTCAAAAGTATGTGGCGCCCTGCTTGAGGCGCCGCATATTTATGGCGAAGAAAGAATGATGCTCATGAGGGTGAAATATTCTAGACAGAAGTATGCGGCACGAAGATGACATCACGGCAACCTTGAGCCGTCGACACAAGGCGAGACGAGGCGCCAGTAGCTTCCAGGCTTTCAGAGTGAGCTGTTGTCTGCCGTGTCTTGCTCTGCGACCCTGCCTTGTGTTTTGCACTTATCAGTGGTGATTGTGGTATTATATTTTTATTATGGCAACTACCAAGGAACTAAGCAAAGAAATCATTGCTCAGATCATTGGTTTAAAGGACGCAAGCCACCAAACGAAAGAAATAAGTGAGTTGTTGTGTGTGGCTAAGTCAACAGTGAGGAAGTACTTGGCACGTTTCAGAGAGGAAAAGAGCGGTGAAACACCATCACAGAAACTTCGTCCTGGTCAGGAAGATTTCTCAAAGGTCTGTGAACGCTCTAAAACGTTCGTTGGAGAGTACCCTCGCGTTACAGCAAGGGTATTGAAGGAAAACAAACCCTGAAGGTTGGTGCAGTGTCTGTGCGTACCATATCAGAAGAGGACGTTGCATAACTCGGCACATTGAATAACTCGGCAAGGGCCAGAGCCCCTATCGTGCCGAGTTATAAGGCTTTTACTGTACTAGCCACAAGCCACTGAAGAAGCCACTTCTTACACGTGCACAGAGAGCTCGCAAGGTCACCTTCACCAAGAAATATCTTGCTTGGACTGATGATGACTGGTTGTCAGTGTTGTGGTCTGATGAGGCAACATTTACTGTGACATGTAACCCAGGAGCTCGAGTGTACCGTCGCCCAGGCAGTGACCCCCTCGACTCACGGTATGTGGAGAGCACCGTAAAACACCCAGATTCACTTATGGTGTGGGGTTGTTTCTCTGGCATTGGTTTAGGCAGGCTTGTTGTGCTTCCTAAAAACCTTAAAGTGAATCAAACTGTTTACCTGGAGCTGCTTTGTGAACATTTGCCAGATTCTTTCGAGCTCACACGTGCCAGTGTGTTTCAACAGGACGGTGCTCCTGCTCACACTGCCAAATCTGTCACTCAGTGGCTTGATGACTGCATGGTACCCTTCATAAAGGATTGGCCAGGTAACAGCCCGGACCTCAACCCAATTGAGAACCTCTGGCACATGGTCAAGAAGGATCTGCAGGGGAAAGACGTCAGCTCCATACCCAAGCTCGAGAAGGTCATCCGTGAGTCCTGGGCAAACACCTCACCTGAACACCTAAGAAACCTAGCTCTTTCACTACCCCGACATCTCCAAGCCGTGAAGAAGAGAAAAGGCCACCCAACCAAGTATTAAAAGGTAATTATAATACATTATTTTCTATTAATTTCCTTATGTATTGTTTGTTGTGTGGGAGCGGGAGCAGGGCGCCGCATACTTTTGATGAGTACTGTATATATATACACACAAACTTCGATTTCCCGGACCTCGATTTCCCGGATATCGGATTTGCCGGACAAAATCCGAGGTCCGGGGATATGTCAGTCTCGAACTTTCTTTCTTTTTTTTTTTTTTTTTTTTTTTTTTTTTTTTTTTTTTTTTTTTTTTTTTTTTTTTTTTTACGTTGAAATGCCTGGTCCTGTTCGTAAATTGACCAAGTTGTCCGGCGGTCCGAGCGTCTCCTGTCACCCCTGGTCAGTGTCCGCGCCTCCCGCCAGGTGGCAGCATGCTCAGCGGTCGTATTATTTACATTTGGGCACACAACATTCACGGTTCACCTGCACAGCCTCCGTCAGTCACCTGACTCCCACTGCCCCTGGTGCAAGAACATTTCTGAGACTATTGAACACTTTCTGCTGCCTCCCGCCAGGTGGCAGCATGCTCAGCGGTCGTATTGTTTACATTTGGGCACACGACACTTACGGTTCACCTGCACAGCCTCCGTTAGTCCCCTGACCCCCACTGCCCCTGGTGCAGGAACGTCTCTTGAGACTATTGAACACTTTCTGCTGCCTCCCGCCAGGTGGCTGCATGCTCAGCGGACGTAAAAGTCCGCGGCGGGGTAGTTGATATTGGCGGTCCTGGACAGTAAATACTAGAGTAGGATAAACGTCCGGGGGTGGGTAATGGCATCGGACTTTTTTTTTTTTTTTTTTTTTTTTTTTTTTAACTTGCGATTCCCGGACTTTTGCGGTTCCCGGACCAGTGCTCCCCCCTATTAGTCCGGGAAATCGAGGTTTGTGTGTATATATATATATATATATATATATATATATATATATATATATATATATATATATATATATTATATATATATATATATATATATTATATATGTATCAATAATTATTGTCATAAATGATTTATTAAAGAATATATACATTTACTACCACAAAGTGCTTTACCTCTATTTTTGCAATATATGCAGAGAAAATATCACCTAATTGGTTTGCGGTTTGCGGAGTTGCGTTGCGGAAGTGTGAACTTTAAGAAATTTGCGGACTTGCGGTTGCAGAACTTAAGGATTAGGGTTTGCGGATTTGCGTTTGCGGAAGTTGATTTTCGTTTGCGGTGCCCACCTCTGCATCATACACATACTACATATAATATATCCAGTGCCATAACACGCTGCTTCTCTGATAATTTATTGTAATTTGCTCTCTCCCAGTGGCTTGTACTTTAGTAGGGCTCTTTGGGAAGTCTTCTCATCACTGAAAAGGAAGCAAGCGTGAATTATGGAACTATGGCATGTAGGAGAAGAAGAACAAGCAGAGTGAGGAAGTGACACACCATTCCCCTCTGCATCAAAGTGACTTCATGCCTCACTCGAGCAAAAGATGCCTTTCAGTAAGCTGAATCAGGTACCAGAGCACTTTTTAGGCTCTAGAATGTCAGGTGAATGCATAAGATGGATGAACAATTCATAGTTCATAGT
The DNA here is from genome assembly GCA_016584305.1 of Chionoecetes opilio. Taxonomy (NCBI): domain Eukaryota; kingdom Metazoa; phylum Arthropoda; class Malacostraca; order Decapoda; family Majidae; genus Chionoecetes; species Chionoecetes opilio. The sequence continues at coordinate 255,433 of JACEEZ010000391.1, forward strand.
TATATGTTGGGCTGAAACAGTTGAGTGTAAAGTCAGTTCAAAGAAAAATAATCTTTAAAGCCTAATTTCTCAAAACTTAAAAATGTATTGTTTCTCCCCACTCCCTGTTATTATTCAGATGATTGGAAAAAGCTATACAACATTAGAAAGAGGAAATAAAATGTTATTATTCCACCTGACACTTTTTTGATCGATGGATTTTTGTTTCATAAATTGAAGTTATTTTCTAGACTTATTAAAACACAAAAAAAATCCCATGCCAAGACAAAAAATATATACAAAATTGTCTTGTGGTTTTCTATATAATTGCTCAAAGTACAACTGATTATATTTTTCATCAACATTGATAGAAAAACAACTGACTTGGGGATTTGGGGATCCCAACTAGTTGGGATTTTAATTTCTATCAATAATCAAAATAACTTTCATAGAAAAAGAATAGGAATGAAATGACGCAAAACTTCACTACAGTATAAGTGCAGTGATGTTAACAGGTACGTTCCATGAAGCCTGCTGGTACAGTATGTCAATTTTTTGTATAACGATGGACGGTAATAATACATGAGCTGAATGGGGTCAGTTCCTCGAGTGCCGACAAGCTGATTCATGACCTTGTGTGTGGCTGCTTTCTAGTAGGTATAGGCATACATATATACAACAGTTGAAAGATATGGCTTTATTTAGTGATGAAACTTTTTGAAACATTTGAAACATTTAATAATAGCCGCATAAATACAATAATGTTTGTTTACAACTTAGAAGGCCAGCCTTTATAATAAGCAGAGCTTTTCAGGCTAAGAGTAAAATACGTACGAAATACATACGAACTCAAAAACAAATTATAAGAAAAATAAGTAGATTATGATTAAGCAATAATAACAAAGTAGTAAAAATACAAAATACGAAATATAAAATACAAAATAGTAGAAAATATGAAAATATGCAATAACAAATTCCAATAATATGCAATAAAGGGTACACCTACAGGAGAAGGGGAGGGGAGATGATTATGAAGTAGCAGAAAGTTAAGGGAAGATAAAAAAAATTATATGAGACACTGGCTAATGAAAGTCCAGGAGATAATATTTAAGTTTACTTTTAAATAATTTGAGAGAGGGAGCATTCTTAATAAGCTGAGGGAGAGAATTCCAGATCAAAGGTCCCAAGTACATAGTAGAGTGGCGGAAGAGGCTTAGACAATGGGATGGTAAGCAAAGTTGCTCTCTATGTCGTGTGGAGTATTGATGAGAGGGAAGAGAGGCGTTCATTTGATTCTTATACATACAATTTGCAATCGAAAGTTTAGTTATATCTTGAAGTTTATGAATTTTAGTGTTTTTAAAAAGAGGAGTAGTGTGTTCAAGAAAAGAACTATTAGTAATGATCCGAATAATCTTTTTGTGTAGTAGGTTTAGGCATTGCAGATGAGTGTCATAAGTGGTGCTCCAGATTGGGATACAGTAAAGTAGATGTGGGTATATGTGTGTGTAATAAAGAGTTTTTAGTATTTCACAGGGCATAAAATCTCTTACCTTATACTATACAGCATGGCAGTGCATCTAGAAAGTTTTTGGGTAACATTACTTATATGGAATTTAAAAGTTAGGCTTTCATCAAACAAGACTCCTAAAAATTTATCCCTACTGGATCTACTAATTAAGTTATTGTTGATTTTCAGATCAGGCAACTCGATAATTCTTTTATTAGAAAATAGCATGAAGTAAGTTTTATTAGTATTGATTGTAAGTCTATTGCTCAAGCACCAATTACGTAGTTTATCAAGGTCTTGATTGGCCGAATGGATTAAAGTTTCCATATAAGAGCCTGCGAGATATAAAGTCATGTCATCAGCAAAGAGGATAGTATCAGCAAAGGTGAAGACATTGATAATTTCATTAATATAGATAAGGAACAGTGTAGGCCTTAAGACGCTTCCTTGTGGGACACCCGTAGAAATATTTCGTTTAGAGGATTTATGACCATCAAGGACTGTACACTGAGTTCTGTTCGCTAAGTAGTCCTTGAACCATGCATGTATGGTTCCACGTATGCCATAATGATGTAATTTGTCAAGAATCGTGTGGTTAACCGTGTCAAAAGCTTTGGAAAAATCAACAAAAACAGATAATACTGATATAATTAATCTATCAAGGGATGAATAAAGGTGAGAGAAAAACAGATTAAGGGCATCAAAAGTGCTTGAACCTGACCTAAATCCATACTGAGACTCATTCAAGATTTTGTTGGTTTCTAGATATGGCACTAACTTATATTTCTTTGACAACTCAAATATTTTATAGAAAATAGATAGGTTAGAAATAGGGCGATAATTGTTAGGATCATTCTTAGGGCCAGATTTCTGCACAGGTGTAATATTAGCATGTTTTAGAAGTGAAGGAAATTTACCTGTAGATATGGATTGATTAAAAAGTAAAGCAATGGGGTAAGCAATTTTCTCAGAGTTACGTTTAATTATTATGTTAACAGAGATTTCATCAGCATTTGACTTATTGTTTTGTTTTTATGGGTCCTGATAACATTGATAATGTCAATAGAAGTAACTGGAGGGACAAACATAGAGTTTTGATAATTTCCTTGTAGATATAATCAGTGGCATTTCTATTAGCTGGAGGTAGAGCATTATTGAGTTTGATTGCAACTTCACTAAAATGTTCATTGAGAGCTTCTGCAATTTGGCTTGGGTTGTTAAGTAAAGTATTGTTATGAGTTACAGTAGATATTTTTTTTTTTTTTTTGTACATCACAAGGAACTGGCCAAGGGCACAACAAAAATGGGTAACACAAAGCCCGCTTAGTTGCCAGTCCCTATAAAGAAGACAGTAAGAGAATAAAATAAAAAAGAGGGGTGAGCCAATTTAGTTCGGGAGGTGTCTTGTTACTCTTCTTTTGAAAAGATGTAAGTCATAGGAAAGTGGAAAAATAGAAACAGGAAGAGAGTTCCAGAGTTTACCAGTGAAAGGGATGAAAGAGTAAAGATACTGATTAACTCTTGCATTAGGAAGATAGACAGAATAGAGATGAGAATGAGTAAAAAGTCTTGTGCAGCGAGGCCGCGGGAGGGGGGGAGGCATGCAGTTAGCAAGTTCAGAAGAGCAGTGAGCATGAAAATAACGGTAGAAGAGAGCAAGAGAAGCAACATTGCGGCGGTGATTTAAAGATTGAAGACAGTCAGTCAGAGGAGAGGAGTTGATGAGACGAAAAGCTTTTGACTCAACCCTGTTTAGGAGGGCTGTATGAGTGGATCCTCCCCAAACATGTGAGACATACTCCATACATGGGCGGATAAGGCCCCTGTAGAGAGCAAACAATTGGTAGGGAGTAAAAAATGGACGCAGACGCCACAGGACACCTAACTTCCTAGAAGCTGTTTTAGCAAGAGATGAGAGGTGAGATTTCCAGTTCAGATTTTTAGTAAAGGATAGTCCTAGAATGTTCATTGTAGAAGAAGGAGACAGTTGAGTGTCATTGAAGAAGAGGGGATAGTTATCTGGAAGGTTTTGTCGAGTAGATAGGTGAAGAAATTGGGTTTTTGAGGCATTGAACAAAACAAGGTTTGCTTTGCCCCAATCAGAAATTATAGAAAGATCAGAAGTTAGGTGCTCGGTGGCATCTCTCCGTGAATCACTTAGTTCCTGTTGAGTTGGACGTCTAATAAACGACGTTGAAAAATGCAGGGTAGAATCATCAGCGTAGGAGTGGATAGGGCTTTGAGTTAGACTTAGAAGATCATTAATGAATAATAGAAAGAGAGTGGGTGATAGGACAGAACCCTGGGGAACACCACTATTGATAGATTTAGGAGAAGAACAATGTCCGTCTACAGTAGCTGCAATAGAACGGTTTGAAAGGAAACTTAAGATGAATTTACAGAGAGAAGGATAGAAACCGAATGAGGGTAGTTTGGAAATTAAAGATTTGTGCCAGACTCTATCAAAAGCTTTTGATATGTCAAGGGCAACAGCAAAAGTTTCACTGAAACCCCTAAAGGAGGATGACCAAGATTCAGTTAGGAAAGCTAGAAGATCGCCAGTAGATCGCCCTTTACGGAAACCGTACTGATGATCAGATAGAAGATTGTGAGCAGATAGATGCTTAAGAATCTTCTTATTAAGTATAGATTCAAAAACTTTAGAAAGGCAGGAAGTCAAAGCTATAGGACGGTAGTTTGAAGGATTAGAATGGTCACCCTTCTTAGGAACAGGTTTGATGTGAGCAAACTTCCAGCAAGAAGGAAAGGTGGAAGTAGATAGACAAAGACGGAAAAGTTTGACCAGGCAAGGTGCAAGCACAGAAGCACAGTTTTTGAGAACAATAGGAGGGACTCCGTCAGGACCGTAAGCCTTCCGAGGATCTAGGCCAGAAAGGGCAAAGAAAACATCATTCCGAAGGATCTTAATGACAGGCATAATATAGTCAGAGGGTGGAGGAGAAGGAGGAACAAGCCCTTCATCAACCAGAGTGAAATTTTTAGTAAAGGTTTGAGTGAAGAGTTCAGCTTTAGAAGTAGATGAGACAGCTGTGGAGCCATGTGGGTGAAGGATAGGAGGGAAAGATGAAGAAGAAAAATTGTTAGAGATGTTATTAGCTAGATGCCAGAAGTCACGAGAGGAATTTGATTCAGAAAGATTTTGACATTTTCTATGAATGAAAGAGTTTTTGGTAAGTTGAAGTAAAGATTTGGCATGATTACGGGCAGAAATATAAAGGGCATGAGTATCAGGAGATGGATGCTTACGGTACCGTTTGTGAGCCACCTCTTTATCTCGGACAGCATGAGAACAAGCAGAGTTAAACCAAGGTTGACGGGCTTTAGGGTTAGAGAAAGTGTGTGGAATGTACGCCTCCATGCCAGAGACTATGACCTAGTATATAAACACCTCCGCTTAGGTGGGTCCCGAGACGGTACCGGAGTGATAGGACAGGTTACAGAAATAAGATTGTGATCGGAGGAACCCAACGGAGAGAATAGTTTCACAGAGTAAGCAGAAGGGTTAGTAGTTAGGAAAAGATCAAGAATGTTGGGCGTGTCTCCAAGGCGGTCAGGAATACGGGTAGGGTGCTGCACCAGCTGCTCTAGGTCTTGGAGGATAGAAAAGTTGTAGGCTTGTTCACCAGGTTGGTCAGTGAAAGAAGATGATAGCCAAAGCTGGTGGTGAACATTGAAGTCCCCAAGAATGGAAATTTCAGCTAAAGGAAAATGAGATGAGATGTGCTCCATTTTTTATGTTAAATAGTCGAAGAATTTTACATAGGACAAGATATTGTTGTTTTTGGTGGCCGACTACCTGTTAGTTCATTGATGGTCTGCCATATTTTCATAGTATTATTTCTAAAGTTACTAAAAATATTCATATAGTAGTTATACTTGGCTGCCCTAAATAAAATTGTCAAATTGTTCCGGTACTGTTTGTAGGTGTTATGATTAACATTCCCTAATTTATACATCTTGAATAATTTACTTTTGTATTTAATCGAGTTAAGTATTTCAGACGTTATCCATGGGTTAGAGTCTTTTTGCAGATATAAATTTAGTCACTTTAGGGAAATGTGAGTTGTATAACATATTCAGTGTTTCAATAAAAGTATCAAAGTTGATATTAATGTCATTAGAACTGAGGAGGACATTTCAGTCAATTGCAGATAGACTAGAGGTAAATAAGTTATGTTTAAGTGTGTCAAATGTCCTGTAGACAATTTTATGTTTAGTGCAAGGAACAGACATTAGTGTAATATTTAAGAAAATTGGGAGATGGTCAGATAGTGAGTAGTGAATTATTGCAGAGGTAGACAGTGGAGTAAAGTTTGTCCATATGTGGTCAAGGAGTGAGGGTTGACCTAAGTTAGGTCTATCAGGAAACCTGGTAGGGCGAGATATATGTGGAAAATAATTTAATGTTTGCATGGAATTCAAAGAGTAGTTAGTTGGTTGATGGGAAGCATGCTCTAAGAGATTAATGTTAAAGTCACCAAGAAGAACTGTTATTTCTTTTAAAAAGATCCCGAGCTAGTAAGTCATGTAAGGTATGCGTGAACTCTTCCACAGCAATATGTTTACTATGTGGTCTATATATAACAGAAAAAATGTAGTTAGTAGAAAATTTCAACATAACAGTGCACATCTCTATATCATCATTGACAAAAGTATATTGTTGAATGGGTTCAGCATGAAAGTCAGAGCTAATGAAAAGACTAACTCCTCCATGTTCTCTATTAGTTCTACAGGTGTGGTAAGCCTCATAACCTTCAAGATGGTAAAGATGTCGAGTAGAATCTTTCAACCAAGTTTCAGATAATGCAATAATGTGGGGTGGATTAGGGAAGCATTTTAATAGAGATGCAAGATTATCAAACATTTTCTTAAGGGATCTAATATTAAGGTGGACGATGTTGAGACAAGGCTTTGAGACGGAATTAGTGTGTAAGTTATACTCCTCAATATTGTAATAATTTGAAAGAGAGGCAAGGTCAGCATGACCATTTACAGCTCTAATAATTTCAGTACCAATATCATTAGTATTTATAGGGTTGTCATTAACAACACAACATCATCATACAGGGATGTATAGAGGTTCTCCATAAGTAACCAGAAAAATGGAAAAAATAAACAATAAGAATAAGAAAAAGGAAAAAATATAAAAATATATATATACTAAATAATTAGTGATACTATAGCAGACTGACTCAGCAGGTATATGCGTACATACATACATATATGCACATACACACATATATGAACACACCCACACACATATATATATATATATATATATATATATATATATATATATATATATATATATATATATATATAATATATATATATATATATATATATATATATATATACACATACATATACACGCACATATGCACATATACTAATATATAATGCATTGTAGCTAGGCTACAATATTGTGTATAGGTGAAATTAAAGCAGGAAAAAAAACCCACTGTATGGGACAGCACTCAGCATACTAACAATACAATGTATAGAAATAATTAATAGATGACACAATATACAGATGGCAAGAGGGCTAGTGACATATAACATACAAAATAATATAATGTATAGCATGATCAGTAGTAACACAAAGGACACTACATGAATATTAGCAGTAATGGATGTAAAAGTTACATAAGCAAAAATAAAGTTAAATACAAAAACAGAATGAAAAATGTGCGTATTCAGTATTTCTGCACTAACAGTGTATCACTGACCCTTGTTTAGATACAGTAGAAGCTCGATTTAACGGAACTCAATTTACAGACTTGGTTGATTTAACAGAATAACAAATTCCGATACCGAAATGCTCTATTTAGCAGAAGTTTTCAGGTATATGTACAGGGAGGTCCCGTTATACGAGCATTCGGTATACGAGAATCCGATGATACGAGATGTGTAAATTAAGGTCTATTTTCAATATACGAGATCGAAAATCCAATGCTACGACATTCAAACTAGGGTGAGTATAATTACCAAGTTATTTACTAAAGTAAACTACAAGTTATTTACTAAAATAAATTACAAGTTATTTACTAAAATTATAAAATCATTTACTGACTACACTATCCTCCCAAGTTTCACGCTATGCGAGTTTCGCGATCCTCGAGTTTCGCGCTGAGTCCTAAATTCTTATCATCCCGACTTTCGCGCATTATATCCCCGACTTTCGCTTTTTTTTTTGTGTGTGTGTGTGTGTGTGTGTGTGTGTGTGTGTGTGTGTGTGTGCCTACAGCGCCGTTAGGCAGTGACCTCCAGGAGTGGGATGGTAGGCCCTGGAGATTAACTTGAGGGCTGTGATGGTTGGCCCTCGCCCGTGGTGGCGCAGACAGAATTTCTATAGTGACGCCTGTGATTAGAGGCTCATGCCGCCCCCTGTATCCTCCGATGCACTCACAATCGAAGGTAGAGCTAATGGGCAGCATGTGGATGTTCTTAGGCCACTCAACAGTGCAGAGAAAGATTTTAAGTGGATTTTACAGCCCTCATCAAGGATCAAACTCGGATCACCGAGAACACCACTCGGAGACTTCTTCTTCTTGTGACCTTTTCTGCTTAGTATCACTTTGTAGGTCGTCTGTCAAGCTCGTGCTCGAGCTTGACATATATCTTGACGCTAACCACTCTGCTACCGCCTCCCATAAGAGACGTACGGGACACATCTTCCTTCCTTCCTGCTTAGTATAGTATAATAATAGGCTTAGTATAGCTGTATGTAGTTTTGCTTTGTTTTTTTTCCATTTGTTTGTGTTTTTCTCTACAGGAACAGCCGGTGTCGCATAAGATAGGTAACACCTCGAAATAAGTAGCACCTTACCTTACTTATTTACCACAAAATACTCCTTTATAAGTGATTAACCATGACGTGTGTGGTACTGTGGTTTCTGGAGGTACTGGAGGAGACAGGAGAGAAGAGAGGAAGGCATTGTGACAGTGTTATTGTCGTATAACACTGTCACACAACCATCAGCTGACAAGATATGTGTCAGGCTTACTCACTAAGACCAAAACAGCATCCGCTGGGTGACTCCCAACTCAAGCTCAAACTCAAGCTCCTCTCCTTCTTCCTCTTCTCTACGTAGTGTTGGCCGAAGCCACCACCCCGGGAGGCGGGTCACAAACCCTAGGCTAACACCCAGTACCCATTCACTGCTGGGTGGACAGGGGCTTGGGGCATTTTCAGGATATTTTTTGGGGGAAAAAGTGAGTCTTATAAGCTGTAAAATACGGTAGGTACACAGCCCTCAAGTTAACCTCCAGGGCCTACCATCCCACCCCTGGAGGTCACTGCCTAACGGCGCTGTAGACACACACACGGAAAAAAAACAAAAAAACAAAACTGGACTAAATAAGCATTTTTACAGGGTTTATAATACCTGAGTTTCGCGATCCGCGAGTTTCGTGCTGTGCCTCCGGAAGAAAGCAAGCGCGAAACTCGGGAGGGTAGTGTATATGATTTTACCTAAGGTTGTCCGATAATTAATCAATCTGAAAATATGATAATTCTGGTGGCTCGGTACGACAATGTGGCCTACAAAAATTCACATTCCTGGACGATGTACAATGATTCAGATGCGCAGAGACGAGTTTGTGAGCAGTGGAAGGGGTCTGCTCACCCCTCCCTTGTCCCTTACCTATCCTACCCTCTCGAGTCTATTGTATCACGCGGCAGCACCGAGGATCTTTCCTCTTCCCCAGCTCCCTTCACACATTCCATAATCGAATCACGATAGCGGCACCAATTTGATTATTGACGCTATCGTGAAATTTAACCACGAAAAACGCAGACCACAATAGCCTCACAACAATGTCACGCTGCCTGTACGTATGTGTCATAACGGTCGTAAGATAGTCACGATGGAGTCATGACAGCTGTAAGACTATGTCACGAATGGAAAATAAACAGTCATTTTGTCGTCACGATAGAGCTACGATAATCACGACAGTGCCATGACAGTGCCATGAACGTACCACGATAGCGTCAAGAGCTAGCCTCACACGTGGGTTGGGGTTGCCATGGTGATGGAGAAGGAAGGGGGACTATAGAGATGAAGGTGGGAGAAACAGGGTTGTGTTGGTGATGGGGAATGTGGGGAAACGGGAGAGGGGGGTTGTAATAAAGAAGGGGGTGTTGGTGGGGAAACGGGGGGGGGAGTGGAGAAGGCGTGGTGTTGGTGGGGGTGTTACCACGTGCTGATGGGAGTAGTGGGTAGGGAGTCACGGGGGGAGTGTCATCACGTGCTGGTGGGAGTAGGGGGAAGGTAGTCGAGGGGGGAGTGTCACCATGTGGTGGTAGGAGTAGGGGGAAGGTAGTCGAGGGGGGAGTGTTATCACGTGGTGGTGGGAGTAGGGGGAGTGGAGTCGGGGGTGGGTGGAGGTGAATGAGAAAGGGGGGGAAGGCGGAAGGGGGTGCAAAAAAGGGGGGGGAAGGCAGGGATGAAGGAGCGCTAAACGGTTTCTTATCGTCACAATAAACATACGACGATCATGATAGTGTCACGAAGCTGCTGCATAGATAACGATAGCGTCACGATAGACTTACGATACCGCTGTGTTGGGTATGAAAATCAGGGAGCTTCCCGATTTTTTAATGCACGCACTAACTTTTCGTGGCCTTGGCCGAGCGCGTCACGAGCATCACGATCGGTCACGATGGACCCATAACCAGGACCATGACGGCGCTGCGCACTACATTGTTGGCGCTTACGTGGTTCGATTATGGAATGTGTGAAGGGGGCTCAAGTGATCAAAGGGGAGGAGGAAGAACTCTAACCCAGTCATCCCTGCAAACGCAGTCACCCCTGTTTTCTCTCGAGCCTTGGAGAGAGAAAACAGGGACTCACCTGGCTACTTGCCAGCTTCCTGTCTCCCCACACAACATTACCACTTGTGAGTGTTATGCATGTTTTATGTTTAATTACTGTGCAGTTATCAGTGTTGTAGTCAAGACTAGACCCTCCGAGACCAAGACCAAGACCAGACCCTTCAAGACCAAGACCAAGACCAGACCTTCCGAGACCAAGACCAGCCCTCCGAGACCAAGACCCTCCGAGACCAAGACCAAGACCAAGACCAGACCCTCCGAAACAGACCAAGACCAAGAACAGGCATATGAAAATATTATTTTTAAATATGACTATTATCTGAATGTGTTTGGTCCGTACTAAATTGTATTGTCTTGTCCTGTTTGTAAGGAATGGGTTTTACTTTTTTTTCTCATACATGTACCTTCAAATATAACGGACCTAATTAAATTATCCACATCGTTTCAGGTATCAAATGCAAAAATAATGAAAAATGCCAAATTAAAAATGACGTCGTGCCAGCCTTGTCCGTGATGCTTTGCTTGCAGAAAGTACAAACTGCTGGGTGCTTCTGGTTTCCGTGTTTTTTATAAAAAAAACTACTTGTGGTCCTTGAACGCAAATTTGATAACTGCTGAAGATGCCGACATGATTACTCATTCCGGTGTGCGAACGGAAACTAAGCGAGACTAGTCCAGTAGCCTACACCTCACTGTCCGACGTCCTATGTCACTGCCAGACAGAGTTGCCAGGTCCTGCCAATTGTTGTATTTCTTGCCAGAAATTACTCAACAAATTTTGGTATCTGACAGAAATATTCGCCAAGTGAATTTCATATTCTTATGATGAAAAATAGAAAAGGCCAAAAAAGTAAAGTGAATGCCAAAAGTATATTTTGTGGTTTGTACACCTGACAACCCTGCTGCCAGATGTGCTCGATGTAACGACTAACGAGCTCTGGTAGAAGGGGGGGTAAGGGTAACGTATAAAGGAGGAAATATATTTACAAAATTTAATATATGTGAACAATTGAACATCTAGGTCAAATATTTCTGCTTTCATTGCTTCGTTGGCATGAAGAAACAAACATAGGAAAATAGCAACTTGTGTGGTTACATTTTCCAAGCAAGCTAGCTAAACCTATGGTGTACGTGTACGAGGGGGCGGGGATTGCATAGGCCTACACATATATGAAGTACACACAAACCTCGATTTCCCGGACTAATAGGGGGGAGCAATGGTCCGGGAATCGCAAGTTAAAAAAATATATATATATATATATATAATATATATATATATATATATATATATATATATTATATATATATATAATATATATATTATATATATTATATATATATATATATATATATATATATATATTATATATTAAATATATTAATAGTCCGATGCCATTACCCACCCCGGACGTTTATCCTACTCTAGTATTTACTGTCCGGCAACCGACAATATCCAACTACCCCGCCGCGGACTTTTACGTCCGCTGAGCATGCAGCCACCTGGCGGGAGGCAGCAGAAAGTGTTCAATAGTCTCAAGAGACGTTCCTGCACCAGGGGCAGTGGGGGTCAGGGGACTAACGGAGGCTGTGCAGGTGAACCGTGAGTGTCGTGTGCCCAAATGTAAACAATACGACCACTGAGCATGCTGCCACCTGGCGGGAGGCAGCAGAAAGTGTTCAATAGTCTCAGAAATGTTCTTGCACCAGGGGCAGTGGGAGTCAGGTGACTGACGGAGGCTGTGCAGGTGAACTGTGAATGTTGTGTGCCCAAATGTAAACAATACGACCGCTGAGCAGGCTGCCACCTGGCGGGAGGCGCGGACACTGACCAGGGGTGACAGGAGATGCTCGGACTGCCGGACAACTTGGTCAATTTACGAACAGGACCAAGCATTTCAACGTTAAAAAAAAAAAAAAAAAAAAAAATGCCCGAGACTGACATATCCCCGGATCTCGGATTTTGTCCGGCAAATCCGATATCCGGGAAATTGAGGTTTGTGTGTACATGGAGGTGAACAGAACTGCAAACATGCGTGCATGCAAACGGAGATTATCACTGCGAGAATGGCCACGTCATGCATGTTCTCTCGACTCACACGAACTCTATCAGCGCTCGCAGGGTTCAGCTCATGCATCATCATCGTAGAGGTAGTCAGGCAGTATCTATAGACAGTACAACGCTGTATGGCACGCCGTGAATCGAAACAGCCATGATTTTTCTCCGTGTATGATAATAAATTCCAACCTTCCCCACGTCGCGATGCACTTTTTAATCCTGGTCTCGAGCCAAACTCCGAGACCAGGAGCTTCGAGACCAAGATCAAGACCAAGACCACATCAAATGAGACCAAGACCAAGACCACATCAAACTGGTCTCGAGACCAAGACCAGTCTCGAGACCTACAACACTGGCAGTTATGTTATTTTGTGTGCTATTTTCTCTTTCAGAATGCTTTTTCTACAGAATAGGTAGTACAGTGTGGGTAATATAGACGCTGTGTGTTTGTTGTGTTTGCTATAGTTTATTTTAGCTTGAAAAACATGTCTTTTTTTTTCTTTTTTAATTTTTTTAATTGATGGGGTCCTGGAACCAAACCTATATTTTACCATTAGTTATGTGTTTCGTTATACGAGATTTTGCTTTACGAGTATGCCAGGTGGAACCTAACTGCTCGTATCTTCGGGACCTCCCTGTACAGATTTCTGGTACTCCCCACCGCCCACGCGCATGAGGCATTGTTTTGGTTCGTCACCCAGCCAATCTGCTCACGCCGCTCATTCAGACAATAATAGCTCCGTGCGTGTCTGATTTTGCTTTTCTCCTACGGCATAATACCGCATTATTTCTGCAGCCATGCCTAAAGTGCAAGAAAAGAAGGAAAGGCTTAGGATTTCTCTTGTCACTAAGCTTGAAAATATTGAAAAACACGAGCTTGGTGTGCTTTGTGCTACAATAGTAGAGGACTATGGGGTAAAAAAAACCAAGTGTATTATACACGGAAGAACATACCATACGGAAGTCATACGGAACATCGTGTATGGTTACCTGTGTCTGGCATACATCTGCACTAACTTTAGAATTCCTACTTTTTGGAGGTAAGCCTATGCTGTTCTTATTACATGTTAATAGTCTACCGTAGTTTAATTCTGTTCATTACTTTATAGTCTTCTAAAAGAGTTAAAAAAAAGTAATGCGTGCATAATGCTTATCACGAAGGATTTACCAGAAACTCTCAATTTAACGAAAAATTCTGTTATATCGAGCAACAGTAAAACCCTTATAACTCGGCACGATAGGGGCTCTGGCCCTTGCCGAGTTATGCAATGTCCTCCTCTGATATGGGTTTAAAAAAAAAAAAAAAAAAAAAAAAATACAGTACTGTAAAAGCATAAAAACTACACTTACCAGTGAACGGGTAGCAGCAGGCATATACTCGTAATCCAAGGAGAGGGGAGCCTTGTTGTAACATGTAGAAGATGTTAGGGGAACTCGGTCGCATTTTAACACTGGTATCACTTTAATAATTTTATAATCACAACACTGTACTGTATTGTATACAGTACTGTACCTGTACAACTTAATTTTACATCACTTGAGCACTTAATTACTGCAACACTATGCCCTGTCCATTAACTCTACCTTCGACTGCGAGTGCATGGGAGGACACAGGGAGCAGTATGAACCTCTAATCACAGGCATCACTATAACAATCCTGCCTGCACCACCACAGGTGAGGGCCAACCATCACAGCCCTCGAGTGAGCCTCCAGGGCCTACCATCCCACGTGGAGCTCACTGCCTACATGCGCTATAGGCATAGATGTGTGTGTGTGTGTGTGTAAAAAAAAAAAAATTGTCTTTGCCTTGCCGAGTTATATCAAATTCCGAGTTATACAGTGCCGAGTTATAAGGGTTTTACTGTATATCAGGAGCCGAGATCGGAAATTCAGTTTAGCGGAAAATTGGATTTACCGGAATCGGCCTTGGCTTGGCTGAATTCTAACCGTTATACCGAGCTCCTACTGTACATCTACAGTACACCAGTTTGTTTCCTTTCGTAACGTGGATAGGTGGACATATAAATAACACTAGAAAGATAATGCTTTATATAATTATTAAAATTATAGTTAGGCATAAAAGTAATGGAGAATAAACAAGAAGATATTATTACCTAGCCTAAAACTTGTATCATTGAACAAAATTTGGTCGTATTACGGAGAAGGTTTTTACATATTTTTGAAGTTCATATCATCAAATTCTCGTATTATGAATACTCATATATTGCAAGCATACTGTACAGTAGTCCCTTTTTTTTTTTATCATAGACTTGATTTACGAAAATTCTAAGTTACCCACAAAAAATAAATTACCAAAATCTGCTGAACTCATGATTAATTCAAAGCTACGCACAAAATTTGTGTGCTTGTGTTTATTTTACATTCTTTTTATTACTATGTAACTTTTACACCAAGAAATGCAACCAGGGCCGTATTATCCATAAGACTGAGTAGACTGAAGCCTAGGGGCCTGCAATTTTTTTTGCCGAGGCACTGTGAAACAATTTGTGAATAGAATTCTTCATGAGACCCTGAAAATAGATATAGAGTTATGTACTGCAGTTTAGTATCTACCACCAGGGTCAGTCTTCAGCTGTAGTGGGGTGAAAGGTTGAAGTGATTGAGGGGGCCTGAAATACCTGAAATCCTAGAGGCCCGGCCATGGGTTAATACGGCCCTGAATGCAGCATTATCTTTTACTGCTGTTTATATGTTCTCATATGTATGCGAATACATAACATATTTTTTTGTGTAAAAGACGCGACACACCTTCGTATAAGTCACTCCTTTGTTTTCAAGAATCACTTCATGGAAAGAAATATATCCAGTTTTATTTATTTATTTATCAACATTAGCAAAATCATTTATTATTCTTTAGCATTGTAGTTATTTCAAATGAGAATCCGCTCATTGGGATGCAGGGCGGCATAGGACAGACTCTCATACTCTCATTGGAAACAAATTGGAGGTGTTATGGATGATGTGATATGAGGAAGTGAGAGTAAGGTCCGGCATATTTTCATGTCATTTCAAAGTTTCATATGTGTTAAACCAAATGAAGCCCCACTATTTCCCACACAAAAAAATTTAGTTTATGTACAGTGCATGTATGGTAAAGGACCTGTGCACTCCCCCTGCCTTGAGAGACATTGGGTAAACAAACAGGTTAGCAGAGATTTTATCTTGAAGTTGATAGTTGTTGGAGTCAGACAGTCGCCGACATGTTTTTTCTAAAACCAAGTGTCTCAAGGCAGGAGCAGTGCATAGGTCCTTTGCCATACATATACTGTACCATAGATAGCAGTAGAACTGAATTGGAAACTCAAACTAACCTGTGCATTCCATTAAAAATTCACCTGTGCTATGTATTCAAATAGGACATATCAGCGTTTGTATTTCATGGTCTCAGCCGCCAGATGTCCATAGTGTCGTCTCTCAGAAATGTGGACAAGGTGCTTTAAAGTAATCAGTTACGCATTTTTATTGTTTTGTTTATCAGTTGATGCTGTACTTCAATGAAGTTTTTAGTATCCAATGTATATCATAATATGCATACTCTAATATTAATAAAAGAATTTCATCGTTGAGTGAAAACTACAAAATTTAGAAAGACATTTAACAAATACCAATAGAGAGCCCTTTTACACATGTTAAAACAGTTAGTTCTTACAGAAATGCCAATGAAATGCAACAAGAGACTATATTAAGCCAACTCATGAAAGGAAAACACATGTCAGTGTCTGTAACTATTGAAATAATGGCATACATTATGAAAAGTTGGCATCCTGAAGCAGCAGCCTGTCACGCTGCCAGGCGCACGATTATCAGTTTAAGCTGAGAGAGCGGCCCGTAAACAATAACATACAGGCGAGTTAAGATGACTGTGTTTGTGTGTGTTGTGGCAGACTGCAACTCTGATTCAAGAAAAGAAGTAGAAAAACATCCATGTATGGCTGAAGTTGAAGGCTGGGTATTTCCTTCAGCTAAGAAAGAACCAAAACGAAGAAAGTTGGGAAAATAGATGTAGCCCATGGAGGTTATAATAGGAGGAGGCGGCATGCCGCGCATTCCTTGTGTTATCGGGTGAAGCCGCCCGCCCCGCCCCAATGCGGGGAGATTGACTCAAAACATTGAGATATCACGCGTCGACTCATTGCACTTTCAGGCTTTCTATCTAATTGATACACAAAAATAAATGGAAAATATGACTGCCTAGGTATAGTTAACATCTAGACATTCTTTACTGACAATATACATCATAGAATAACATTCTCATCGCCGCATTATTCAAGGAAGTAACACGGTCTTGTTGTGTACTCCGCACAAATATGCACTGGTTTTCTTGAATAAATAAGAATTTTGCATTATTTCCTAATTTAAGTACATTTCAAATGTATAAGGATCAATATTGTGCATATTAAACATAAAGAAAATACTTCACAGAGGGTAAAGTGCCCTTCAAAGTGGTTGCTAACATAACCAGTCAGATAGGATGGCTCAGCTCACCTCCTTTCTTATAACCTTGATGTAGATGGGACGGGGTGGAGCATGGAGGTAGTCCCATACTACCTCCATGGGGTTGAGGATGGAAGGGACTCGCAGTTATCGTACTGATTATTTAATTAAAGATTATATATATATATATATATATATAATATATATATATATATATATATATATATATATTATATATATATATATATATATATATATATATATATATATATATATATATATATATATATTACCCAACATACATTAAAAAAAAGAGAAAAATACACTAGTCAACAGTATATAGACAAATGTTCATGTATGGAGAGATTTAGAGTTGTCCACATTTTTTTCTTCTAACCGGAGAACTCACTAAGGACATCTGGCGGCTGAGACCATGAAATACAAATGCTGATATGTCCTATTCACCCTGTGCATTCTGTCCTACATATATTGGCTCTTAGTTGACATAAATCGATGAAACTAATGGTAATAAAAGCTAACAATCTCTATTTCAATGTCTAAAAGCGTTATATAAATCCGCCACAGCGTTTAGTCATACCACTCAACAAAAAAACATGTACCTAACATGTTTACACTACAGTATCCTCCTGAGTTTCACGCTAGGCGAGTTTCGTGCTGAGTCCTAAATTCTTACCATCCTGACTTTCGCTCATTATATCCCCGACTTTCGCATTGCTTCGTACACTTTATTATTTTATTTTTTTAAACTCCGTAGTGTAGGGGTAGCACGCTCGGTTCACAACCGAGAGGTCCCGGGTTCGATCCCCGGGCGGAGCGGAAACAGATGGGCTGTTTCCTTAAAACCCGAGCCCCTGTCCACCCAGCAGTGAATGGGTACCGGGTGTTAGCCGGGGGTTTGTGACCCGCCTCCCGGGCGGCTGGCTTTGGCCAAAACTAAGCGCTAAGGATGAATGATAAAAAATAATGTTGATATGGAGACGGGGCCATACGAGCATTGCTCATGCCCTGTAAAATACAACTAGATGAATACACACACACAGTTGGGGAGGGTCAATATAATGTATGGAGGCGAAACAGAAATCAGAAAAAGGGAGGTGGTGTAATGGTGTTAACAAGGAAGGATGTGGTAGTAGGGAATATGGAAAAAGGAGAAGGTATGGCAGAGGTGTTGAAGGTAGAGTTGGTGATGAAAAAAGGAAGAATAAGAGACAGTACTCGTATACGTTCCACCTAAGACAAGTTCCTGGGGGAGAGAAGAGTATGGAGACATGATAAGAGACACAAGCAAATGTTTAAAGAATACGATGGAAAATTGTGAGAACATAATTATGATGGGAGATTTTAACTGCAAAGAAGTTTGCTGGGAAGAATGGTATACTGAAGGAGGAGAAGACTCATGGGGTGGTACATTGTTGGATTTGGTAATGAATAACATCATGACTCAGTGGATTAAAGAGAACACAAGATTCAGAGGTAGCGAAGAACCATCAAGACTAGACCTACTATTGACGAAAGAACTGGAAGTAATTAGTAAAGTAAATTATCAGTGCCCACTTGGAAAGAGCGACCATGTACTTATTGAATTTGAAGTAAATGATAGCAAAAAAGAGGGGAGAAGAGAAGAACACAAGAAAGGAAGATACAATTATGGAAAAGCAGACTTTGACGGATTAAGAACATTTTTCGGAGAGACAGACTGGAGTAGTTTCCATGCTACAAAGAGTACCCAGAAAAACGGGATGAGTTCATCCGAATTTACACAGAAGGAATAAATAGATATGTTCCAAGGATGGTTATCAGAGAAAAGAAAAAGAATGAATAGTTTAACAGAAAATGTGAATTTCCAAGACTAGAAAGAGAAAAAACATGGAATAGTTGGAGGAAAAAAGGAGTTATCAACCTATGGGAGAAGTACAAAGCAACTAGAAATGAATATGTAAGAATCCGAAGAGAAGAAGAAAGTAACTATGAGAGAAATATAATAGAAAAATGTAAGAACGAACAGAAACTTTTCTATAGATATATAAATGGAAAAATGAAAAACAAGGAAGGAATAGATAAGCTGAAGGTAGAAGGCATAGTGTATGAAGATGCATTACAACAGGCTGAGGTGATGAATAAGTGCTTACAGACTGTATTTACAAGAGAAAGGGAATTTAAAACGAAGAATATAATAGCAAAAGAAAATATAATGGAAGACATAAAAGTAGACGTAATAGAAGTAAAAAGGCTAATGGAAAGTCAAGATGTGAGAAAAGCTCCGAGTCCAGATGGAGTGTCGAATTGGATAATGAAAGAGTGCAGTAACCAACTAGCAGGAAAGTTACATAATGTAATTGAGAGTTCACTCAAGGAGAGCAGAGTCCTGCTAGATTGGAAAAGAGCAAATATTGTGCCAATTCACAAAGGAGGAGACAAAGAAGAACCATTAAATTACAGGCCGATCATTAACAAGTGTAAATGGCAAAAATGTGTGAAAAAATTGTGAAGGACAGATGGTTGAAATATTTGGAAGAGACAAACACACTCGCAGGTGGCCAGTTTGGATTTAGAGGAGGAATGTCATGTACAACGAACTTATTAAGCTTTTACTCGAGAGTGATCGATGTGACACAGGAAAGAGAGGTGTGGGTCGATTGCATATACTTGGACCTAAAGAAGGCATTTGACAAGGTACCTCACAAGAGACTGCTCTGGAAGCTAGAACATGTAGGAGGATTGAAGGGTGGTTTGCTGAAGTGGATGGAAGACTTTTTGAGCAACAGAGAGATGAGAACAGTAATAAAAGATCAGAAGTCAGAATGGTGCAGTGTGATAAGTGGAGTTCCTCAAGGATCAGTATTGGCCCCAGTGATGTTCATGGTCTATGTAAATGATATGACAAGAGGGAGTGAACAGTTATATGAGTTTATTCGCTGATGATGCTAAATTACTAAGAAAAGTAGAAAGTAAAGAGGACTGTGAGGATTTACAAAAGGATCTAGATAAGATTTTCAGATGGAGTCAATTATGGGAAATGGAGTTTAATGCTAAAAAGTGTAAAGTGATGGAAATGGGCAGTAGCAAAAAGAGACAGAGAGGAAAGTATTCAATGGGAAATGAATGGATAATCAAAACAAAGGTCGAAAAAGATCTGGGAGTATGGATTACGGATAATTTGTCACCTGAGAAGCATATAAACAAGATCACAGGAGCTACATATCAGTTGCTGAGGAATATAAGAATGACATTCAAATATCTGGATGAAGAGATGATTAAGAAATTGATAACATCTTTGATTCGACCAAGGTTGGAATATGCGGCAGTGATTTGCTCACCACATAAAAAGAAGGATATAAGGAAGATTGAGAGAATACAAAGCGCAGCCACAAAAATGGCTCCAAGCCTGAGAGATTTACCATATGAGGAAAGACTTTCAAGACTGAAACTCCCAACTCTTGAGAAAAGAAGAGAAAGGGGAGATTTTATAGCAGTGTATAGAGCATCAATGGGTCTGGGAAAAAATGATAGAGAAGATCTGTTTGTGTGGGATGATAGAAGTACAAGAGGTCATGAGAAGAAATTGAAAAGGACAACATGCAAGAGGGACATAAAAAAATACAGCTTCCCATATAGAAGCATAGAAGCCTGGAATAACCTTGATGCAAAAGTGATTAATGCAAGAAGTATTCAGGACTTCAAAGGCAAGCTGGATAATAGTAGATTTGGAGACGGGACAGTACGAGCATAGCTCTTTTCCTGTATGTTAAAACTAGGTAAATACAACTAGGTAAATACACACACACAGAAAAAAAACAACGTGTACGAAGCAGCGCGAAACTTGGGGAGATAATGCGCGAAAGTTGGGATGATAAGAATTTAGGACTCTGCGCGAAACTCAAGGATCGCTAAACTCGGATAGCGTGAAACTCAGGAGGGTACTGTATTCATCTCTTACTCCTTCATTCCTGAATCGTTCAACCCTAAGCCCCCCCCCCCCCACCCCCCCCGTTCCCAGGCCCGCTGTCATCGTGGGGGGGCTTCGGGCCTGGGGATTGGGGCCTGACGCTCGGGGGACGACCTCCTGGTTACTCCCTTGGCTTTGGGCCCCTGTCCTCGGTCTGACTAATTTTGCCTGGCCTTTCCTGTCTGTCTCCTTTTTCCCCTCCTTCCCTCTATCTCTTCTCTTGTACCTCCTCCTATCCCCCTTTCCTCCTAAGGTGTGAGAGCCGTGCTGATGGGATATGAGGCTGGCTTCGGGTCAGTCATGAACGGCCTCAGGGTGCTACGGGCACGGTATACCCTTGTAATTTTGCTCTTTCCCTTCACGGGGGTCTTGAGGGGATGACCGGTTATTTCCCCCACTTTACTCCAGGCTCCCCATGGCCAACGATGATAATCCAACCTTTATAGAGGCTTCAGGGCCGGCCCCTCTACCAAATGACCCTAATGATCCCCCTGGTTTACCGACCCCTGCTCCTCTTTTGACTACGTCCCCGGAAAACTGATTGCCTGTACCCCAAGCTCGACCCTCAGAGTCCCCTTAGTGCTCCTGAGCCCCCTAGCCAGATCCAAATCCATCCTCCACCACCGACACTCCAACCACAACTTTGTCCTCTTCATCCTGTATCGCTACCCTTGCACCCTACATCCCTCCCTC
Organism: Chionoecetes opilio; assembly: GCA_016584305.1. Lineage (NCBI taxonomy): Eukaryota > Metazoa > Arthropoda > Malacostraca > Decapoda > Majidae > Chionoecetes > Chionoecetes opilio. The sequence continues at coordinate 276,951 of JACEEZ010000391.1, forward strand.
CGAGAGAACTAAAGTCCGCACGGTCGCCTCTTCCTTACGCCCACATACATCAACTTCTCACCCTCACCCCTCTCTTAGCACTCTTTTTGGTCCTGCCAAATGGGATCGTTTCTTCATCGTCCCCAGGGGACGCCCCCCACTCTGCTTGCACCCTCAGTTTTCAGAAATGCCTCCGACAAGTCGGCAAGGTTACATTCCGTACCCGCGCCGATCGTCCCGCCTGGTGATAGTTGACACTGAGGAAAAAGCTCATGCAATGCTCGATCTTAAAGACCTGGACGCAACGATTCTACACGCCCGACATTAATCTTAAAACCTTTACCGGAACTGTTTCCATCCACCCGCATGCTTGCCCAGTCGATGACAAAGAATGGTCCAACTGCGCAAAACCCCTCCTCGACCTTTTGGAAGAGGATTATGATGCCACCGCATTTTTACTGTTTACACCATCCCACCCCGGGGCCACCGAAAGTACCCTACCAACATTGCCAAAGTCACCTTCAAAAGGCAAACGCTCCTGATAGCATTTATGTTGGCGGGGAACACTTGCCATTTAAAACCTTACCGCCCTAATCCTCGCCAATTGCCAGACATGCTGGCGTTTGGCCACCCTGCCAACACTGCAGATCCTCTGCCCGCTGCCTTTTTGTGCTCACCTGGCCATCCCCGTTCCTCATGTCCTGCTACTCGCCCACAATGTGCTAACTGTGGGGGTTTCCACAACGTTTTCTACAGAGGTTGTCCCTATCTACCGCTTCGAATCAGAAGTGCATTCATCAGATTTGAGAAGGGCTTAACTCTGAGAGAAGCCCGCCAAAGAAGCTCGCCCGCCTAGGCTTTTGCCTACCCCCGTCTCCCAGCTTATTTCCAAACCCACTTCCGAATCCCCCTACTACAACCTCTCCTACCCTCTCTTTCCCTGTTCCCTCCTCCTCCCACTCGTCTTCGTTTTCTCATCCTGCTGCCCCCTTCCTCTCCATAAAAAACTCCTTTGGCTGGTCCCTCAATCCTGATACTCCGACCTCTACCCCTTCCTCAACGGCACCCCTCGGCCTCCTCTTTTCAAAAAACCTAAACGTCCTCCCCCTTCCCCCCCCACTGGAAACCCCCCACTAGACCTCTCTCTCCTCCTCAGCTCCTCACACCCCACTTTCTACATCTCCTCCTACTAAAACCCTGTGCCTCCCGGTCTCCCTCCTAACTCTCCAGCTGAGACCATGGCTATGATCGAAGAGTACGTCGCTCGAGACATGACCCCTCTGCCCTCTTCCCCAACCCGCCTCATTATCCCCACCTTTTGCCCTTAAAATCCTCAAAGTCTCAGCGAATATTTCCTTTTCCCCTCCCTCTTCCGCCTACCCCTCTCTCTTCCTCCTGACTCCCAACATTCCCCCCTTCCTCTCCTTCCCCTTTTTCCCTCCCCACTCCCCTTTTCCCTTTTACTTTTTTCCCTGATCACCCAAATGTCCCCCTCCCCATCTTCTACTTCCTCTCCCCGCCCTACTTCACGCCCTTTTCTTCCCTTACCCCTCCCTCCTGGCTATACGCTCGACCCCCTTTTTGTCCCCAACAACCCCCATCCCTGACCCCCCCCCCCCTGACCCAAACTAAGTGTCCTTCACCTACTACTCCGATCCCCCCCCAAAAACCCCCGGACCCTACTGACCCCCCGCCTGACGCCCCTAAAAACCTCCTGACCCCCCTACTGCCGCTCCCTTTCCCAACCCTCATCAACCCCCTTACCTCTACACAATGTCTGTTCTCCATGGAAATTCCGGCTTCCGCTCCCAAAGACAAGATCCCTTTTCTCCCCGATTTCCTGCTAGAAACCCAAATTTTTCTCCTCCAAGAAAATTTCCCTTTCTCAACCCCCTGTTTAAAAACCCCCTTTTCCCCAAAAAATCCACATCCCTACTCGATCTAAAACCCTCCTGCTTTAACATTCCGTTCTTTTCCCCCCTTTCCCCCCATCGTTTCACTTTATTCTTTTTAAAACCCCCCCCCCTTTATATGCTTTTTCCATAGTGCCATATGACCCCCTGATGTCTGGCACATTTACCTTTTTTTGGCATTAAAAACAAATCAATCAAACCCCAACCCTTCCCTTTCATAAACCCTTCTCATTCTGAACTTCATCTGCTATTATTTTTTAACTTCATAGATGTATTAGTAGATCAAGGCGTGTAGTTGTAGTGGGCTGGAGGCATGTGTGAACAGCCACGGTGGTAGAGAGTAGGTAGCGAGCGGTAGGCAGCGTGGTGTAGGTCAATCACGTCCTCTTCTAGGATGCGCCCGATGAGTGATAAAGTTACCTCCTTCGTTGACGATGATGCAGGGATATAGAGGACTGTACACAGTCTAAGTATGTATATTTGTACAGATGATGAATGTACACGTGGAAGGAAGGGGGAAGCCTAGACAATAGGTCCGGCCAGCTCGGCACAGCCGAGGCAAGTGAGAGGGCGTGCTCTCTTAGTGAGAGTGTATGGGGAAGTGAGGATGAGGTTAGAGGGCAGCGGGCGACCTGGCTGCCCCGACAGACAAAAGCTAGCCGCCAAGCGTATAGCCAGCGGTTGCCAGAATATCAACATATTAACATTACCAATACCACCATTACATAGATCTCACCTTTGAATTCTCGTTTAATCATTGCTTGTGTATTGTAACATGATTATACATACACCTAGTGGTTGACTTATGACCGTGATCAGGACCGCGACCGGTCATAAGTAGATCTGGTCGTAAGTCGGCCTATGTTTAAAAAAAAAAAAAAAAATACATTTGTGCCTATAGCGCCTGTAGGCAGTGACTACTAAGGCCTAGTATGGCCTCAGAAGTCACTGCCTACAGGCACTATAGGCACAAATGTTAAAAAAAAAAAAAAAAAACCATTTACCGCCGGTCGTTAAGTCGAACAGTCGTAAGTTGCGTAGGTCATAAGTCGGCGAATAGTTGTACTCTGATACTGATAATGGTAGTAATGATACTAACACCAGCAATTATAGCTATAACAATCTTTCTGTCTCTCTCTTACATGCAGTTGCATCCGGGCTGACACACTCCCTGTTGTTGACGGCTGACGGGCTTGTGTACAGCTGCGGCAACAATGAGATGGGACAACTGGGCCACACCAAGATTACCAGGTGTCCAGGTAAGAGAGAGAGAGAGAGAGAGAGAGAGAGAACACTACATTTAACTAGAACAACCAGGAAGCCGTGAGGCAGTGACCAGGAAGTCCTGATGACACATCAAGAAGGAAGACGACACATCTTGGAGAAAGAGTGTGTGGTGTCAGAGTATATTCTTTATAAATAAGTGATATGGTATTACTCGTTCCTGGCATGTGTACATTACTTAAATCAACAAGCCTTACTACGACCGATTGACCTATTTATTAAAGCTACCACTCATGAGAAGTGTCCTCTGGGTGGTTGTAAATGACACCTGCCTGTAAAAGAGGCTTCACCGGCAATCAACCTCAACAGTGTCACTGACTAACTGTAAGTTTTTTGGGTTAAACACTGTTACCTCTAAAAAGAATATAAAAACATATAACACGGTAGGTCTCCTGGTATCTCTTCTTCCTATGTAATCCTCCTCCTCCTCCTCCTCCTCCTTCTGCCTCATTAAAGTATTTGTCTTCTTTGTTACAGAAAGTGTGGATGAATTGCAGAATTATGTTATCATCCAAGTGTCATCCGGAGACCAGCACTCTATGGCACTTACCTCCTGGGGCTTGGTGAGAGAGAGAGAGAGAGAGTATATTTACTACTGCTACTACTTCTACTACTACCGTCAATAAAACTATAGTCGCCACTGCACTAATGTCGCCAGGCACCATATATTTCAAATTTTAGCATCACAACAGACTTGTATGTGCTACTGAAGAGGCATGCACAGTAGTAGTATAGCAGTATTATGTACCTGTCTTCAGTGGCACATACAAGTCTGTAGTGATGCTAAAACTCATGATATATGGCGCTTGGCGACATTAGTGCAGTGGCGACTATAGTGTTATTGACAGTAGCATTTCTACTACTACTACTACTACTACTACTACTACTACTACTCCTCCTCCTCCTCCTCCTCCTCCTACCTCCTCCTCCTCCTCCTCCTCCTCCTCCTCCTCCTCCTCCTCCTCCTCCTCCCTCCTCCTCCTCCTCCTCCTCCGCCCTCCTCGCTCCCTCCGCTCCTCCGCCTCCTCCTCCTCCTCCTCCTCCTCCTCCTCCTCCTCCCTCCTCCTCCTCCTCCTCCTCCTCCTCTCCCTCCCCCCCACCACCAGTTCCACCTCTATGACCACCACCACTACTACAACAGCTACTACTACTACTACTTCTGCTGCTACTACTGCTATATGTTTCAGATCTATGCATGGGGTGATAACTGTTATGGTCAGCTTGGTATCAACTCTGCTGACTCGCACACCACTTCCCCCAAGCTTGTCAAGAGTATGGCCACACAACGGACTGTACAAGTTGCCTGCGGATCAAATCATACACTTACCTTGACTGCTGGTGGGTGTATATATATATATATATATATATATATAATAGAATAGAGAGAGAGAGAGAGAGAGAGAGAGAGAGAGAGAGAGGAGAGAGAGAGAGAGGAGAGAGAAGAGAAGAGAGAGAGGAGAGATGATACATACAGTATATTGGTATATATTCATACATATGCACACATAAAGACACAGGCAGGCAGGCATACATTAAAGTTTACACACTTACGCATACAAACTTTTCAGGTGGCGAAGTATACGCTTGGGGTCAGAATAACATGGGTCAACTTGGCCTCGGTCACAGACAAGGACCACAAAAGGAACCAGTCCATGTAACTTCACTTACTGGCACGCCATTGGTCTATCTTGCCGCAGCAGGGCACCACTCGGCTGTCCTGACGCAGTCTGGCTTCCTGCTTACCTGGGGTTCAAATAAATTTGGTCAACTGGGATATACGCCACAAAATGATGCATTAGTTAGGTAAGTCTGGTGGTGGTGGTAGTTGTAGTTGCAGTAGTAGTAGAAGTAATAGTAGTAGTAGTAGTACATATATCAGGGTTGTCATACAGAAACGGGGGATGTGTATATGAGAGAGGCGTGGGAGAGTGTGTGCGTGTATATGTATGTGTACGTGGGAGTCATAAAACTTTTCCCCTCGCCCTATACGTGCAGGGGTCATAAAATTCCCCTTCTCTCTCTCTATCGCTCTCTATTGCTCTCTCTCTCTCTGTCTCTCTTTCCTTATCCATCTCTCTCTCGCACACTCTATCTCTCTCTCTTTCTCTCTATCTCTCTTTCTCTCTCTATCTCTCTCCCTCTCTTTCTCTCTCGTTCTCTCTATCTCTCTATCTCTCTATCTTTCTCTTTCTTTCTCTCTCTCTCTCTCTCTCTCTCTCTCGCTCTCGCTCTCGCTCTCTCTTTCTCTTTCTCTCTCCGCCTCCCCCCCCCCCCCCCCCCCCCCCCCCCCCTCGACTTAGCATAGTGTTAAAATAAAATGAAAACGGGAGCATTTTTAAAAAATGTAAAACTCTCAAACTCCGAGAGTTGTTTTTTGTCGGGGGCGGGAACACAAATGTCTTTTTGAAAGTGTAGGCTAAATGGTGTGTCAACTGAAATAACGGAAATGGGGTCAAAACCCCAGCAGACGGAACGGGCAGGGAAGGGAAAAGGGGAGGGGGGCGAAAACCGGGGGCTCCAGGAAAAGGGTAAACAAGATGGAAAGACAGAGGGACAATAAAAGCCAAAAACCCCCATAGACAAAAACCCGGGTATCTCACCGCGCACCACCACCCGCACAGATTCCCCCAAACCGACTTTGATGTGGGGAAAAATGAAGGGGGAACATTTCTGAAAGGTAAAAGGAAGAAAAAAAAAAAAGTGGGTAGAAACACATACCTTGAAATGGGGGGGTCTGCCAATCATTTTGAGCCCCCAAAAATGTACACCCATGACCAAACAAATAAAAGAATGGTCTGCCTAAAAAAACAAATAAACTTAGAACGCCCTTGCACCATATGCACTGAAAAGTCCTTTTCTTTTTAAACTCTTTCCTCCAGAAGACAAAAAAGGCCCAAAGAAAAACAACAATGTGAAACATCACAGAAAGTTGAACATTGGGAAAAAAAAAACCGGGGGCTCCTTGGGGGAAGCCGGAGTCTTACAAAAAAGCTCCAAAAATTTCCCCCCAAAAAACATAAAAACGATGAAAAGGGCATGGTTTTACGATAAGAGGACGGCAACGTTTCCCCGCACTCCGGTCCGGGATGAAGATCGAACGGGGGGGTTTCCCATCCCCGGGAAACCATAAAATTGCTGGGGAAAAACATCCTAAACCCACAATTTGGAGGGAAAAAGACAGCGGGTGCCCTAAAAATCTAAAACTGTCATCTATGAGATGATTACAGGAAGCTTTGTGGAAAAAGCTTCCAGAAAAAAGGCGGGGGGTCCCTCAGGCGGGGATGCAAGGGGAGGCGTCGCCTGTGAGCAGCACTCAATGGGGCAGTTTCCCTGGTGCTTGGCAGCGTCTTACACACTAGCGAAAAACTTGCCGCCCCCAAAGCCGACTGTTGGCGCCCGACGTTGTCCCCTTTACCCCCCTTTCAAAAAGCCAGGGTGCGGCCTATCGGCTTGGGAAGTCCTCCGCCGATTAAAGGGGAAATGCCATGCTGGGGGTCAAGGGGGATGTAAGAAAGCGGCAGGGAAACCCTACAGGTGTGTGCTGGACAGCAGGCAGGGGGGAGCGGCCATCCACGCCCTGGGGGACGATCTTGGTCGGAAAGATTGAAGCGGTATTATTAGTGGACGAAAAAAATGCCTTAACCAAAAACAGAAAGACAAGCCCAAAACATTCGAATGAAGGCCCCCCACTCCAACATTGTGGAAAAACACATCGAGAACCCCGACATGTTCTAATAATAATGAAAAAAATAGCATTGTTAAAATTTTGAAAAAAAGGGGAGGGAACAACCAAGGCCCCGTACCATGGAATTTACCCTTTGGGCCCTATCAGTCTTCAAGAGGAGATTTCATAGAAAAACAGGTGAAGCAAGGGGATTGCGGACGACCAACAGGGGGGGAAAAATCTCAGAACTGGGAAATTGGTGGGTCTTGGGAAGAAGAACGGCCCTAAAAGGGATACACACCCCAGCGCCACCAAGTCCATCCTCTGTAAAACCCGAACTTTTGAAATTGGAATGCGACTTTTCGGGAACAGGGGGAGTCACGGGAAAAAGGGACGGGCAGGGGCTTTTTGGAGCAGGGGTTGGAACACTGGAGTTAAAGCAGAAATATGTGGGGGAGAAAGTATCAGAGGGGGGAAAGAGGGGGCGTCTTTTCCAAAAACCAAACAGAACCACACGCACTTCCACTTCACACAGGCCTACAAATCATGGAGTTTTCGTCAAGCGCACCATCCCAGGCTCAGCCGTCTCCTAACCGTTGGAAAATCCATCAGGAAAACCTTCCTCCCCGCACGCTAAAAACAAATTCATCATAGAATGAGTAGGGACTGCTCACTTCACAAGGGTGGGATGGGGATCACGCCCGTAAAAAAAGGCTGGGAAAAAACCGGATTTTCCATACTCACCAGGTCCCTCACCAAAAAATCCTAGCTAAAGACGAAAAGGGAAAAATTGACCAAATGCGGTCTTGGAGCTAAGAAACCTTTTCTAGAAACGACAGAATCCCAAAATGGAAGATTGGAACACCAAAAAGACGCCATCCCAATAAAAACCGGGAAAAAAATTTCACATTGCCTGAAAGGGAGCGCCCAAGGGCTAACATCTTCCTATCGAGCTAAAGGCTAAGCCTCAAAAAACAAAAATTCATAGATGTGTTTGCTCTGAGTTGGCTGGCCAGTGGAGGGGTTTCCCCAAAAACCCTGTGTATGGGGAGATAAAACACGTCAACCATACATCATGAAAAAAGGGGGTTTTCGTGTGCATCAAACGTGGGGGTGAGAGATTTGACGGCCGCATGCTCAGGGGGGGTAGCCGCGACTCACCACCAAACCAATTTCCCCTCCCCCTAAAGGGCGAACAGTGCAGTACAGGACGGCCAACCCACAAACGGGCCCAAAGTGGACGAAGTGCTTGGGGTTTCTGGACCAGAGGCAGGCGGTTTCATGGACACAGAATCTTTGACCCAAAAATGGCGCTGCTACCGAGACCCCCCGGGAAAATTTGCTCACCAAAAGAATAAGGGGAAAAAAAATCGGGAGTTTGGAATAGGATCCAAAATGTGACACGGCACCTTTCACACCCCGGTCTTCACTACGTCAGGCGGGGGGGCCCCAAAGGGCCCAAAATTGTTCTTTTCAAACTAGCAGGAAGGCAGAAAAAAAGCCCCAGCCAAGGGCCCGTTCGCCTGGATGAGGTGCCGTCTCTCCTTCTCCCTGCTCAGGTCTGCCCTCCTTGTCTCGGGGTACTAGATACTCCGCCCCCACAACATCAATTTTGGGTGGCCTGAACTACCCCGGCCACTTATAAGGGCATTTAGTGTAGATGATGGAGAGAGGAGGTAGTAGTGGTAAATGTAGTACCTTGGTTGGATGCCACAGTCAGTAGCGTCAAGTTGGGGCTACTGGCACAGTTAAGAAATTCGCAAATAAAAAGCGGTGGGGGGGTTCTTTATAAAAAAAAAAAAAGAGTAGTTGTTGTTGATAGGGGTTTTAAATAGTACGGTTTACAAACTTTTTCCAAATTCTGAAAACCGAAAAGCTCCAAACCAAACATTTTTTCCAGACTACTGTCAGGCAATAAAAGCCTACGCGCTAAGGCTCAAAAATATATTTAAAAAAAAAAAAAAAAAAAAAAAAACCCGGTAACTTTATGATTTCTCTCTCCTTCCCTTCATCTCTCTCTCTCTCTCTCTCTTCTCCTCCCTCCCCTCTCCCCTCTTCTCTCTTCTCTCCTCCTCTCTCCCTTCTCTCTCTCCTCTTCTCTCTCTCTCCCCCTCCCCCTCTCTCTCTCTCCTCTCTCTCTCTCTCTCTCTCCCCTTTTCTCTTCTCTTCTCTTCCCCTCCTCCTCCTTTTCTCTCTCTCTCTCTCCTCTCTTCCTTCTCTTTTCCCTCTCCTCTCTCTCCTCTCCTCCTCTCCTCTCTCTCTCTCTCCTCTCTCTCTCCCTCTTCCAACCCCCTCTCTCTTCCTCTCTCTCTCTCTCTCTCTTCCTCTCTTCTTCCTCTCTCTCTCTCTTTTCTCTCTCTCTCTCCCCTCTCTCCTCTCTCTCTCTCTCTCTCTTCTCTTCTCTCTCTCTCTCTCTCTCTCTCTCTCTCTCTCTTCCCTCTCTCTCTCTCTCTCTCTCTCTCTCTCTCTCTCCCTCTCTCTCTCTCGTCTCTCTCTCTCTTCTCTCTCTCTCTCTCTCTCCCCTCTCCCTCTCCCCTTTCCTTTCTCCCCCCTCTCCTCTCTTCTCTCTCTCTCTCCTTTCCCTCATTCTCTCTCTCTGTCCTTCTCTCTTCTCTTTCCTCCTCTCTCTCTTTATCTCTCTTTTCCCCTCTCTCTCTCTCTCTCTTTCTTCTCGCTCTTCTCTCTCTCTCTCTCTCTCCCTTTTCTTCTCTCTCCTCTCTCTCTCTCTCCTCTCTCCTCCCTTCCTTCCCCCTTTTCTCTCTTCTTCGCTCTCTTCGTCTTCTCTCCCCTCTCTCTCTCCTCTTCCCTCTCTCTCTCTCTCTCTCTCTCGCCCCCCTTTACTCTTCTCTCCTCTCTTCTCTCCCCTTTTCTCTCTCCTCCTCTTCTCTTCTCGCTCTCTCTTCTCCCTCTTCCCCTTTTCTCTCTCTCTCTCTCTTCTCCCTCTCTCTCTCTCTCTCTCTCTCTCTCTCTCCTCTCTCCCTCTCTTCCTTTCCTCTCTTTTCTCCCTTCTCTCTCTCCCCTTCTCTCTCCTTCTCTCTCTCTCTCTCTCCTCTCTCTCCTCTTCTCCTCTCCTTCCTCTCTCTCTCTCTCTCTCTCTCTCTTCCTCTCGTTCTCTCTCTCTCTCTCTCTCTTTTCTCTCTCTTCTCTCTCTCCTTCTCCCCCTCCCCTCTCTCTCTCTCTCTCTCTCTTCTCTCTCTCTCTCTCCCTCTCTCTCTCTCCCTTCTCTCTCTCTCTCCCTCTTCTTCTCTCCTCTCTCTCTCTCCCCTCTCTCTCTCTCTCTCTCTCTCTCTCTCTCCTCTCTCTCTCTCTCCTCTCTCTCTCCCCTCTCGCTCTTTCCCCTCTCTTTCTCTTCCCCCCTCTCCCCTCTCCCCCTTTTTTCTTCTCTTCTCTCTCTCTCTCTCTCTCTCTCTCTCTCTCTTTCTCCTTCCTCTCTCCCTTCTTCTTCTTCCTTTCCCTCCTCTTCTTTCTCCCTTCTCCCCTTCTTCCTTCTTCCCTTTTCGTTTTTCTTCTTGTTCCTTTCCCCTTTTTTCCTTTCCTTTTTTTCTTCTTTTTTCCCCCCTCTCTCCCCCCGTACCCCCAATCTTTCCCCCTTCTAACTCCCCCCATTTTTTGGGGGTTTTTCCCCCCTCCCCTTCCCTTGGTTCTTCCCACTTGGGATATTGTACCTTTTTTTAATTTTCCCCTTTTTTTAAAAACCATATACCTTTTGGGGTTTCCCCCCCGAAAAAGGAAAATTTCCCTTTTCTTTCTGGAAAAGGTCCCCCTTTTTCTGAAAAATTTTACCTTTGGGAAAATTAAAAACCTTTTTGGGCTCCCTTTTCAAGGTTTTGTAGTTTGGTTATTTTCCTTTTGGGGAAATTTTAATGTGGTATTTCCCCGGTTTTTTTTAGGGCCTTGACCCCAATCGTGGGTTTTCCGTTAATTTTTCCTTTTTTTTCGGGTGGAAATTTTTCCTTTAAAACCTTTAAGTTTTCTTTTCGGGAAAAACCTTTTGGTTCACCCAAACCTTTCCCTTTTCCCCTTTTTTTTTGGGGCCCTTTTTTTGGCGCTTTTTTTTCCGGGATCCTTTGTTTTCTTTTTTTATATAAAATTTTTTTTTTTGTTTTTTTTTTTTTTTTTGGGGGCCATGGGAATTTTTTAAGCCCCAAATAATAAAGGGGCCTTTGGGTTAACTTTCCCCAAATTTTTTTTTTTTTTTTTTCTCCAAGAAAATTTTTTTTAATTTTTTCGGTTGAGTTTTTATTTTTCCCTGGCTAGGTTTTCGGATAAGAGATTGTGAACCTGTAGTAGTAGTAGTCAATAATTACACACTTATTTTAAAAGAAACAATCAGTATGTCAATGCTAATGATGATAATGATAACTGAAATAATGGTAATATTCCTTCTCTCTCAGTGACACGCCATCGTTAGTACCCAACCTGGCTGCGTATTCTGAGCCCATTACTTATGTAGCTTTGGGAGAAGGTCACACCGCTGCTCTCGACTCCCTAGGCAAGGTGCGTAGCCTGTGTGTCATCTGATGGGTGCACGTTGGTGAAAGCTATATGTGTGTATTTACCTAGTTGTGTTTTACAGGGCCTGAGCTACACTCGTGTGGTCCCGTCTCCGTATCTCATTTATCCAGTCTTTCTTTCAATGGGTGCACATTATGTGCCGATATCACTTCCTTATTTAGTCCATTCCAAACTTCTACATTTCAATGAGGGAAGCTGTACTTCTTTATGTTGTTCAGGCATCTCCCTTTTCCCAGTTGTTTTGTATGTCCTCTTGTGTATCGACCTTCTCTTTGTTTCCGAGTCAGTAGTCTCTCATTGTCTGTTTCTTTCATCTTAGTTATCAGCTTAAATATTGTCATTAAGTCTCCTCTTTCTCTTCTCTGCTCGAGTGTTGGTAACTTTATTTCCTTCAACCTTTACTAATATGAAAGTTCTAGCTCTGGTACCATCTTTGTTGCCATTCTCTGTATCCCCTCCAACTTTTTCACATGCTTCTTTTTATATGGGGAACATACAATGGCAGCGTATTTAATTTTTGGTCGGATCCTTGTAGTAATTATCTTTCTCATCATATTTGTGTCCATGTAATGAAATGCCACTAATATTTTTTAACATCCTGTATGTATCTCCAAATATTTTATTTACATGTTTTTCTGGTTGTAGGTTATTCTGCATTATCACTCCCAGGTCCTTTTCTTCATGAACCTTTCAATTATTTCATTTCCCATTTTATATGGCCATTTATATCTCTTCGCTTTTTTCAACTTCCATCACATGACACTTATTTACATTAAATTCTATTTCCCATCTTCTGCTCCATTCGTAGATCTTGTTCAGCTCATTTTGTAGTGTTTCACAATCTTTATAGCTTTTTATTTCTCATAATAGTTTTGCATCATCCGCAAATACAGTAAAACCCTTATAACTCGGCACTGTATAACTCGGAATTTGATAAAACTCGGCAAGGCAAAGACAAAGTTTTTTTTTTTTTAGTGAGCTCCAGGGGTGGGATGGTAGGCCCTGGAGGCTCACTCGAGGGCTGTGATGGTTGGCCCTCGCCCGTGGTGGCGCAGGCAGGATTCTTATAGTGACACCTGTAATTAGAGGCTCATGCCGCCCCCCTGTGTCCTCCCATGCACTCGCAGTCGAAGTTAGAGTTAATGGACAGGGCATGTGGGTGTTCTTAGGCCACTCGATGGTGCAGAAAGATTTCAAGTGGATTTATGGGTCTCACTCGGGATCGAACTCGGGTCTTCGAGAACGCCACTCAGTGACGCTAACCACTCTGCTACCGCCTCCCCTAAACTGCATCTCTTGGTTTTCACTCGGCATATCATGCCCTCACAACCTCTTGTGTGAACATGTAAACAGAAAGTCGGCAAAAAATAATGTATCCCGGCATATTGATGTTATAACTGCATCTCTTTGCTTACACTCGGCATATCCTCAGTCGCATAAAGTCGTGTTTTTGTCCTTTTGACCTTTTCCTGCAGGCTCAGGCTCTTCAATTTCATTCCCTTCCTGCTGGAGACACCCTTGCGTGATGGAGCTGACATCTTGAAATACAGTACTGTATGATGTAATCCCAAAACACGTAAAATAGGTGGCAAAGTAAAGCAAAGGTCGGGAACCAGCGTGTAGGCTGTCAGCTGCTGAGCCATGTTTATGTCGTCCAAGCACCGTCTTGGATACGAATTCCGTTTTTTGTCGAAATTGAAAAAGGATTGGTTTCTGCTCACAACAAGCTTGGTAGGAGCCGAAATAATAATCAATGCAAAACATTGCAAACAATATCACAAAGTAGTATAACACACATTTCAGCAAATGTTATTGGATTGGGATTCGTAATCCAAGACGGTGCTTGGACGACAAAAACATGGCTCAGCCTATGCGCTGGTACCCGACCTTTGCTTTACTTTGCCACCTATTTTACGTGTTTGGGATTACATCATACAGCACTGGACTATCAAGATGTCAGCTCCATCATGCAAGGGTGTCTCTAGCAGGAAGGGAATGAAATTGAAGAGCCTGAGCCTGCAGGAAAAGGTGAAAGTGCTGGCAAGGATGGATGCAGGTGCGTCCATGCATGCTATTTGTGCTGAGTTTGATATCAAATCCAGCACATTCTACCCGTTCACTGGTAAGTGTAGTTTTTATGCTTTTACAGTATTGTATTTACATTTTTTTTTTTTTTTTTTTACACCCATATCAGAGGAGGACATTGCATAACTCGGCACATTGAATAACTCGGCAAGGGCCAGAGCCCCTATCATGCCGAGTTATAAGGGTTTTACTGTAGACTAAAATAACTCTTTATTTCTTCCGTCATGTCATTGACGTAAATCGTGAACATTATTGTTGCCAACACTGATCCTTGTGGTACCCCACTAAATACGTTTTCCATTCTGACTTTTCATCCTTCACTACTGTTCTCATTTCTCTTCCTCTCAGATAACTTTCCATCCAGGTTTTGATCACCCACCCCTGTGATTCCTCCTATATTTTCCAATTTCCAAAGTAGTCTCATGTGGAACTTTATCAAATGCTTTTTTAAGATCTAGATATACACAGTCTGCCCATCCATCTCTTTCTTGTGTTATATCAATTACTCTTAAGTAAAAGCTTATTAAGTTGGTCACACATGATCTCTTTTTCCTAAAACCATACTGCCAGTCTGTTATTATACCTTCATTTTCTAAGTATTCCATCTATTGCTTCTTTATTATTTTCTCACATATCTTGCATACTGTGCTAGTTAATGACACTGGTCTATAATTTAGTGGTTCATCCTTCTTCCTATTTTGATATATTGGCATTATGTCTGCTCTCTTCCACTCCTTTGGCACTTTTCCTGTTGTTAATGAACACTTTATTATATCATATACTGGTTCATCTAACTGCTTTCTGCACTCTTTTAAAACATACCCAACACTCCGTCTGGTCCTATAACTCCTATTGCTTTCCTCTCCTACAATTCCTTCAACAATTCACAAACTTCCTCCTTCTCTATTTTTATTTTCCACTCCTTTCTGACTTTTTTCATTCCTTGCGGTTCATTGAATTTTTATTCTTTTGTGAATACTTGCTGATAGTTTTTATTTAGAATTTCACTCATTATTTTTGGATCTTCATATATCATATTACCTTCTTTCAGTCTCTCCACTTTGTCCTTATGCTTGATTCTTCCATTGATAAATCTGTCGAGCAGTTTGGGTTCTTCCTTACACTTTTCAACTATATCCTTCTCATAACTCTTCTCTTCCTCTCTCCTTATGCACACATATTCATTTCTTGCTAATTTATGGTCTTCTTTATTTCTTTGTGTCCAATTTTTCTTTACTTTTTTCCATGCCTCATCCCTTATTCTCTTTGCCCTCTCACATCTTCCATTAAACCATTCTTTCTTTCCCTTTTCTCTTGATGTATATAGTTGTTAAGTAGTGCACCAGGTTGAGGAGGAGTGTATAAACAGCATGGTAGCTTCCAGGTTTATTGAGGCCTGAAAGGCGGCCGCTTCTTAACTGACGACATGACAATCACCAGCTACCAACTCACCTACTATGAACCTAAACAACACAACAAGTCAAAGCTTCGTACCCTATAAACCCAGCACAAGTGCCTATACTACATATTCCTTCCCCCTTAAGTCTTTAACTAGGACTTATACAATAATAAACATTTACAAATTAATCAGTTGCTAACTAAACATATCCATTAATATCCAAGGCGATCAGGAGCGTGCCTTATACGACTGGAATGCCTCGGCATCGGAGTGGTGTCGAGATTCGCAGCAGCTGTTGCCTCAGGTCTTGCTTCAGTAACTGGAACACTCGGCACAGGAGAGCTCGAAACCACAGGAGCTTCGACCTCGGGAACCGGAGCATTCTGCACCAGAGAAGGCGGAGGGATTTCCTCAGGAATAATCTGGGGCGGGTGTCGGATCAGTGGTTCGGGTGCCGGTTCTCTAAAATAAGAAGGTTCAACATCATTAGGTATCATAATGGCTTCGCTGTTACAGATTCTAATGTGGTCAACATGTCTCCTCACCACACGACCGTCAACTAGCATTATTATGTAAGACAACGGACCGGTTGTCGACTGGATAGTTCCCGGAACCCATTTGAACTTGGGACCACCAAAATGCGTATACATTTTATCTCCCTCCATGAAGTATCGAGTCCTGGCACGCACGTCATGAGACTTGCATTGAGTTGCCTGTCTCCTCAAGACCCTGGTATTAAGGTTACTTTGGATCATAGAGAGATGAGTCCGCACCCCTCGGTTTATGAGTAGCCGTGAAGGAGTCTGCTGGGTAGTGCTCTGCGGGTTGTTCCTATACTTGAATAGAAAACGGTTGATTCGAACACTCCAAGATAAGGATTTATCCATCTTCCTCATACAAGCCTTGAAGCTCCAGACGGCTCGTTCTGCCAAGCTGTTGGTGGATGGATGTCTCGGGGCTGACGTTATGTGCTTGATGTCGCTCTTCTGACAATACTTTCTAAATTCCTCACTAGTGAAGGCAGTCCCATTATCTGTAACCATTGTAACTGGAAGACCATGACTCGCAAATATGGAATTTATAGCGTCTGTTGTGGCGTTAGTAGAAGTATTGGGTACTAACTTAACCTCCAGCCACTTCGAATGAGAGTCAATCACAATGAGAAAAAATTTACCCATAAATGGCCCAGCATGATCAACGTGTATTCTTGACCACGGGATAGAAGGCCACTTCCAAGGATGTAGTTCAGCAACTTCAGGGGCATTTTGATGCTCATCACATTCCCTGCAAGCTTTCACAGTACTCTCAACGTCCTTATCTATTCCAGGCCACAACACATAGCTACGACTCAGCGCCTTCATCCGTACCATACCAATGTGGGTGTCGTGAAGTAGTCTCAGCACACCATCTCGGGATCCCTCTGGTATAATTACACACGAACTCCATAGGAGACAACCATCCTTAAGAGATATTTCATACCTCCTGATGTAATAAGGCCCATAGACACCCCCAGGATCTTTACTAGGCCAACCCCATTGAACCCACTGCAACACTTGTGAAAGGATTGGCTCACGCTGAGTCCCCCTTCGTATGACGGCAGCATTTACTACTTCAGCAGAGTCCAGCAACCCAATCACTAAATTCAGATCCTCCGGCGTATGTCCACGTTTCGGCAGGTCAGGGAGTGGAAGTCTACTAAGGGCGTCTGCATTCAAATTGTCTGGGCCCTTTTTGTACTGAATATTATAGTCATAAGCAGATAAGGTAAGCGCCCAATGCCGAACATGAGGTGAGGCCATGGTAGGGGAAGCTGCATTTCTTCCAAACAGGTAAGTTAAGGGCTTATGATCTGTCACTAGGGTGAATTTTCTACCATATAGATACTGATGGAATCTTAACACGCCATACACTAGAGCCAGGCCCTCTCTATCAATCTGAGCGTAGTTAGTTTCTGCCTTAGTAAGGGTGCGGGACGCGAACGCCACTGGGCGTTCAGTACCGTCTGGAAATTTATGCGAGAGCACAACACCCAAGCCTCGGGGACTGGCGTCACACTCTAGCAGAAGAGGAAGTTAAGGATTATAGTGAACAAGCACTTGTGAAGTACTAAGGATGTCTGCAGCTCGCCGGAAAGTTTCCTGCTCGGCTTTACCCCACTTCCAGGCAACATACTTCTTGATCAGGTGGTACAACGGTGATAAAATATCAGACAAGTTGGGAAGAAATTTGGCATAGTAATTTATGAACCCGAGAAATTATCTTAATTCTGCCTTGTTTGATGGGCTAGGCGCCTCCTTTACAGCCCTTACCTTCTCGCCCGTGGGATGGAGTCCTTCAGCATCAATACGATGACCCAAATACTCTACAGACGGTTGTAGAAACGAACACTTCTTTTTCTTGACCTGTAGCCCCGCCTGCTGGAGACGCTTCAGTACTTGCTCCAGGGTGCGGAGATGTTCCTCATCATCTTTCCCGGTGATCAAAATGTCATCAAGATAGACGCTAACATCTTGTAATCCCTTCAAAACATTGCAGATGATGCGCTGAAAAATACCAACAGAAGCATTAACTCCAAAAGGTAACCGTCTAACCTTGAAGAGTCCCATGTGAGTGTTTACAGTCAGGTATTCTTGGTATTGGTCATCTATAGGAATCTGGGAATAAGCTGAATGCAAATCAATTTTTGTGAATTTTTCCCCTCTTCGTAACTCGGCAAATATATCCTCGATTCTGGGCAAAGGGTAGGAATCCACTCTACATACCTGACTTATGGTGACTTTATAGTCTCCACACAGTCTTACAGAACCATCACTTTTTACGATGGGAACAAGGGGTGCTGCCCAGTCAGAATAATCAACAGGCTGCCAAATACCAAGCTGCACATTCTTCTCTACCTTCTTGCACCTTCCCTTTGATTGCGTATGGAACAGGTCTTGCTTTAAAGAATCGAGGTTTGGCACTGTCTTCTATGAAAAGCTTCACTGGTGATCCTTTGTACTTTCCGAGATTACATCTAAACACCTCAGGGTATTTAGTGAGGACATCTTCCACACTATTTTGCACCACACTACAGATGTTAGGCCAATCCAAACGAATGTGTGATAGCCAATTACGGCCCATGAGCGAAGGACCATCCTGCTCAACTACCACTAGAGGTAAAGAGCTTAAGTGTTGATCACCATACTTAACAGTCACTTTAGCACATCCATGAATCTTGATAGCTTGTCCTGTGTATGTAGTAAGTCTGTTTTTAAATCTTTCAAAAGGAATATCACTAAACATATTATTGTAAGTTGATTTTGAAATTAGTGAAATAGCAGCACCAGTATCCACTTGTATCGTGATGTTTCTAGATTGAACTTGAATAGTGATTTCAATAGCAGAAGTTTTCAGAGTACTCACGTTACAAACAGTATAACACTCCACATCACTATCCTCAGAAGAAACTGCACCAGCATCGTCTTGCTCCACCAGATGAGTTGAACCAGTGACTTTCCTCTTGCCGTGACTGTCTTTTCCTCACTGGCTTTGGGCTTCCCTGACGCTGATGGTGAACCGGGTCTCGACACACCCTACTGATATGCCCCTTACGGCTGCAGGCATGACACACAGCATCCTTGAATTTACAGAAGCACCAGTAATGGTTACCACCACAGCCATAACATTGACTCTTTGGAGCAGAACGCACTTCACGAACCTCACAAACAGCCGAGGCATCACTCACACTTGAAGCAGCAGCTGCCGCCTGGATGTTTTCTGCATTTGATTGAGCCGATTCCATCGCCAGAGCCTCTTGCAGGGCTTTGGGGAAGCTCACATCATCCGACATGGAGAGCAACCTTGTCTGGATCTTGTCATTGCCGATCGCAACTATAAATCTGTCCCGCAAGTGTTCGTTCAAGTCCGTGAACTTGCAATCCTGGGCAGCCTGTCGTAACCTCACAACGAAGGAAGAAATGGGCTCTCCTTCTCTCCTGGCCAGAGTATAAAACTTGAACCTGGAGACAATCTTGCTCGGCGGTGGCTTCACATGTTCCTGAACAAGCGTTACCAGCTCGTCAAACAACTTAGCTTCCGGCTCCAGGGGCGCCACCAACGTGCAGATAAGGTCGTAAGTCTCCAGACCCACGGAAGACAGGAGGATTTGTCGCTGCTTGACGCTGTCGGTGATCCCATTGGCTCCGAAATAATTCTCCAGAACAGCAATACACACAAACCTCAATTTCCCAGACTAATAGGGGGGAGCACTGGTCCGGGAACCGCAAAAGTCCGGGAATCGCAAGTAAAAAAAAAAAAAAAAAAAAAAACGTCCGATGCCATTACCCACCCCCGGACGTTTATCCTACTCTAATATTTACTGTCCGGCAACCGACAATATCAACTACCCTGCCGCGGACTTTTACGTCCGCTGAGCATGCAGTCACCTGGCGGGAGGCAGCAGAAAGTGTTCAATAGTCTCAAGAGACGTTCCTGCACCAGGGGCAGTGGGGGTCAGGGGACTAACGGAGGCTGTGCAGGTGAACCGTGAGTGTCGTGTGCCCAAATGTAAACAATACGACCGCTGAGCATGCTGCCACCTGGCGGGAGGCAGCAGAAAGTGTTCAATAGTCTCAGAAATGTTCTTGCACCAGGGGCAGTGGGAGTCAGGTGACTGACGGAGGCTGTGCAGGTGAACCGTGAATGTTGTGTGCCCAAATGTAAACAATACGACCGCTGAGCAGGCTGCCACCTGGCGGGAGGCGCGGACACTGACCAGGGGTGACAGGAGACGCTCGGACCGCCGGACAACTTGGTCAATTTACGAACAGGACCAGGCATTTCAACGGAAAAAAAAAAAAAAAAAAAAAATTGTCCGAGACTCTGACATATCCCCAGACCTCGGATTTTGTCCGGCAAATCTGATATCCGGGAAATCGAGGTCCGGGAAATCGAGGTTTGTGTGTATATCGTCCCCAATCCTGGTCTCTATGGAACTTCTCAAGGTGACCGTACACAGGCATGGTAGGCAGCAGGGGGAACCATGTATCCTCGTCGCCAATGTTAAGTAGTGCACCAGGTTGAGGAGGAGTGTATAAACGGCGTGGTAGCTTCCAGATTTATTGAGGCCTGAAAGGCGGCCGCTTCTTAATTGACGACATGACAATCACCAGTTACCAACTCACCTACTATGAACCTGAACAACACAACAAGTCGAAGCTTCGTACCCTATAAACCCAGCACAACAAGTGCCTATACTACAATAGTGGTACGTGTTTTTCAACTCCTTTCTCATATACACACAACCCTCGTTTTCACGGACCTCCATTTCCAGGATATCGGATTTGCCGGTCAAAATCCGAGGTCCGGAGATATGTCAGAGTCCCGGACAAATGCCTGGTCCAGTCCGTAAATCTACAAAGTTGTCCGACGGTCCGAGCATCTCCTGTCACCCCTGGTCAGTGTCCGCGCCTTCCGCCAGATGGCAGCATGCTCAGCGGTCGTATTGTTTACATTGGGGCACATGACACTCACGGTTCACCTGCACCGCCTCCGTCAGTCCCCTAACCCCCACTATCTCTGGTGCAGGAACGTCTCTGAGACTATTGAACACTTTCTGCTGCAGTGTCCGCGCTTCCACTCCCACCGTGTAGTGCTACGCTCTCAACTCCTCACCCTGAACGTCGCCACCTGTGACCTGCCCACCCTGCTAGCGGCGGCTGGCGTCCACCCCTCCCGGCAACACGCTGTCATCCGCCTCACCTGTGCCTTTCTGAGGAAGACAGGTCAACTACAGCGCCTGTGATAGCATCATAGGACATCACCAGGGCTCATAATGTTCCCCAAGGGATCCTCGCAGCCCTATAAACAACAACAAAGTGACGTAAAAGTCCGCGGCGGGGTAGTTGATATTGGCGGTTGCTGGACAGTAAATACTAGAGTAGGATAAACGTCCAGGGGTGGGTAATGGCCTCAGACTGTTGCGATTCCCGGACGTTTGCGGTTCCCGGACCAGTGCTCCCCCCTTATAGTCCGGGAAAATGAGGGTTGTGTGTATGCTCAGAAAAATGTTGTATTTCGCTTGCACAACGGTCACTTCTTTCATTTCTTCCCAGTCAATTTCTTCATAGTATTTTTTCAGTTCTTCCATGTTAGTTTTTCCAAAGTCTCTTCTGCTCCTTTTGTACAATTCATCTTCCTCCTTTATTTCCTCTTTCGTCTCCATTTCTAAGATTATAGGGTCACTTTCTCCGATGGGGCACCGATAATTTATCTCATTTACTAGGTCTATACCTTTTGTTAACACTAGGTCAAGTCTTGCTGGTTCATCATCTCCCATATATCTTGTGTTTTCTGTCACCCATTGAGTCATTGTGTTTTCCATCGTCAGTTTCAACAATATCTCCCCAGGTATTTTTATTTCCTCCTTCAAATGTCTCCCATTTTACTTCTTTGCAGTTAAAATCTCCAACCAGCAGTATCTTTTTATTATTCTTGATTATTTTGTTTAAGTACTTCAAGGTGTCTTCTAATACTTTCTAATGTTCTTCCTTGTTCCAGGTATTTGTTCTGGGTGGTACACAGGTTGCCACTATTGTCTGTGTTTCTCTATTTCTGACTTCTATTTATACACTCACTATTTCAGCTCTTCCTTCTCCATACTCCCCTTTTCTTACTTTCACCCCTAGTTTTGTCAGTATCATAACTCCACCACCTCTTCTACCACTTATGTCCCTTCTCCACATGTTATATGTGTTGCTTAGTATCACTTGATCTTCCTTTACTAATTTTGTTTCTGTTAAACACACTACGTCTGAATCTTTGTTTAATAAGTAATCTTTTAGTTCTAGCCTTCTTGGTATAATTCCATCTATATTTGTATGCATCACTTTCATTTCTTTTTTTACTTAATTTTTCCTCACCCCATTTTCCTTTAGTCTTTTTTCTTTATATATCACTTTCTCACTCCTTTGTTCAGAACCCTCCCCCCAAAAGTTGCTTTTTCTTCCTCTGTTCATTCTTAATTTCTCTGTTTTATTTCTTCTTGGATTTCTTTCAACTTTTTCCTTTCTTCTTCATTCAGTGCTTTTTTTTATATAGACTGCCCTGAAATCTGTGTGTGTATTAATGGGCGTGTGTGCATCTGTTTATGTATAGGGATGTAAGATTTTGCTGTATTTGTGTGCAGGGCTGTGGAGTCGGAGTCGGAAGCAATTCATGGGTTATTGGAGTCAGAGTCAGAGTTGGTATAAATGTGCCGACTCAGACTCCTAATAAATCTTAACCGTAAAATATGACATAGATAGTAAAATATGTTCAAATTTTCTATTTCACAGCTTATAATTTGAATGACCTTTTTTCAGGATATAATTTTGTTTCATGTTCTCTGCAAATTTCAAAATGTAAGAATGTACTATGATGTTTATATTAGTGAAGGCAGCACCCTATGAAAGAAATAACTACTTCATAAATCACCCCTTCCCCCCAATTGGTTCGTTATAGTGAGGGTTTATTGTACGTATACCATTTTTTCCTGTATTCATCACCATATGCTGTACCCCACAACACCACCATCCCTTAACATATCTATATCACCAGCAGACATTCAGACACAGGCATTGCAGACACTAGTACACTGGTACCTTGACTTACGAGTGCACCAACTTACGAGTTTTCTGAGTTACGAGCAGTCGCTCGGTCGATTTTTTGCTTTGAATTGCGAGCCAAAAATTGAGTTACAAGCGAGCTTCAGATACGCCGCCGCTAGTTGGCGCAGCGAATGCCACAACATCCGTCCAGCATCCCGCGTATCATTCGTTCACTTCACGTGGTTACCTCGCCGTGGAAGCATCTCTGTTGTGTTGTGCTCACACAGGCGAATGCAAATGGCAGAGGGTGAGTGCAGTACGTTTAGCGGCAGTTCCACCCACAGCTGTTTCCAACAGCTGATACACAGAGTATAAACACTGGCGAATGCAAATGGCGGAGGGTGAGTGCAGTCCAGTCATATAGGTACAGTAAAAAAATTGGGGTGGTTTTTTGGGGGCTGGAACGGATTAATGGTATTTCAATTAATTTCAATGTGGAAAATTTATTTGATATACGAGCAAATTGAGTTACGAGCTCGATCAATGAACGAATTAAACTCGTAAGCCAAGGTACCA
Source organism: Chionoecetes opilio (assembly GCA_016584305.1). Taxonomy (NCBI): domain Eukaryota; kingdom Metazoa; phylum Arthropoda; class Malacostraca; order Decapoda; family Majidae; genus Chionoecetes; species Chionoecetes opilio. Next base: position 299,931 of record JACEEZ010000391.1, read on the forward strand.
CTGTACACGGTAAAAACAAATTATGTAAAAAATTGTATCCTTTTCACCCATAGCAACTTCATTTTCACCAATTCAATTATGTAAATACCAATTTCTGTGCCTATTACAGCTGTGGGCATATCTTAAGCACCTATTTCTGTATCTATTTCAGCTATGGACTTTTGGATATGGGCGGTATGGACAGCTCGGACATGGAAGTAATGAAAATTGTAGTGTTCCACGTACTGTATTGGATCTTTGTGGATCAAGAGTGGGCCAGGTTGCTTGTGGAAGAGGTCACACTTTAGTCTATATTCCGTCCCAGGTGAGAGAGAGAGAGAGAGAGAGAGAGAGAATATGTTGATTCTTTGCTTTCTTTTCTTGATTATGTATTACTACTGTATTTATGTAATTTTATGTTTACCTTATTGGATACTGGGAAACTTTCTCTCCATCAGCTTTCATTGCAAATCATTACTTTTGGAGATATGAAATTATATTTATAGGGAGGAGAGAGACTAATGTTTACGTGTGATTACTCTTCTTATTCTTATTCTTGTGACTTGCATCACCTTTTTTTTCCCTTGTTGCAGACACTTTATAATGAGAATTTGGTTGTAGATGGGAGGTTAAAACATGGGGTTAGTTTATATTAGGTTAGGTTAGTGAGTCAAAACGTGGGGTTAGGTTAATTAATTTTCATATCTATACACTCTCCTTACTAAAAATATTTTATATCTCCGAGAGTACATACTAGTGATTTGCAACTGAAACTCAGAGACAGAAAGTTTCTTATAACCCATTTAGGTAAACAGAAACTAAACTCCCAATTGTGTAGAATATTATGGTCTTAGAGTAAAAATTTACACTATTCACACACATCAACAGCATGAGGCCTGAAATAGCTTCAGAGTGTTTCAGGCACAACTACCTGTTAAGGTGGTTGTGCCACCCTGAATATATTGAAAATTCATTAAAAAAAATTAAAAAATCAGTTTAAGTCATATAATGGTAGCTGTGCCTTGAGCAACACTGGTAGATAGTTTTTCCAAAATAAAAATATTTAAAGGGATTTTAACCTCCCGCTCCCTCCCCCCCGCACCACGCGAGCGTCACGCCTCGTTTGTTTGCATCAGTTTTGATGATGAAATATCAATTATATTGATATTTTTTATTTTCCTGATGCATTTGAATGATTACTTATACGTCTGGCAATACGTGCGAGAATGTAAAGCAGTAACCGGGAGCGCATCATAGCTCAGTGGCTTTGTTGCCACTGATAAGGAAGGGTACTGTCGCTGTAACTTGGGTTAGAGGTTCCCAGCCTCATAATAACATCCTTATTGAGTCGGCAACCGGTTAACACACCCAAAAGCACACAAAACTAAAAAGAAGTGCATCTGAATAATCGGGATACCAATCTGGTATGTTCTGAAAAGTGCTCCTACCTAGCGACAATGAGACCCTTACCTTGAGTGACTAATATCCTGCCCTGCAGGAGGGGACCAGGTGGGTCTGAGTTACTGTAAACATTCATAATAACCTCAGAAATTAAATGGAACCTATTTCCAAGACCCTTATAAGGTTTACTGACGTAACACTTAGTCAAACTCAAAAAAATCTGTACAGCTAGTTTCTGAAAAATGTAAGTTATTCTAATACAATTTCTTTCTCCTTCATCATTTTTTATTCGATCTTTACATATGAGGTATCAATGGATAACTGGATAAAAAACAAAGAGAAGTATGGTGGATTTTTTTGTTTATGTCTATTACGAAGATGACACTAGTATTTCAAACATATTTTTGGGGGAAATTAAAAAAAAATTTAAGATATTTTTTTTCTCAGTGATAAACAAAGATAGAGAAAAACCACACCATAGAATTGTTCTTTATAAGTAGAAGAGTTAATGGTTAAAACATAAAAGAAATGCATCAATAATCCTAAGAGTTGAAAGCAATTTAAACCAGCCGAATTTTCCTCTTTTTTCACATTTTTATTATTTGTCCAAAAACTATTGGCCAGATCTGAATGAAACTTATTTTTTAAAGTCTCTACTTAGCCCTAAATAACTCACTAAATTTGCAGCAAGATCCCTCAGTAAACAAGATTTAGGGTGGGCAGTCCCCTTAAGGGGACCCCCGCCCATCCTGAATACACTACCCTCCCGAGTTTCGCGCTTGCTTTCTTCCGGAGGCATACCGCGAAACTCGCGGATCGCGAAACTCGGGTATTAGAAACACTGTAAAAATGCTTATTTAGTCCGGTTTTTTTTTTCTTTTTTTTGGTATGTGTGTGTGTGCCTACAGCGCTGTTAGGCAGTGGCCTCCAGGGGTGGGATGGTAGGCCCTGGAGGTTAACTTGGGGGCTGTGTACCTACCGTATTTTACAGCTTATAACTAACTTTTTCCCCAAAAAATATCCTGAAAATGCCCCAAGCCCCTGTCCACCCAGCAGTGAATGGGTACTGGGTGTTAGCCTAGGGTTTGTGACCCGCCTCCCGGGGTGGTGACTTCGGCCAACACTACATAGAGAAGAGGAGGGAGGAGAGGAGCTTGAGATTGAGCTTGAGTTGGGAGTCACCCAGTGGATGCTGTTTTGGTCTGAATGAGTGAGCTTGACACATATCTTGTCAGCTGATGGTTGTGTGACAGTGTTATACGGCAATAACACTGTCACAGTGCCTTCCTCTCTTCTCTCCTGTCTCCTCCAGTACCTCCAGAAAACACAGCACACACGTCATGGTTAATCACTTATAAAGGAGTATTTTGTAGTAAATAGTAAGGAACGGCGGGGGTGTAAGGTAAGGTGCTACTTATTTCGAGGTGTTACCTATCTTATGCGACACTGGCTGCTCCTGTAGAGAAAAACACAAACAAATGGAAAAAACTAAGCAAAACTACAAGCTATACTAAGCCTATTATAATACTATACTAAGCAGGAAGGAAGGAAGACGTGTCCCGTACGTCTCTTGAGGCGGTAGCAGAGTGGTTAGCGTCAAGATATATGTCAAGCTCGAGCACGAGCTTGACAGACGACCTACAAAGTGATACTAAGCAGAAAGGTTCACAAGAAGAAGAAGAAGTCTCCGAGTGGCGTTCCCGGTGATCCGAGTTCGATCCTTGATGAGGGCTGTAAAATCCACTTAAAATCTTTCTCTGCACTGTTGAGTGGCCTAAGAACACCCACACGCTGCCCATTAACTCTACCTTCGATTGCGAGTGCATCGGAGGACACAGGGGGCAGCATGAGCCTCTAATCACAGGCGTCACTATAGAAATTCTGTCTGCGCCACCACGGGCGCCAAAAGGGCCAACCATCACAGCCCTCAAGTTAACCTCCAGGGCCTACCATCCCACTCCTGGAGGTCACTGCCTAACGGCGCTGTAGGCACGCACGCACACACGCAAAAAAAAAAAAAAAAAAAAAAAAAAAAAAAAACGCGAAACTCAGGAATATAATGCGCGAAAGTCGGGATGGTAAGAATTTAGGACTCAGCGCGAAACTCGAGGATCGCGAAACTCGCATAGCGTGAAACTCGGGAAGGTAGTGTATATCGAAAATTCATAAAAATTATCGAAAATCCTTTTAAGTCATATAATGGTAGCTGTGGCCTTGGGCAACACACTGATATATAGTTTGTTCCTTAAAAGTATATTTAAAGAGGTTTAAATCTACCCCTCCCTCCCCCCCCGCACCATGCGAGCGCCATGCCTCGTTCTGTTTTGACGATAAAATATCAATTATAATGCTTTTTTAGCCTCGAAAGTAAAATGGAACCAATATACAAAACCCTTATAGGGTTTCCTACTCCTTCATCAGTTTTTATCCGATCTTTACATTTCAGGTATCAATGGATAGCTGGATAAAAAATGAAGAAAAGTATGGTTGAGTTTTTTTGTTTATGTCAATTAGGAACATGGCACTAGTGTTTCAAACAGATTTTTGGGGGAAATTTTTCAAAATTTTCCAAAATTTTATTTCGGTGATAAAAAAAGATAAAAGAAAAACCACACAATGTAATCTTTCGTCATAAGTAGAAGAGTTAATGGTTATAAAATAAAAGAAATCCACCAATAATCCTACGAGTTGAAAGCAGTTCAAATCAGCCAAATTTTCCTCTTTTTTTATATGTTTTATATTTTGCAAAAAACTATTGGCCAGATCTAAATGAAACTTATGTTTTGAAGTCTTTACTTAGCCCTAAATAACTCATCAAATTTACAGCAAGATCCATCAGTAAACAAGATTTAGGGTGGGCGATCCCCTTAAGCACCTTATCCAGCAGGTCAGCACGCTGTTGTTGTAGGGTTTGACAATTTTCTGCAGCCATAGGAGTGTCAGTCACCTTCATAGATTTGTGTAGTTGCTTAGTAGTGACAAACAAGTAGTGGTGGGCTGACTAGGTGTGCATTTTGGCGGACGTGGGAGTAAATGCAACCACGCACGGGAATTTTGAATTTCAGTCGACCCTCGATTTAAAGAACCTCGGTTTAACAGACTCCATTTGCGTGACAAATTTTCGGGCAAGAATGGCATGCCAGACCGCTTATCGCCGCTTGAATTGTCAACTCAACATAATTTATTATTTTCTCATTTTATTTTGGAATGCTTGGGTTTTAAGGAGTTTTGATGTATCAGATATTAAGATATATAAGGAAGGAGCCTGTGTTGCTAGTGATTTAGTGGTAGAAGGTGTGTATCGTTTAAAATAGTGACTAATAGTTTTATGGCGTGGCCGCTGCTACGTCTCCCTGTCACCTCAACACCCTAAATCACCGTTATTTAAGATGACACGCAGTGCTACACTGACCTAAATAGTGACACGTGTATAGAACAGTTCATCACAACCATATACAGTACCCTCCCGAGTTTGGCACTTGCTTTCTTCCGAAGGCATAGCGCTAAACTTGAGGATCGCGAAACTCGGGTATTGAAAACACTGTAAAAATGCTTATTTATTCCAGTGCGAGGTGTAACGTATTTTACGGCTTATAAGACTCACTTTCTCCCCCAAAAAATACCCTGAAAATGCCCCGAGCCCCTGTTCACCCAGCAGTGAATGGGTACCGGGCGGGTACAATCGGTATTAACGGACCACTTCTCCCCCCTTTTAGTCCCTTAAATTGAGGGTCGACTTTATATATTTAAATAAACTTTTTTTTCACTTTTACATATCAATTGTATAATTTCATTTTGCCTTTATTTATTTTGGTTCTTCATCCTTTTCCTTCCTAACCAAGTTAATGCCCACTTTATGCCCACTCTATGCCCACTTTTTTTCAGGGACATGTTTACTCCTTCGGGCAGGGGCTCTCGGGGCAGCTGGGTATCAAAACACCACACGATTGCAACCTCCCCCAGGTGGTGGCGGGGCCCTGGCTTTCCCCTGGGGGAGAAAGTCGGCTTGATTACGTACAAGAGGGAGAGGAAGACTCACCGCCCAGGATGTATGTGTGTAAGGTGAGAAACACATAGCAACACAAAAAGTAAACTGCAACAAACCTCTAGGTCCTCATGAGGCTATTTGTGATCAAATGTATTATGTAATCTAAAGTGAAAGGCATAAGATAGTGAAGGGCAAAGGCTTCTCCACGCCCTCCAATTACTTCTCTATCAAGACTCAGGCAAGAGTCTTCAGGTAAGAGTCTAATGTAGGAGTAGAGAAAGAAAACAAAGAAGCAGAAGAAGACATAAGATAAGGAAGAAAAGGAGGAGAGAAAGTAGAGGAAGAGGAGAGAAGGAAGAGGAGGAGAATGAAAAAAAACCGGGCATAAGGAAGCAAAAGAGGGGGAGGAGGAGGCAAAAGTGAATGAGGAAGGGAAAGGGAATAATAATAAGATGGAGGAGGATGGTGAGGAAGAGAAGAACCAAAACATATTATATCTATTCATATTTATATGTTCATTCATTTATTTTTCTTTATTTTCTTTCCACACAAATTCTCTCTCTCTCTCTCTCCTCTCTCTCTCTCTCTCTCTCTCTCTCTCTCTCTCTCTCTCTCTCTCTCTCTCCTCTCTCTCTCTCTTCTCTCTCTCTCTCTCTCCTCTCTCTCTCTCTCTCTTCTCTCTCTCTCTCTCTCTCTCTCTCTCTCTCCTCTCCTTCTCTCTCTCTCTCTCTCTCCTCTCTCTCCTCTTCTCTCTCTCTCTCTCTCTCTCTCTCTCTCTCTCTCTCTCTCCTCTCTCTCTCTCTCTCTCTCTCTCTCTCTCTCTCTCTCTCTCTCTCTCTCTCTCTCTCTCTTCTCTCTCTCTCTCTCCTCTCTCTCTCTCTCTCTCTCTCTCTCTCTCTCTCTCTCTCTCTCTCTCTCTCTCTCGCTCCTTCTCTCTCTCTCTCTCTCTCCCTCTCTCTCTTCTCTCTCTCTCTCTCTCTCTCTCTCTCTCTCTCTCTCTCCTCTCTCTCTCTCTCTCTCTCTCTCTCTCTCTCTCTCTCTCTCCTCTCTTCTCTCTCTCTCTCTCTCTCTCTCTCTCTCTCTTCTCTCTCTCTCTCTCTCTCTCTCTCTCTCTCTCTCTCTCTCTCTCTCTCTCTCTCTCTCTCTCTCTCTCTCTCTCTCTCTCTCTCTCTCTCTCTCTCTCTCTCTCTCTCTCTCTCTCTCTCTCTCTCTCTCTCTCTCTCTCTCTCTCTCTTCTCTCTCTCTCTCTCTCTCTCTCCTCTTCTCTCTCTCCTCTCTCTCTTCTCTTCTCTCTCTCTCTCTCTCTCTCTCTCTCTCTCTCTCTCTCTCTCTCTCTCTCCTCTCTCTCTCTCTCTCTCCTCTCTCAGTCTCTTCGTCTCTCTCTCTCATCCTCTCTGCTCTCTACAATCTCTTCTCTCTCTCCCTCTCTCCTTCTTCTCAATCATCTCCTCTGCGTTCTGGCCAGAACTTCATATGTATCAAGTTACAGCGTACAGAATTACTGCTGTCCCCCCCTCCCTTCTATCCAAACACCCCTGCGTTTGGAAGAAACCAAGATAAACAGCCTCTTGTCCATCGGTGACGAGGATATGATCGATGATGACCTGTTTACGTAAGTATGCATATTTTTTTTTGCAATATTTGCTGTTGTATTTTAATTGCGTGTGTGTTTGGCTGTGAAATCTGTTTTGTTTCTATGTTTAATTGTTTTCTCATTCATTCTTTTTTCCTTGTACTTTTCCAAACATACACAAACACTCACACACACATGAACACACGCACACATACAAACAAACAAATGACCAGGTATACAGAGACTGCGTTTGGCTCCATGTCTGCTTGGAACAGCTCCTTTACATCGCCTGTCACACACGGGCTTGACTACCATTTGGCTGAAGAATGTGTGGCAAGAATTGGAAGAATTGCAAGGGATTCCATACAGGAGGTGGTAAGTGCATTTGTGTGTGTATTTACCCTGTTATTTTTACCTAGTTGCATCATCACAGTTCCTTCATACTCCAATCTTAAACCCACACATGCACACACATTAACAAACAAATAAACCTATATTTCCAAACAGATTAGCGCAAGCATCCAAAGCGTAATCTCCAAACTGCCAGCCAACCTTCTTACGACAGACTCCTTGCGATGCTACGTTATACTGCCTCTGTACAAGGACTTCATGGACGCCAAATGCATTAC
>JACEEZ010000391.1:310000-467500 GCA_016584305.1 Chionoecetes opilio
TGATCTTGATAAGTGCAAAATTTTGCATATAGGAAGTAACATCGATCAAATTAACTGCTCAATGAACAGACGTGAACTTTCCAATGTTCCCGAAGAAAAAAAACTTGGGGATAATTGTTAGCAATGACCTCAAGCCCAGTAAACATTGTTCAGAAGTTGTTGAGAGGGCTAACAGATTAACCAGTTTTATTGGAAGGACTTGGAAGGAGAGAAAAAACCCAGTCTATAATTTTATTCTTTGACATCTAAGCATTATTTCAGTGTTTGTTTCACTGAAATTGGTTGAAAAATGGCAGACTAATAGGATTGCAAGATTGCAAAGCTATAAAACTTACATTTTGAGATACGAGCAGATAAAAGTTTTGAATGGATATTACGCATCATAGCGAAGTGATACATGATACTCACCTCTTCATTTATTTATTATAATATATAGAGTAGAAGCTCGGTATAACGGGATAATTCAGCCAAGGCCGGCTCCGGTAAATCAAATTTTCCGCTAAATTTACTTGCCGTTATCGGCTCCGGATATAGCCCGATATAACGGAATTTTCCATTAAATTGAGAGCGTTTCTGGTAAATCCTTCGTGATAACATTTTACGCACATGACTTAACAACTCTTTTAGAAGACTATCAAATAATTTACTAAATTAAACTAGACTATTAACATGTGGGTAACATGAGGCAGGGGGCGTGGGATCAGCTTAGCCTAAGGCGACTATAGTTTAACAATTAGTTTGCCTATATTTTTTAGTACTTTTTCGCCACATTTAATTTTACGTGAAAACCACACAACCAATTTTACTCAAAATATCATGTCTTATTTCATTTATTATCTAACACAACACATAATTTATTCAGACAAATCAAATGAAAAATAATGTGCCTTCTAGTATAGCCAAGCATCTCATCTCCTTAAAGCATTTAAGAATAGACTAGGTAAACACTTAGCATCAGCTGCCCAACTCAATTATTTTGCTCCTGCATCAATTTGTGGATTTTTTATTCGAGCTTTAGCTTGGAGTATGTCCCTCCTTCAGCCTTTCATATCAAATTCCATGGCAGTTTTTTTAAATTCTGCATGGTGTTTTTTTTCTTCACTATTTTCCTGCCTGCTGGCCAGAGGGAGTGGAAGGTGGGGAGGAGCCTTCAACTTTGCTATTCTTTTGCCTCTAACGTATAGAAACTATAGTAGTAGAAGTTAGTCACACAGGCAGCCCCGTTTGGCCCAGTAGGGGTGTTGCTGTCTTTTCTTCCAGTGCGTTCCTTTGTATTCCTCCTCCACTCAACTCGTTCACCATCATCATTTAAGCAATAATTTTCATATTTTTCCCCTCTTCCTCCACACACAGATTGATCGCAGCATGCTAGTGTCCTCGCTGCGTATCCTTACCCTGGTACACAGCGTCAACTTTAAGGGCGGCAGGAAGGGAGCCAGGCTAGACTACGAAGAATTTTACATCCCAGAAATTGCCGAGAGAATCGACATACGCAATGACTACCTCAACTGGCTCAACAACAAAATGAGGCCTTGTGTGGCAAAAGATGTAAGTTGATGAGAGAGAGAGAATATTTATTGATATTATATACAATTCTTCATATGTTACATACTTTATACAGGGAGGTCCCGAAGATACGAGCAGTTAGGTTCCACTTGGCATACTCGTAAAGCGAAATCTCGTATAACGAAACACATAACTAATGGTAAAATATAGGTTTGGTTCCAGGACCCCATCAATTAAAAAAAAAAAAAAAAAAAAAAAAAGACATGTTTTTCAAGCTAAAATAAACTATAGCAAACACAACAAACACACAGCCTCTATATTACCCACACTGTACTACCTATTCTGTAGGAAAAGCATTCTGAAAGAGAAAATAGCACACAAAATAACATAACTGCATGCATAAAACATGCATTAAACATAAAACATGCATAACACTCACAAGTGGTAATGTTATGTGGGGAGACAGGAAGCTGGCACGTAGCCAGCTGAGAGTCCCTGTTTTCTCTCTCCGAGGCTCGAGAGAAAACAGGGGTGACTGCGTTTGCAGGGATGACTGGGTTAGAGTTCTTCCTCCTCCCCTTGATCACTTGAGCCCCCTTCACACATTCCATAATCGAACCACGGAAGCACCAACAATGCAGTGCGCAGCGCCGTCATGGTCCTGGTTATGGGTCCATCGTGACCGATCGTGACGCTCGTGACGCGCTCGGCCGAGGCCACAAAAAGTTAGTGCGTGCATTAAAAAATTGGGAAGCTCCCCTATTTTCTTACCCAACGCAGCGGTATCGTAAGTCTATCGTGACGCTATCGTTATCTATGCAGCAGCTTCGTGACACTATCATGATCGTCGTATGTTTATCGTGACAATAAGAAATCGTTACGCGCTCCTTCATCCCTGCCTTCCCCCCCCTTTTTGGCACCCCCTTCCGCCTTCCCCCTCTTTTTCATTCACCTCCGCCCACCCCCGACTCCGCTCCCCATACTCCCACCACTACGGGATAACACTCCCCCCTCGACTACCTTCCCCCTACTCCCACCACCACGTGATGACACTCCCCCCGTGACTCCCTACCCACTACTCCCATCAGCACGTGGTAACACCCCCACCCCCACCAACACCACGCCTTCTCCACCCACCCCCCGTTTCCCCACCAACACCAACACCCCCTTCTTTATTACAACCCCTCTCCCCCGTTTCCCCCCATTCCCCATCACCAACACAACCCTGTTTCTCCCACTTTCATCTCTATAGTCCCCCTTCCTTCTCCATCACCATGGCAACCCCCACCCACATGTGGGGCTAGCTCTTGACGCTATCGTGGTACGTTCATGGCACCGTCATGGCACTGTCGTGGTTATCGTAGCTATCATGACGACAAAATGACCGTTTATTTTCCATTCATGACATAGTCTTACAGCTGTCATGACTCCATCGTGACCATCTTACGACCGTCATGACACATACGTACAGGCAGCGTGACATTGTTGTGAGGCTATCGTGGTCTGCGTTTTTTGTGGTTAAATTTCACGATAGCGTCAATAATCAAATTGGTGGCGCTATCGTGGTTCGATTATGGAATGTGTGAAGGGAGCTGGGGAAGAGGAAAGATCCTCTGTGCTGCCGCGTGATACAATAGACTTGAGAGGGTAGGGTAGGTAAGGGACAAGGGAGGGGTGCGCAGACCTCTTCCACTGCCCACAAACTCGTCTCTGCGCATATGAATCATTGTACATCGTCCGGAGATGTGAATTTTTGTAGGCCACATTGTCGTACCGAGCCACCAGAATTATCATATTTTCAGATTGATTATAATTATCGTACAACCTTAGGTAAAATCATAGTCAGTAAATGACTTTATAATTTTAGTAAATAACTTGTAATTTACTTAAGTAAATAACTTGGTAATTTTACTCACTCCAGTTTGAATGTCGTAGCATTGGATTTTCGATCTTGTATATTGAAAATAGACCCTAATTTACACATCTCTTATCATCGGATTCTCGTATATCGAATGCTCGTATAACAGGACCTCCCTGTACAGTGAATTACAGACCAGATCCATTGAGCCGAAATTGTTATAGATCTATTGCTTAGATACAGGTTGAAGTTCCCAAACTCGGCATCCCAAGACTCGGCAACACCCAAAACTCGGCTATGGTTCCGGATTTTCCAAAACACGGCAGAACACCCAAAACCCGGCGCGTAGTTGCCGGGTCGGCCGCTAGGTGCCACCACACTAGGCCGCTTGGTTTCTCCCGCCGATTTGTTTGTTATTGTTCAGTGGTGTTGTGACTGTAGAGTTGTGTACACTGCTATTTTGTGTACTTCTACAGGTCTGTTATTGGTATTATGGCTCCCAAACGCCCAGGAATACCTACTGGTGGAAGTGAAAAGAAAAGGAAGAACAATGTGTTAACTATTTCTGAGAAAATTGACCTTTTGAAGAAGTTGGATGGCTTTTTTTCCCCTTAATATATCTACGTTCTAAAAGTCGGAAAATTCCATTACTCGGCTCGGCGCTGGTCCCGAGGTTGCCGAGTTTGGGAACTTCAACCTGTAATAGTAATAGTGCAAGCAAAGTGCATAAAAGATATGAGAATTACATAATAGAAACTGAATAATTATATATAGGAACATTTATGTGACACACATACATTGTAGAATCCTTAAAGTAATCGTCCAGACCATTTCATCATTCCTGATTTAATGCAGTCAAAATATAGCCATTATTGAGTATACCAACAATATGTTATCACTTTTTGCATCCAGTCACCTGTTTTTAAAGGATCCGCATTCAAAACCTGTAAATTCCCCGAGCTCTCAAAACACAACTGACGACCAGCAGACGACGGACCACGGCTCGGTGACATCACATTAGTAAGCCTCCCAGGCCAGCCCTATACAAATACACGGAAACTCAGAAAAATATATAGTACTTGAAGAATTTTGGGTGTTTCTGATATATTTTTTGTGCGATATGGCATATACTTGCATCCTGTATGGGTGCAGCAAGAAAGCTGTGCCTTTCCCGAGAGCTTAGCACCCATTTACAACCTACACGGCGACGATTTATGTGTGCAGACGGCTGGAGCGGCGGGTAGTAGCGGGCGGTGTGCTCAGACTCAGCGAGACAATCTGAGCACACCGCCCGCTACTACCCGCCGCTCCAGCCGTCTGCACACATATATCGTCGCCGTCGAGGTTGTAAATGGGTGCTAAGCTCTCGGGAAAGGCACAGCTTTCTTGCTGTACCCATACAGGATGCAAGTATATGCCATATCGCACAAAAAAAATATCAAACACCCAAAATTCTTCAAGTACTATATTTTTTTCTGAGTTTCCGTGTATTTGTAGAGGGCTGGCCTGGGAGGCTTACTAATGTGACGTCACTAGCAAGTTTTGCTCCACGGCTGGAATGGGGTTGTTGTTTTCCTGCGCTTTTTACAAAAGTCATGTTTTTAGGGAAATAAGGCATGGAAATTAATTATTTTTTTGTGGATTAGGTATTTTGAATGAACATTCAACATAATTATGCAAAGAAAAAATGGGTCTGGACGATTACTTTAAGTCTCATTTCATAAAAAAAGAACTTAATTTTTTTTTCTTTTTCTCTCTCTCTCTCTCTCTCTCTCTCTCTCTCTCTCTCTCTCTCTCTCTCTCTCTCTCTCTCTCTCTCTCTCTCTCTCTCTCCTCTCTCTCTCTCTCTCTCTCTCTCTCTCTCTCTCTCTCTCTCTCTCTCTCTCTCTCTCCTCTCTCTCTCTCTCTCTCTCTCTCTCTCTCTCTCTCTCTCTCTCTCTCTCTCTCTCTCTCTCTCTCTCTCTCTCTCTCTCTCTCTCTCTCTCCTCTCTCTCTCCTCTCTCTCTCTCTCTCTCTCTCTCTCTCTCTCTCTCTCTCTCTCTCTCTCTCTCTCCTCTCTCTCTCTCTCTCTCTCTCTCCTCTCTCTCTCTCTCTCTCTCTCTCTATCTCTCTTCTTTCATCTCTCTACTCGTCTCTCTCGCCGACTCTCTCTCTCGTCATAAACTCCTCTCTTCTCTCTCATCTCTCTAGCAATAATCTTATGTTCTCCTGGCATCATCTCTCCTTCTCTCATATATCTCTTATCTCTCATAAATCTCTCTCTGTCTCTTCTCTCGTCTCTCTCCTCAATACATACTTCCGTCTGTAATTGCATAAAATCTTCTCTCTCTAACTTGCATACTTGGTCTCCTCGTCTCTTCTTGCAGATCTCCATCGAATTGATATCTCTCTGTTATCTACCTTGCCATCTTACTCTAGCATCTATTTGTAACTATTCCTTCTCTGCTCTTTCTGCTATGTCTTTAACTAAAATTTCATAATATATATATTCTTATTTTCGGTCAGTGGCTTTCAAAATCCCTAGCTAGGTTCTTACCCTCCATTTCGTGTACTTTCTTCATCTGAAAATATGTATTTTTGAGCCCATTTGTCTGGCGCAATCGAATATTAATGGCATTACATGTACAAATTTGACGAAAAATTACTGTTTTCAGCAGACAAGTTAAGTTAGTGTCATAAATCATGATTAATAGTTATAGTGGGGTTTTGGTGTAGTAAAAGATATTAGAAATAAAACAAATTACCAATATATGGCAGTGAATGCTGCAATGTTGAAAACATGTAGTACATACATTACATAGAAAATAAGTAAGATAACCGAAGCTCATTAGATTGGCCGTGAGACTACACGAAGGTATTCATGTAAACTACCCATGACGTATTTACCTTTTGTATGGTTAAACATGTGCACTGCTATGGTTTTAGCTGAATTCGTAGATCTATTCATTCTCTATTTAGCTTTTAACACCTTAGGTTATTGACTCTATCACTTTTTTTATTGTCGGGCACGATGTATGGATTAAGATAATTATGTTTTTCACCGAGTTAGGTTAATCAATTAGTTAGGTAGAGGTGGGGTTTGGTGTGTAAGAAGATATAGAAATAAAACGAAAATTACCAATACTATGGCAGTGTGAAGCTTAGCAATGTTTGACAAACACTGTAAGGTAAACATTACATAAGAACATAAGAAAATAAGGAAGCTACAAGAGGCCGTGAGACCTACACGAGGTAGTTCCTGTAAACTACCCATGTATTCCTGTATCTCTACCTTTTTGTTATTGTTGAAGGGCACCGATGTTGGGATCGAAGATATTCGCCATGGTTTACACCTGTGGATCTATCACAGTCGCGAGGGTTGATTAGTCTTCCTCAGGAAGGTACAGGTCAAGGCATGATGGTATGGTGTGATTTGACCTTGAGGTGGATAAAGTTGTGGCGCCGTGATGGGTCTTGGTCTTGGTGTGACGTGTGGAAGGCTTCTGTCCTGTCTACAGGTACCATTGCAGCCTTTTTACTAGTACTCTTTCCAGTTATAGTTTACAATTTCCTTATCCATAGAGATACAGGGGTGAGGATTGAGGGATCGAGGTGGTATAAAGGCCTACCCTTTCTCCCATCCATTTACAGTGGAGAGCGGCAGCGGGACTGCGGGAGGGGGGTGATGTTTACATATGACGGCCATCTTGGCAGCAGAAATAGCCACCTATGCCCCACCTCTTGTTTTCTCTTAAACTCTAACTTTTTCTTGGTGTTATGCATTACTGTTGATATTATTAGTAACACAGTTACAAATTTGTGTTCAGGGATCTACTGCTCAACACAGATCACTCCAGACCCCCTTAGTAATACACCACTGGCCATTATGCCTTCTCTGTCCGACCTCTCATTCGTAATATGGCCGCATTAGACGCATGGTGAATTTTGCATTCCCTTTCTGAGGAAAAAACTGCGTCTTATGCACCAGCAAATACAGTATATATATATATATATATATATATATATATTATATATATATATATATATATATATATATATATATATATATAATATATATATATATATATATACACACACACACTACCCTCCCGAGTTTCGCGCTTGCTTTCTTCCGGAGGCATAGTGCGAAACTCGCGGATCGCGAAACTCTGGTATTAAAAACACTAAAAATGCTTATTTAGTCCGTTTTTTTTTTTTTTTTTTTTTTTTTGGTGTGTGTGTGTCTACAGCGCCGTTAGGCAGTGACCTCCAGGGGTGGGATAGTAGGCCCTGGAGGTTAACTTGAGGGCTGTGTACCTACCGTATTTTACAGCTTATAAAACTCACTTTTTCCCCAAAAAAATATCCTGAAAATGCCCCAAGCCCCTGTCCACCCAGCAGTGAATGGGTACTGGGTGTTAGCCTAGGGTTTGTGACCCGCCTCCCTGGGTGGTGGCTTCGGCCAACACTACGTAGAGAAGAGGAGGGAGGAGAGGAGCTTGAGATTGAGCTCAAGTTGGGAGCCACCCAGCGGATGCTGTTTTGGTCTGAGTGAGTGAGCTTGACACATATCTTGTCAGCTGCTGGTTGTGTGACAGTGTTATACGGCAATAACACTGTCACAATACCTTCTTCTCTTCTCTCCTGTCTCCTTCATTACCTCCAGAAACCACAGTACCACACACGTCATGGTTAATAACTTATAAAGGAGTATTTTGTGGTAAATAGTAAGGAACGGCGGGGGTGTACGGTAAGGTGCTACTTATTTTGAGGTGTTACCTATCTTATGCGACACCGGCTGCTCCTGTAGAGAAAAACACAAACAAAGGGAAAAAAAACAAAGCAAAACTACAAGCTATACTAAGCCTATTATAATACTATACTAAGCAGGAAGGAAGGAAGACGTGTCCCGTACGTCTCTTATGGGAGGCGGTAGCAGAGTGGTTAGCGTCAAGATATATGTCAAGCTCGAGCACGAGCTTGACAGACGACCTACAAAGTGATACTAAGCAGAAAGGTTCACAAGAAGAAGAAGAAGTCTCTGAGTGGCGTTCGCAGTGATCCAAGTTCGATCCCTTAAGAGGGCTGTAAAATCCACTTAAAATCTTTCTCTGCACCGTTGAGTGGCCTAAGAACACCCACACACTGCCCATTAACTCTACCTTCGATTGCGAGTGCATCGGAGGACACAGGGGGCGGCATGAGCCTCTAATCACAGGCGTCACTATAGAAATTCTGTCTGCGCCACCACAGGCAAGGGCCAACCATCACAGCCCTCAAGTTAACCTCCAGGGCCTACCATCCCACTCCTGGAGGTCACTGCCTAACGGCGCTGTAGGCACACACACACACACCAAAAAAAAAAAAAAAAAAAAAAAAACTCGGGGATATAATGCTCGAAAGTCGGGATGATAAGAATTTAGGTCTCAGCGCGAAACTCGAGGATCGCGAAACTCGCATAGCGTGAAACTCAGGTGGGTAGTGTATACAGTCAAACCTCAATATAACGGACTAAAAGGGGGGGGGGAGTGGTCCGTTAAAGCTGATTGTCCATTATAGCGAGGGTATTTTCCCAAGGGTGGAAAAATATAGGTAAAACACAGGAAAATTTGTGAAATAAATTAGAAAAATCACAAACACAAGCAGACCGTGTAGCTATGTTGGGAGGTAAACAGTGACTGGCGCTAAATGCTGAATTTGGTATGCTCCTGCACGCTGTGTAATAAATGAGAATTAATCACAAACAAAACCAGACCGTGTAGCTATGTTGGAAGGTAAACAGTGACTGGTGCTACAGATTACAGGAAGTTTCGACGGAATGCACTTTCGACGGTAGAAATTGGAGGTTTTGACGGTACCGTCGAACTCCGTCGAAACTTCCAATATGTCCATACGTTTGTCTATCATAAAGTAAAACCTAAAGATATTTTGTCAATGAGAGGATTAATATAAAATACAAAGTTACTAGGTCATTGCCAACCAAAATTGAAGTGAAAAGCATATACAGCCAAGATCCCCCTATATCTTTCGTTGTTTCCCACCCTAACGTGGTAACACCTATCAAACTTAGCTTGCCTATCATTAATATTGTATATAATCAAATCAATTAGCGATAAAGACTAATATACAAAGAACAACAGTACTGTGTGTGCGGCTTCATCCTCAGGCTAAAGCAGTTCCCTCTTGATGGTCACAGTAAATTAGACTACAGAAAACAGCACCTAAGTTTGTGGGGAAACAAGTGTTAAAGTTATAAGTGTTAAATGTTAAATATTGTTTACAAATACGTATTTTCATTTATATCAACGATATGTTAAATTGCGCATGATGAAAGATCTAAAATATTATGAAGGGAATGAATGAGAGGGTTTGACGGCAATGACTTGGAAGGTTCGACGATGCACTAAGTTGGAAGCTTCGACGGTGTCGTCGAAAATGCATTCCGTCGAACCTTCCTGTTACCGTGCTACATAGCAAGCTCGCCCACGACTGCACGGGAGTGGTATTAGGAGAGGTAGTAAATCTCCAGGCTTGCTCATTACTGTTTGGTATGCTATGAAATACCATTATTCTAGGTGAATGTAGACATATAATCGCATTTTAATGGCTATTATTCATACATATGAGTAAATAGATAAAAATACAAGCAAGGCGCTCATCCACGCCTGGCAGCGCGGCCACGGCAGCAGCAGTGTTGTCGTTAAGACATAATTATAAGACACAAGTTACCCATGTACACATGATGACATGATCCTTTCCTATCCTTACTTGCATCAACATTGAATTTCACAGCATATTCTCTGAGTTTGTCCTTAGCCTTGCGAATATCACTCACTGTTTGTTTCTTTACACCATACTCGACACACACCCGGGTGACAGAAACACCAGACTCCACCTTCTTAATGAGTTCTAATTTCTCTGCAATACTTAGATTCACACGCTTCCTTTTATCACTTCCCTTCTGTTTCGATGCCATAATGACTTCACTGCACTGAACAAGTCTAAATAAGCATATAAAACGACGGAAAACAGGCGAAAACAGCTTAACTGAGCTTGTAAACAGGTGCTCCGACTGTCATATATGTACCGCGCGTTCCGACTGCCGGACACTTGTGTAAAGGCGCCCCCACATTAGCTCCTTTTCCGTCGATCTCAGACGACGAGTCCGACGAGCCAACCATGAACGCATCCATGCACATTTTTAGCTAGTTATGCTTGTCAACGATTGACAATATACATCAGTAAGTGTACACACAACCCTCGTTTTCCCGGACCTCCATTTCCCGGATGTCGGATTTGCCGGACAAAATCCGAGGTCCGGGGATATGTCAGAGTCCCGGACAAATGCCTGGTCCAGTCCTTAAATCGACAAAGTTGTCCGGCGGTCCGAGCATCTCCTGTCACTCTTGGTCAGTGTCCGCGCCTCCCGCCAGGTGGCAGCATGGTCAGCGTTCGTATTCTCCTGCACTGCCTCCGTTAGTCCCCCGACCCCACTGCCCCTGGTGCAGGAACGTCTCTTGAGACTATTGAACACTTTCTGCTGCCTCCCGCCAGGTGGCAGCATGGTCAGCGATCGTATTGTTTACCTTTTGGCACAAGAAACACTCACGGTTCACCTGCACCACCTTCGTTAGTCCCCCGACCCCCACTGCCCCTGGTGCAGGAACGTCTCTGAGACTATTGAACACTTTCTGCAGCCTCCCGCCAGGTGGCAGCATGGTCAGCGATCGTATTGTTTACATTTGGGCACAAGAAACACTCACAGTCCACCTGCACCGCCTTCGTTAGTCCCCCGACCCCCACTGCCCCTGGTGCAGGAACGTCTCTGAGACTATTGAACACTTTCTGCAGCCTCCCGCCAGGTGGCAGCATGGTCAGCGATCGTATTGTTTACATTTTGGCACAAGAAACACTCACGGTTCACCTGCACCACCTTCGTTAGTCCCCCGACCCCCACTGCCCCTGGTGCAGGAACGTCTCTGAGACTATTGAACACTTTCTGCAGCCTCCCGCCAGTTGGCAGCATGGTCAGCGGTCGTATTGTTTACATTTGGGCACAAGACACTCACGGTTCACCTGCACCGCCTTCGTTAGTCCCCAGACCCCCACTGCCCCTGGTGCAGAAAGTCTCTGAGACTATTGAACACTTTCTGCTGCAGTGTCAGCGCTTCCACTCATACCGTGGAGTGCTACGCTCTCAACTCCTCACCCTGAATGTCTGCGGCGGCTGGCGTCCACCCCTCCCGGCAACACGCTGTCATCCGCCTCACCTGTGCCTTCCTGAGGAGGACAGGTCAACTACAACGCCTGTGATAGCATCATAGGACATCACCAGGGCTCAAAGTGTTCCCCAAGGGATCCTCGCAGCCCTAAAAACAACAACAAAGTGACGTAAAAGTCCGCGGCGGGGTAGTTGATATTGGCGGTTGCCGGACAGTAAATACTAGAGTAGGATAAACGTCCGGGAGTGGGTAATGGCCTCGGACTTTTGCGATTCCCGGACGTTTGCGGTTCCCGGACCAGTGCTCCCCCCTATTAGTCCGGGAAAACGAGGATTGTGTGTATAGCAGCGATAGCCTGCCTGGGTGTCGGAGCCATGTTTGTTTACATTCGACGTGCAAATAGTGCAGACGAACAGCTGTGTGTGTGTGACGCTGTGCAGTCTCCCGGGGTAGAAGCTTCAGCTAACACTAGAGGAGAGGAGGAGGAGGAGGAGGAGAGGCGAGGAGAGGAGAGGACCTACGGAGCGAAACTTAAGAGAAAGAGGTCACAAGAAGTCAAGAAATTGTAATACGTACTAATATTCAATATTTTAACCAACATACACACCTTCTACAACTAAATCACTAGCAACACAGGCTCCTACCTTATATATCTTAATATCTGATACATTAAAACTCCTTAAAACCCAAGCATTCCAAAATAAAAAAAAAAAAATTCTGTCGAGTTGACGATTCCAGCGGCGATAAGCGGTCTGATATGCCATTCTTGCCCGCAAATTTGTCTCGTGAATGGAGTCCGTTAAATCCGAAGTCCGTTAAATTGAGGTCCGTTATATGGAGGTTTGACTGTACAGTAAAAGCCTTATAACTCGGCACTGTATAACTCGGAATTTGATATAACTCGGCATGGCAAAGACAAAGTTTTTTTATTTATTTTTTATTTATTATATAACACCTATGCCTATAGCGCGTGTAGGCAGTGAGCTGAACTCCAGGGGTGGGATAGTACGCCATGGAGGCTCACTCGAGGGCTGTGATGGTTGGCCCTCGCCCGTGGTGGCGCAGGCAGGATTGTTATAGTGACGCCTGTGATTAGAGGCTCATGCCGCCCCCTGTGTCGTCCCATGCACTCACAGTCAAAGGTAGAGTTAATGGACAGGGCTTGTGGGTGTTCTTAGGCCACTCGACGGTGCAGAAAGATTTCAAGTGGATTTATGGGTCTCACTCGGGATCGAACTCGGGTCTTCGAGAACGCCAATTTGATACATTCTACTCACCTATGAGAGACATAAGAAATGCTGTTATCAAGAGACAGTGTACAAGTCAGAAACAAACGAAAATGTCAGCCTTCTTCAAACCAAAGCCACACGCCAGGGAACCTCAGCCCTCTACAAGTAGTGAGTCTGGTTGCAGCTTCCTGAGCAGTATCTCCCCTGATCTGCCAACTCACATTTTTGACAGCAGCAGTGACCCCGAGTGACAAAAAATATAATTCTGTACATTAGTGATTAAGGCCTGTTTCACAGTTTAAGGTACAAGTATAGTGTTGCAGTAATTAAGTGCTCAAGTGATGTAAAATTAAGTTGTACAGGTACAGTACTGTATACAATACAGTACACAGTTGTGATTATAAAGTGATTAAAGTGATACCAGTGTTAAAATGGGACTGAGTCCCCCCCTAACATCTTCTACATGTTACAACAAGGCTCCCCTCTCCTTGGATTACATGCCTGCTGCTACCCGTTAATTGGTAAGTGTAGTTTTTATGCTTTTACAGTACTGTATTAACTTCTTTTTTTTTTTTTTTTTTACCCCTATCAGAGGAGGACATTGCATAACTCGGCACATTGAATAACTCGGCAAGGGCCAGAGCCCCTATCGTGCCGAGTTATAAGGCTTTTACTGTATATTATTTGTTTACCTATTTACTTATTTTTCTATTCTTCCCATCATTCTTTTCTTCATTACTCAGCTTCTCTATGCATATGCATAAAGTTTTTTTTATTTTACTATTCCCTCATTTCCTGCATTTTCTCCACATACCCTCAATCATTGCTTGTTTTCCTACAGAGCCCCATTTCCTTCTGCGAGTATCCGTTCCTGTTTGATGCCCAGGCCAAGACCCTCCTACTAAGGTCTGATGCAACAAGACAGGTATGTAGTAGTAGTAGTAGGAGGAGGAGGAGGAGGAGGAGGAGATGTTTTGGCCTGTAAGGAGAGTTTCTGCTGAACTACATACTATTGAATTAGATGTGGGAGAGCAGAATGACAAAGAACAAGGCTCCTGGCTGCCCACCCCTTCCTCGGGAGATATGATGGCAGGAAATACAGTATTTATTTGATATATGATGGGGTTACATTCATGAAAACCCAATAGCATAGCGATCTATCATATATAGAACTCAAAGTTTAAATGGGATTAATAGGGATACGTTCCTAGACCTGTACTTTATAAGTGTCCTAATGCCAACTTTAATCTATGCAAATAATGTTTTAGGTACTGCACTTTATTGAAATCATTGTCTAAGTAAAGAAAACACATATTGCACGCACATTTACATAAATAGATAGCTTGTATTTGCTTGTATGAACCCTCGCTATCCAACCTCAAAGCTCTTGAGTACAAATAATGAAATAACATGACAAACAAGCCCTGAATAGAACACTCATGAAACATCGCAACAATGAGGACCAAAACTGTATGGAGTACTCAATATGGGCTCAAATCAGCGAAGCACATAGTTTTTATAAGACTTTTCCTAAGGAGCGGGAAGAAGAGGAAGAAAGGAGGGGCAGAAGAAGGAAGATGTGTGAGTGCATATGACTGTGCCTTGCAGTCAACCATAGCATTGAATAATCAGATAATTTTGATGATTTAATTTAGTTATTGTAGTCAGACCTAATTTTTGTTTATTTTTATTTATTTCTCTCTCACACATACAGATGCAGGGAGCAATCCGTGAGGCTGTGCTGAACAGTAATCCGATGCTGTGGCTGTTTGATCCATCCCAGGTGAGAGAGAGAGATTTCAGAATTTTTTTTGTTCGTCATTATCATCATCATCATCATCATACTTTTTTTTTCTCTCTCTCTCTCTCTCTCTCTCTCTCTCTTCTCTCTCTCTCTCTCTCTCTCTCTTCTCTCTCTCTCTCTCTCTCTTCTCTCTCTCTCTCTCTCTCTCTCTCTCTCTCTCTCTCTCTCTCTCTCTCTCTCTCTCTCTCTCTCTCTCCTCTCTCTCTCTCTCTCTCTCTCTCTCTCTCTCTCTCTCTCTCTCTCTCTCTCTCTCTCTCTCTCTCTCTCTCTCCTCTCTCTCTCTCTCTCTCTCTCTCTCTTCTCTCTCCTCTCTCTCTCTCTCTCTCTCTCTCTCTCTCTCTCTCTCTCTCTCTCTCTCTCATTCTCTCTCTTCTCTCTCTCTCTTCTCTCTCTCTCTCCTCTCTCTCTCTCTCTCTCTCTCTCTCTCTCTCTCTCTCCCTCCTCCTCTCTCTTCCTTCTCTCTCTCTCCTCCTCTCTCTCCTCTCAATATATGAATGGAGTCAAAAATGGAAAATAAATTCAATGCAAAGAAGTGCAAAGTATTAGAATTTGGTAAGAGTGCGAAGAAAATAAGATGGAATTACAGGAATTATAAAATGGGAAGAGAGACAATCACTAAAGCAAGTGAAGAAAAAGATCTTGGAGTAATAATTCAGGATGACTTATCACCAGAGAAACACATTAATAGAATTGTTGGTGCAACATATAAGTTTCTAACAAACATCAGAACGACCTTTGTCTATATGGACGAGGACATGATGAAGAAATTGATTGTGGCCATGATACACCCTAGAAGGGAGTACGCCACAGTAGTTTGGTCTCCGCACAAGAGGAAGGATGTAAAGAAGATAGAAAGAATACAGAGGGCAGCCACAAAGAGTGTTCCCAGCCTGTCAGACCTGACTTATAAGGAGAAGCCGAAGAAATTGTGGTTGCCATCATTGGAAGAAAGAAGAAAAAGAGGAGACTTGATAGCAATGTATAGAGCTATGACAGGAATGGAGAGAAATGACAAAGAGGACATGTATGTATGGGACGTAGGAGCCACAAGAGGTTACACAAAGAAACTTAAGAAGACAAGGTGCTTGAAGGACATTAAGCAGTACAGTTTTCCCTATCAGTGCATTGATATGTGGAATAACCTGGACAGTTAATTTTAGATGCCAAGAATATTCATGTTTTTAAAGCTAAGATTGACCAAATGAGACAAGGAGACGGGACCCCACGAGTGTAACTCATTTCCCGTATATCACAACTAGGCAAATACAGAGGACATGATTTTAGCGGAAGCAAGAGATACGAGAAGGCATGGGAAGAAGCTGCAAAGGACCACATGCAAGGGAGATATCAAGAAATATAGCTTCCCGTACAGATCAATTGAACTGTGGAATAATGTGGATACGGAGATAGTACATGCCAAGAATAATCATGACTTCAAAGCCAAGCTGGACAATAGTAGTTTTGGAGATGGGACAGTATGAGCTTAGCTCTTTCCTGTAAATCACAACTAGATGAATACTCACATACAAACACACCACCCACAATCTCTTTCAAGCTCACACACTAACGCTCATGACATGTACATACACAGGTGCAGTTCCTGAACGTACACATCCGTCGTACGCACATAGTGGAGGACACGATAAGCCAGCTGCTGCACCATGAAGTGACGGACTACAAGAGGCCCTTGAAGGTGGGTGCGTGTGTGGGTGTTTGTGTATGTGTGTGTTTTATTAACTCATTTGTATATCTACAGGATTGAGTCAAGCTCGTAATGTCCTATCTTGGAATACCAAATGATCATATTTCTCTTTAGATTTATGTTTACTATTTACACACATGACTTCCTCTGGTATTGTATTCCATTGATCTCTTGCTCTGTTTGGAAAACTACTTTTGCACATCCTTATCTCCTCACTTGTTAAGTTTCTTGCTGTTTCCTCCAAACATTGTATTCCCTTGTTGAAATAAGTCTTCTACATCTATTTTTTCTTTGTATGTTACACATATGTATACCATAATCATATTTCCCTCTTTTCCTTCTTTCCTCCAGCTTAGATAGCCTTGACTTTTCCAGTCTTTCTTCATAGCTTAAACTTCTTAGGGTCGGTACTAACAATAACATCTCTAACAATTTTTCTTCTTCATCTTTCCCTCCTATGCTTCACCCAGATGGCTCCACAGCTGTCTCATCTACTTCTAAAGCTGAACTCTTCACTCAAACCTTTGCAAATTCCACTCTGGTTAATGAAGGGCTTGTTCCTCCTTCTCCTCCACCCTCTGACTATATTATGCCTGTCATTAAGATCCTTCGGAATGATGTTTTCTTTGCCCTTTCCGGCCTAGATCCTCGGAAGGCTTACGGTCCTGACGGAGTCCCTTCTATTGTTCTCAAAAACTGTGCTTCTGTGCTTGCACCTTGCCTGGTCAAACTTTTCTGCCTTTGTCTATCTACTTCCACCTTTCCTTCTTGCTGGAAGTTTGCTCACATCCAACCTGTTCCTAAGAAGGGTGACCGTTCTAATCCTTCAAACTACCGTCCTATAGCTTTGACTTCCTGCCTTTCTAAAGTTTTTGAATCTATACTTAATAAGAAGATTCTTAAGCATCTATCTGCTCACAATCTTCTATCTGATCGTCAGTACGGTTTCCGTAAAGGGCGATCTACTGGCGATCTTCTAGCTTTCCTAACTGAATCTTGGTCATCCTCCTTTAGGGGTTTCGGTGAAACTTTTGCTGTTGCCCTTGACATATCAAAAGCTTTTGATAGAGTCTGGCACAAATCTTTAATTTCCTGACTACCCTCATTCGGTTTCTATCCTTCTCTCTGTACCTTCATCTTAAGTTTCCTTTCAAACCGTTCTATTGCAGCTACTGTAGACGGACATTGTTCTTCTCCTAAATCTATCAATAGTGGTGTTCCCCAGGGTTCTGTCCTATCACCCACTCTCTTTCTATTATTCATTAATGATCTTCTAAGTCTAACTCAAAGCCCTATCCACTCCTACGCTGATGATTCTACTCTGCATTTTTCAACGTCGTTTATTAGACGTCCAACTCAACAGGAACTAAGTGATTCACGGAGAGATGCCACCGAGCGCCTAACTTCTGATCTTTCTATAATTTCTGATTGGGGCAAAGCAAACCTTGTTTTGTTCAATGCCTCAAAAACCCAATTTCTTCACCTATCTACTCGACAAAACCTTCCAGATAACTATCCCCTCTTCTTCAATGACACTCAACTGTCTCCTTCTTCTACAATGAACATTCTAGGACTATCCTTTACTAAAAATCAGAAATGGAAATCTCACATCTCATCTCTTGCTAAAACAGCTTCTAGGAAGTTAGGTGTCCTGTGGCGTCTGCGTCCTTTTTTTTCTCCTTCCCAATTGCTTGCTCTCTACAGGGGCCTAATCTGCCCATGTATGGAGTATGTCTCACATGTTTGGGGAGGATCCACTCATACAGCTTTCCTAAACAGGGTTGAGTCAAAAGCTTTTCGTCTCATCAACTCCTCTCCTCTGACTGACTGTCTTCAATCTTTAAATCACCGCCGCAATGTTGCTTCTCTTGCTCTCTTCTACCGTTATTTTCATGCTCACTGCTCTTCTGAACTTGCTAACTGCATGCCTCCCCCCCTCCCGCGGCCTTGCTGCACAAGACTTTCTACTCATTCTCATCCCTATTCTGTCCATCTTCCTAATGCAAGAGTTAATCAGTATCTTTACTCTTTCATCCCTTTCACTGGTAAACTCTGGAACTCTCTTCCTGTTTCTATTTTTCCACTTTCCTATGACTTACATCTTTTCAAAAGAAGAGTAACAAGACACCTCCCGAACTAAATTGGCTTATCCCTCTTTTTTATTTTATTCTCTTACTGTCTTCTTTATAGGGACTGGCAACTAAGCGGGCTTTGTGTTACCCATTTTTGTTGTGCCCTTGGCCAGTTCCTTATGATGGGAAAAAAAAAAAAAAAAAAAAAAAAAAAACATATTGTTGCTGCTCTTTGTACTTTCTCTAGTTTCATAAAATGTTTCTTCAAATATGGGTTCCATACCACTGCTGCATATCCTAATATCTTATGAATGATGCTATCATTTTTCTTACCATATCTTCATCGATATAAGTAAAGATTACTCTTGTATTTGCTAACAGTGCAGACATGCTTCTCACTTTTATCATCTATGTGGTCGTCTGGTGTTAGCTTCTTATTTATCATGACACTCAAAGCTCTCCCTTTGTCTGATTTCTTTAGTGTGGTGTTTCCTAGCTCATGCGCCCACTTTGGTCTTCCATAACTTTGTTCTAAAATTGATAACATGACTCTTATGATGCATTAAACTCCATCCACCAATTATTACTCCAGTCAATTCATCCACATCATCCCGTCATTTTTTACAGCAATCTTCATTCTTAAGGTCTTTGTATTTTGGCATCATCTTCAAACATATTTATTTAACTTCCTTCTGTACCATTTTCTTGTATTATTATTTATATACATTAAAAATATAATTGGTGCTAATAGTATCGAGCCCTGCAGAACTCTACTTGTTACCTCCTTCCAGGTAGCAACTAAACTGGCGGCACTAAAAAAATCTTTGCTCCCGCAGTCCCCGGGTTAAAGTCCAAATAAATATTGGTTACCCATCCTTTTCTTTCTTGTACGTAATCTATCTGATACAGGGAGGTCCCGTTATACGAGCATTCGATATACGAGAAAACGATGATACGAGATGTGTAAATTAGGGTCTATTTTCAATATACGAGATCGAAAATCCAATGCTACGACATTCAAACTGGGGTGAGTAAAAGTACCAAGTTATTTACTAAAGTAAATCACAAGTTATTTACTAAAATTATAAAGTCATTTACTGACTATATGATTTTACCTAAGTTTGTACGATAATCAATCTGATGGTGGTGTGGTGGTGGTATTTCATAATTGTTATTCTTCCTCCTCTCTGTACCCACGGCTGAAATGACATATTTAACATCTCACACACACCCTACCATGTATATAACACCACGCTAACCCTAAATAACACCTATAACGGCATTAGAAACACGAGTTATAGTGGTTATATGAGGCCTAACACAAGCGGCCTGCCTCTCGGCGACGCTATAAGACACTGTTGTTGTGAAGGCTACGAACACATTTTATTTCCAGTGCACTAATGCACTACTTTCGCCACTGCACTAATGTCGCCAGGCACAATATATTACGAATTTTAGCATAAATGCTAAAAGCTCGCTTGGACAATGAGTTAAGAGACGAAATATAACTTTCTGTGCCAAATTTCTTCCTTTGCGCCTGTATCTTTCTTGCCCACACATTCGTGGAAACATTTTACAAGCCTATATGACACCTGATTTCGGCTGAAATAGGTGTCCAAGCAAGCGAAGCGAGTTTGGACAAAAATATGATAATTCTGGTGGCTCGGTACGACAATGTGGCCTACAAAAATTCACAACCCTGGACAATGTACAATGATTCAGATGCACAGAGACGAGTTTGTGGGCAGTGAAAGAGGTCTGCGCACCCCTCCCTTGTCCCTTACCTACCGTACCCTCTCGAGTCTAGTGTATCACGCGGCGTCCCCAAGAGTACATACAACGTCTTTGTTGCTTGTATGTATTTTGCCTTGTGAGTCTATTTTAGTGATTTGCTGGTTTACTTAATGTGCTTATTGTGACTTATTTGTGCTCTGTCCTACTGTGCTGTCACACTCTTAATTCACTGTTTTGTGTGGTGGTGTGGTATATAGAGCCCTATATTTGAGAGTTTGTTGTGTTTGCTATAGTTTATTTTAGCTTGAAAAACATGTCTTTTTTTTTCTTTTTTTTCTATTTTTCTTTTAATTGATGGGGTCCTGAAACCAAACCTATATTTTACCATTAGTTATGTGTTTCGTTATACGAGATTTCGCTTTACGAGTATGCCAGGTGGAACCTAACTGCTCGTATCGTCGGGACCTCCCTGTACCCTGTTATAAATAACCTTTACATCACTTTACATTTCCCTGCATTAAACTCCATTTCGCACCTCAAAGCTGATATCTTATCAAGGTCTGTTTGTAGCTGATTGATATCTCTCATTTTTCACTTTTCTCAGCAACTTGGCATCATCCACGAATATACTTACATAGCTATCTATTCCTTCCACCATATCATTTATATAGACCATGAACATCACTGGTGCCAACACTGACCCTTGAAGAACTCCAATTATTACTCTGCACCACTCTGATCGTTGATCCTTTATGACTGTTCTCATCTCCCTGTCCTTGAAGTAGTTTTTTATCAATTTCAGCAAAGCATCTTTTACACTACCTATGTGTTCACTTTTCCATAAGTATCTTATGCGGTACCATGTCAAACGCTTTTTTAAAGTCCAAGAAGACATAATCGACCCATCTGTCTCTCTCTGGTGTTTCATCAATCACTCTTGAGTAGAAACTTAGTAGGTTTGTAGTGCAAGACCTGCCTTTCCTAAAACCAATTTGTTGATCTGTAATAGTATCTGTATCTTCAAGGTATTTCATCCATCTGTTTTTACAATACTCAAAAGTTTTTGCAACAACACTGGTAAGTAATACAGGCCTATAATGCAACTGCTCTTCCTTGTTCCCTCCCTTATGAATTGGGACAACATTTGCTCTCTTCCAATCTCGGGGTACTTTTCCTTCTGTTAGTGAGGTCACAATCACATCATGTACTTTAGCTGCCAATTCCTTACTGCACTCCTTAATTATCCAACTTGACACTCCATCTAGATGTCTATCTAGTTCCCAGTTACATCACCGTCTAGTTGTGTGTGTGCAGATGTGAGGATCTTTATCTATTATTCAATCAATATAAAAAATTATCTTTATTTTTTTCCTCCTCCTCTTCTTCCTCTTTCTCCCCCATATCCTCCTCCTCCTCCATAGGTACACTTCATAGGAGAGGAAGCAGAGGATGCAGGAGGAGTACGTAAAGAATTTTTCCTCCTCCTTCTACGTGACATTCTCAATCCCAACTACGGCATGTTTGATGAGTACAGCCAGACAAACACCATCTGGTTCAAGGAAGGCGCGCTTGAGACAGCTTCTACATTTGAACTCATTGGTGCGTTTGTGTGACGTTTTTTTGTGTGTGTGTGTGTGTGTATTCACCTAGTTGTGATATATAGGAAAAAAGCTAAACTCAAACTGCCCCATCTCCACTAGTTATCATGGTCATTATCCACTACTGTAGTTATCATGGTTGATGATACAGAGTTCTATAAGAATATCAAGTCCTTATCAAATCCCCATGGATTCTACAGTTCTTTAAGGAAAACATAATTTTTTTGCAACATAACCTCATACAACAAATTTTATAAGTGGAATAAATTTGGTAGGTCTTCTTTTCACTGACTCCAGTTTAACTTCATCTTATGTGAAGTAAGATGACCAGAATTCAGCATCATATTTCAAATACAGCCTAACTGATGAGGTATATGAAAACCTATAATTATTTCCAGAGTTTTGTATGCAAAAATATAGTCCAAACTACAGATTTGGACTACAGAGGCCAACAGTGTCTCAGTGCATGCAAAAGGGTATACTAGTAACACTAATATACAGCTAATACTGTGAATTACCACCGGCTAGTTTACTCAGATGATGTACAAAATCTTACCTATGGCGTGGAGGATGTATCTGCCTTTCCTAGTACGATAAATCTCTTAAGCTTGGGACCATCTTCAGTGCTGCCCGCTGTATTCTTTCAATCTTTCTTTTTATGTGGTGACCAAACCACTGCTGCATATTCCAACTTGGGCAAATCATTGATATAATCAGCTTTTTCATCATCTCTTCATCCAAATAAGTTAAAGCCACTCTTATATTCCTCAAGAGGTTATATGTCTCTTCGGTGACTTATTTATGTGCCTCTCTGGTATAAGGTTGCCGATGACTGTTACTCCCAGGTCTTTTCTTCTTTTCTTTGTCTAATCCACTCATTTCTCATTCGGTAATTCCACGTTTGTCTCCTTGTACTCTTACCAAAATCCATTCTTTACAATTCCCTACAATAAACTCCATTTCCCATGTTTGACTCCAGTCTGACATCTTTTCAAGGACCGTTTGTAGCTAGTGGCAATCATCCTCCTTTTTCACTTTTCTAATCAATTTGTTATTATCTATGAATAAACTTAATTAGCTATCTATTCCTTCCACCATATCATTTATATAGACCATGAACATCACAGGTGCCAGCACTGACCCTTGAAGAACACCACATACCTTACATACATACCTTATTATTCATACCTTATTATTCTGCAAGAACATTCATGAAGAACACCACTTATTATTCTGCAGCACTCTGATTGTTGATCCTTTAGGACTATTCTCATCTCGCTATCCTTTAAAACTAAGTAATCTTTAATTCATTTCAGTAAAGTACCTTTCAAATCTCCTCTTGTGTTCAAATTTCCATAACAATCTCCTGTGTGGTACCTTGTCAAAAGTTTTTTTCAAGTCCAGGAAGACACAATCGACCCATCCATCTCTCTCTTGCGTCTCAATATATTGAGTCAACACTTAATAGGTTTGTAGTACAAGAACTGTTATAAAGCCAAGTTGATGACTTGTTGTAGTATTTATTTCCAGTAAAAAGAAGTATAACTAGTGTTGATACTATCAGCATCTAGTCATACTTTTCAACACTAGTTATACTTTTATTTTACTGAAAATTAGGTTCCCCACGAACACCCCTCTGCCGGATAGTATTTGTTTCCTCAAGGTATTTCATCCATCTGTTTTTAACAATACTCTCACAAATTTTTGCGGCAGCATTGGTTAGTGATACCAAGCTTATAGTTCAGTGGTCCTTTCTTATCCCCTCCCTTATGAATTGGGACTACATTTGCTCTCTTCCAACCTGTCAGGGTGGCTCGGTTGGTAGAGCTGTGGGCTCGTGTGCAGCGTTACCTGCGTTCGATCAGCGATTCGATCCCACCAGGTTCATCCTGGTGTGGTGGCACTTTGTATAGTCAATAACCTTGTCGTTGGTACTTGCAAAGTGTCTAGATAGGATCAAAGTATCTTATATCTTATGCTCTCTTCCAATCCCGGGGTACTTTATCTTCTGCTAGTGAGCTACAATAATATCATATATTTTACTTGCGAATACCTTACGACACTCTTTAATCATCCAACTTGACACTCCATCTGGACCTGATGCTTTTCTGGCATCCTGATTTTCCATTAATTTCCTTACTGTTTTGATGTCCACTTGTATCTCGTCCAGCAGTGTCTCTAGGTTTATCCTCATCTTCACCAAAATCACTCTCTTTGGCTATAACTGTCTGAAAACATTCATTCATTACTTCAGCCTGCGAACCTAGACCATACATAGTATACAACACCATTTACTTTTAATCTGTTTGTTCTTTCCTTATCTTTTAAGTTAAAATCTACGTATCTATAGAAGAACTTAGGTTCATCCTTGCATTTGTCATTTACACTTTTCTCATGGTTTCTCTTTTATCTTCAAATTCTTACATATTCATTCCTTTCCAGTTTTATTCCTCCCAGAAGTTTTCGCTCCCCTTCTCCATCTCTACCAAGCATTTTTTCTTCACACTCTTGGTTCATCGCATCCTCTCTTAAACCATTCCTTCTTGTTTCTCACTACCTTCGGTCACTACCTTCTACCTACTTTTCTCACTACGTTCGGTCACTACCTTCTACCTACAGTAAAACCCTTATAACTCGGCACGATAGGGGCTCTGGCCCTTGCCGAGTTATTCAATGTGCCGAGTTATGCAATGTCCTCCTCTGATATGGGTAAAAAAAAAAAAAAAAAAAAAAAAAAAAGTAAATACATACAGTAGGTACTGTAAAAGCATAAAAACTACACTTACCAGTAAACGGGTAGAATGTGCTGGATTTGATATCAAACTAAGCACAAATAGCACGCATGGACGCACCTGCATTCATCCTTGCCAGCACTTTCACCTTTTTCACCGATTTCATTCCCTTCCTGCTGGAGACACCCTTGCGTGATGGAGCCGACATCTTGATATACAGTACTGTATGATGTAATCCCAAAACACGTAAAATAGGTGTCAAAGTAAAGCAAAGGTCGGGTACCAGCGCGTAGGCTGAGCCGTGTTTTTTGTCGCCCAAGCACCGTCTTGGATTACGAATCCCAATCCAATAACACTTGCTGAAATGTGTGTTATACTTCTTTGTAATATTGTTTGCAATGTTTTGCATTGATTATTATTTCGGCTCCTACCAAGCTTGTTGTGTTTTTGAAGCAGAAACCAATCCTTTTTCAATTTCGACAAAAAACGGAATTCGTATCCAAGACGGTGCTTGGACGACATAAACAGGGCTCAGCAGCTGACAGCCTACACGCTGGTTCCCGACCCTTGCTTTACTTTGCCACCTATTTTACGTGTTTTGGGATTATATCATACAGTACTGTATTTCAAGATGTAAGCTCCATCACGCAAGGGTGTCTCCAGCAGGAAGGGAATGAAATTGAAGAGCCTGAGCCTGCAGGAAATGGTGAAAAGGACAAAAACACGACTTTATGCGACTGAGGATATGCCGATTGTAAGCAAAGAGATGCAGTTATAACATCAATATATTTTTTTTTTTTATACCATTTGTGCCTATAGCGCCTGTAGGCAGTGGTGACCCAGGGCTCGGATGGTAGGCTCTGGAGGTTCACTTAAGGGCTCTGATGGTTGGTCCTCGCCCGTGGTGGCGCAGGCAGGATTCTTATAGTGACGCCTGTGATTAGAGGCTCATGCCGCCCCCCTGTGTCCTCCGATGCACTCGCAATCGAAGGTAGAGTTGATAGGCAGGGCATGTGGGTGTTTTTAGGCCACTTGACGGTGCAGAAAGGTTTTGGTTTTCTTCGGGGATCGAACTCGGGTCACTGAGAACGCCAGTCGGAGACGCTAACCACTCCGCTACCGCCTCCCCAATATGCCGAGATACATTATTTTTTGCCGACTTTCTGTTTACATGTTCACACAAGAGGTTGTGAGGGCATGATATGCCGAGTGAAAACCAAGAGATGCAGTTTAGGGGAGGCGGTAGCAGAGTGGTTAGCGTCACCGAGTGGCATTCTCGAAGACTCGAGTTCGATCCCGAGTGAGACCCATAAATCCACTTGAAATCTTTCTGCACCGTCGAGTGGCCTAAGAACACCTACATGCCCTGTCAATTAAATCTACCTTCGACTGCGAGTGCATGGGAGGACACAGTGGGGCGGCATGAGCCTCTAATTACAGGCGTCACTATAACAACCCTGCCTGCGCCACCACTGGCGAGGGCCAACCATCACAGCCCTCGAGTGAGCCTCCAGGGCCTACCATCACACCCCTGGAGCTCACTGCCTACACGCGCCATAGGCATAGATGTATAATTTAAAAAAAAATAATAAAAATAAATAAATAAATAAAAAAACTTTGTCTTTGCCTTGCCGAGTTATATCAAATTCCGAGTTATACAGTGCCGAGTTATAAGGGTTTTACTGTACTTTTCTCACTACCTTCGGCACATACCTCTCAACTCCCTTGTATATTCCCAGAACCTCCTCCAACTTCTCTTGGGCACCTATAGCTTTATCTAATAGTCACTAAGTAAGTCACTCAAGTCTGTTTCCATAAAGAAATTTCTTAACTTGTCAAAGTTAGCTTTCCCAAAGTTAAATCTCCCAATTCTATGGGATTCTGATCTATCTACATCTCTTTATTCATATACTGTATGTATATATATATATATATATATAAAATATATATATATATATATATAATATATATATATATATATATACAGAGGTCCCGTTATATGAGCATTCGGTATAACGAGAATCCGATGATACGAGATGTGTAAATTAGGGTCTATTTTCAATATACGAGATCGAAAATCCAATGCTACGACATTCAAACTGGTGTGAGTAAAATTACCAAGTTATTTACTAAAGTAAATTACAAGTTATTTACTAAAATTATAAAGTCATTTACTGACTATATGATTTTACCTAAGGTTGTCAATCTGAAAATATGATAATTCTGGTAGCTCGGTACGACAATGTGCCCTACAAAAATTCACATCCTGGACGATGTACAATGATTCAGATGACGAGTTTGTGGGCAGTGGAAGAGGTCTGCGCACCCCTCCCTTGTCCCTTACCTACCCTACCCTCTCGAGTCTATTGTATCACGCGGCAGCACTGAGGATCTTTCCTCTTCCCCAAAGCCCCCTTCACACATTCCATAATGGAACCACAAACGCGCCAACAATGCAATGTGCAGCGCCGTCATGGTCCTGGTTATGGGTCCATCGTGACCGATCGTGACGCTCGTGACGCACTCGGCCGAGGCCACAAAAAGTTAGTGCGTGCACTAAAAAATCGGGAAGCTCCCCAATTTTTGTACCCAACACAGCGCTATCGTAAGTCTATCGTGACGCTATCGTTATCTATGTAGCAGCTTCGTGACACTACCGGGATCGTCTTATGTCTATCGTGACGATAAGAAACCGTTACGCGCGCCCTTCAATCCTACCTCCCCCCCTTTTTGGCCCCCCCTTCCGCCTTCCCCCCCTTTCTCATTCACCTCCACCCACCCTCTACTCCCTTCCCCCTACTCCCATGACCACGTGGTGATGCCACCCACCCCCCTATTCCCATGACCACGTGGTGATGGGGAAGGGGTAGGGAGTAGGGGGTGGGTGGTGGATCCCCCCCCCCCGTTTTAAACCACTCCCCAAAACCCCCAACATCGCCTTCTCCATCCCCCCCCCCCCGTTTTCCCACCAACACCATCACCCTTTCTTTATTGCAACCCCCCCTCCCCCGTTTCCCCCCCTTCTCCATTACCAACACAAACCCTGCTTCTCCCACCTTCATCTCTAGCCCCGGCCCCTTCCTTCTCCATCACCATGGCAACAACACCCACGTGTGAGGCATGTTGCAAAGAGGCATGGCTCTTGACGCTATCGTGATACGTTCATGGTACTGTCGTGGTTATCGTAACTATCATGACGACAAAATGACTATTGATTTTCCATTCGTGACATTGTCTTACAGCTGTCATGACTCCATCGTGACCATCTTACGACCGTCATGACACATACGTACAGGCAGCGTGACATTGTTGTGAGGCTATCGTGGTCTGCGTTTATCGTGGACAAATTTCACGATAGCGTCAATAATCAAATTGGTGGCGCTATCGTGGCTCGATTATGGAATGTGTGAAGGGAGCTCAAGTGATCAAGGGGAGGAGAAAGAACTCTAACCCAGTCATCCCTGCAATCGCAGTCACCCCTGTTTTCTCTCGAGCCTCGGAGAGAGAAAACAGGGACTCTCAGCTGGCTACGTGCCAGCTTCCTGTCTCCCCACACAACATTACCACTTATGAGTGTTATGCATGTTTTTATGTTTAATTTAATGTGCCCGTTATGTTATTTTGTGTGCTATTTTCTCTTTAAGAATGCTTTTTCTACAGAATAGGTAGTACAGTGTGGGTAATATAGACGCTGTGTGTTTGTTGTGTTTGCTATAGTTTATTTTAGCTTGAAAAACAAGTCTTTTTTTTTTTTTTTTTTTTTTTTTTTTTTTAATTGATAATTAATTAATAATTAATTAATTTGATAGGACCCCAATTTAATTGGGGTCCTGGAACCAAACCTATATTTTACCATTAGTTACGTGTTTCGTTATACGAGATTTCACTTTACGAGTATGCCAGGTGGAACCTAACTGCTTGTATCTTCGGGACCTCCCTGTATTTAAATACAATGTATTTAAATACTCATAAAAGTATTTAAATACTGTATTTAAATACATGACAACCAATGTATTTATAAATACATTTCTAAATACACAAATGTATTTAAATATGTATTTAAATGCAAATGTATTTAAATACTGCCCAGCTCTGTGTGTATATATATGAAGACAGGACCACATGAGTATAGCTAGGCTTTATAAGTTAAAACTATGTAAATACAAGCACATGCACACGCAGTCACACACACAACTCCAAGCAGTCATGTGAGTACTTGGATAGCTGTTCTTAACACACACACATACACACACACACAGACACAGACCTAATACTATTTAAAAAAATAGAGTGGACGAATTAAATGGAAAACAAGATGACGAAAAGGTAGCGAAAATGCACGCAGAAATGTATTCAGTACATAAGAAATGGAAAATGACACAAGAGGAAATTAAAGATGAAAGAAAGACATGGAAGATAGAAAAAGAAAAAGACCAAGAAAGTTTATGTCAGATAATAGAAGATCAAGAAAATGAAAAGAAAAATCTGATCAAAGAAGTAGTAAAAGTAATCAAACAAAAGGAAAATTTAGTTAGAGATACAGTGGACAAAAAGGAATGTGTCATCATTTTTGGTTTGAAGGAAAAAGTGCTGCCCAAGAAAAACTTAAGAGAAGAGGAAGAAAAGAAAGTGTCAAAAGAAATATTTAAAGTAGTGGAAGAAAATACGGAGGTAGAAATAGAAATAGAAGAGATACATAGGTTAGGCAAATATGAAGAGGGAGGGGCCCGCCCCTTAAAAGTTAAGTTTAGGTCACAAAATACAGCACAAGATATATTGTCTAAGGCATGGAAACTGGCAAAGACAGAAGAATATAAGAAATATGGATAAGAAAAGATATAAATGAGGAAGAAAGAGCTAGATTGAATGTACTGTTTAAAGAAGCCAAAGAAAAAAACGAATTGAGGACGGAAGAGGAAAAACAGAAATTTTATTGGAGAGTTTTAGACCAAAAACTGAAGAAATGGTATCTAAAAGAAAAAGAATAAGAGAAGACAGTTCAAAGGAAAATGAAAAAGGATGGCAGGTATCGTACACAAATATAAATGAGCTAGTGTCAACATTAACAGAAGTAAACGATTACCTGAGAGCCAAGAAACCAGACATATTAGGTCTAGTAGAAACGAAGCTGAGTGATTCTGAGGATGTGCCAGTTGGGGAGGGTCAATATAATGTATGGAGGCGAAACAGAAATCAGAAAAAGGGAGGTGGTGTAATGGTGTTAACAAGGAAGGATGTGGTAGTAGGGAATGTGGAAAAAGGAGAAGGTATGGCAGAGGTGTTGATTCTGTTGAAGGTAGAGTTGGTGATGAAAAAAGGAAGAATAAGAGACTTAGTACTCGTATACGTTCCACCTAAGACAAATTCCTGGGGGAGAGAGGAGTACGGAGACATGATAAGAGACACAAGCAAATGTTTAAAGAATACGATGGAAAATAGTGAGAACATCATTTTGATGGGAGATTTTAACTGTAAAGAAGTTTGCTGGGAAGAATGGTATACTGAAGGAGGAGAAAACTCATGGGGTGGTACATTGTTGGATTTGGTAATGAATAACATCATGACTCAGTGGATTAAAGAGAACACAAGATTCAGAGGTAGCGAAGAACCATCAAGACTAGACCTACTATTGACGAAAGAACTGGAAGTAATTAGTAAAGTAAATTATCAGTGCCCACTTGGAAAGAGCGACCATGTACTTATTGAATTTGAAATAAATTATAGCAAAAAAGAGGGGAGAAGAGAAGAACACAAGAAAGGAAGATACAATTATGGAAAAGCAGACTTTGACGGATTAGGAACATTTTTCGGAGAGACAGAATGGAGTCATTTCCATGCAGCAACGAGTACCCAGATCAAATGGGATGAGTTCATCCGAATTTACACCGAAGGAATACATAGTTATGTTCCAAGGATAGTTATCAGAGAAAAGAAAAAAACCGAATGGTTTAACAGAAAATGTGAATTACCAAGACTAGAAAGAGAAAAAACATGGAATAGTTGGAGGAAAAAAGGAGGTATCAACCTTTGGGAGAAGTACAAAACAACTAGAAATGAATATGTAAGAATCCGAAGAGAAGAAGAAGTACTATGAGAACAAATATAATAGAAAAATGTAAGAACGAACCGAAACTTTTCTATAGATATATTAATGGAAAAATGAAAAACAAGGAAGGAATAGATAAGCTGAAGGTAGAAGGCATAGTGTATGAAGATGCATTACAACAGGCTGAGGTGATGAATAAGTGCTTACAGACTGTATTTACAAGAGAAAGTGAATTTAAAACTAAAAATATAATGGCAAAAGAAAATATAATGGAAGACATAAAAGTAGACGTAATAGAAGTAAAAAGGCTAATGGAAAGTCAAGATGTGAGAAAAGCCCCGGTCCAGATGGAGTGTCGAACTGGATAATGAAAGAGTGCAGTAACCAACTAGCAGGAAAGTTTTCATAGTGTAATTGAGAGTTCACTCAAGGAGAGCAGAGTCCCCGCTTGATTGGAAAAGAGCAAATATTGTGCCAATTCACAAAGGAGGAGACAAAGAAGAACCACTAAATTACAGGGCCCGTATCATTAAAGTGTAGTGGCAAAAATGTGTGAAAAATTGTGAAGGACAGATGGTTGAAATTTTGGAAGAGACAAACACACTCGCAGGGGGCCAGTTTGGATTTAGAGGAGGAATGTCATGTACAACGAATTTATTAAGCTTTTTCTCGAGTGATCGATGTTGACACAGGAAAGAGAGGGGTGGGTCATTGCATATACTTGGACCTAAAGAAGGCATTTGACAAGGTACCTCATAAGAGACTGCTCTGGAAGCTAGAACATGTAGGAGGATTGAAGGGTGGTTTGCTGAAGTGGATGGAAGACTTTTTGAGCAACAGAGAGATGAGAACAGTAATAAAAGATCAGAAGTCAGAATGGTGCAGTGTGATAAGTGGAGTTCCTCAAGGATCAGTATTGGCCCCAGTGATGTTCTTGGTCTATGTAAATGATATGGCAGAAGGAGTAAACAGTTATATGAGTTTATTCGCTGATGATGCTAAATTACTAAGAAAAATAGAAAGTAAAGAGGACTGTGAGGATTTACAAAAGAATCTAGATAAGATTTTCAGATGGAGTCAACTATGGGAAATGGAGTTTAATGCTAAAAAGTGTAAAGTGATGGAAATGGGCAGTAGCAAAAAGAGACAGAGAGGAAAGTATTCGATGGAAAATTAATGGATTATAATCAAAACAAAGGTCGAAAAAGATTGGGAGTATGGATTACAGACAATTTGTCACCAGAAAAGCATATAAACAAGATCACAGGAGATACATATCAGTTGCTGAGGAATATAAGAATGGCATTCAAATATCTGGATAAAGAGATGATTAAGAAATTGATAACATCTTTGATTCGACCAGGGTTGGAATATGCGGCAGTGATTTGGTCACCACATAAAAAGAAGGATATAAGGAAGATTGAGAGAATACAAAGAGCAGCCACAAAAATAGCTCCAAGCCTGAGAAATTTACCATATGAAGAAAGACTTTCAAGACTAAAACTCCCAACGCTTGAGAAAAGAAGAGAAAGGGGAGATTTTATAGCAGTGTATAGAGCATCAAGGGGTCGGGAAAAAAATTTGACGGGAAATCTGTTTTTTTGGGGGACGATAAATGCAAGAGGTCATGAAAAAATTGAAAAGGAAAACATGCAAGAGAGATAAAAAAAAATACAGCCCCCCCGTAAGAAGAAAAGCCGGGAACAATTGATGAAAAAGGATTAATGAAAAAAAAAAGTATTCGGGCTTCAAAGGCAAGCTGGATAATAAAAAAAAATTTGGAACGGCGCGAGCATAGCTCTTTTCCTGTATTTACAACTAGGAAAATACACACACAGTTAGTTAGTTAATTTTTTGACAAAAAATTTTCCAAATTAATAAAAAAAAAAAATTCAGAAATTTTAAAAAACAAAAAATATTATAAAAAAAAACAATTCAGATCTACTTTTCCAAACAAAACAAAATATAATTTTTTCCAATAAAGGTATACTAAATTTTAATCAAAAATACTAACACTTCATGTACGTAATCACATAATTCACGTAATATGTGTCCTCATTCACAGGGTGGTAATATTTGAAAACTATAAATGTTGAACCCTTTCGCGGCAGTGAGCAAGGGGCAAACTATCAAGCATGTTGTTTTTGTTGCACCTGTTCACCATCACACTGACCACCGTTGGGCGCAGGGGGTTGGGGGACTCCACCCCCTATTTAATCTTAAAATTTTTGAACAAAAAAGTCTGAGCTGGTAATGATTCACGTTTGAGTCTTGGATGAATCTATCGGGTTCATACCTTTGGGGCACTGTCATGGATGGGTTTTTAGGTCTGTGATTATGTTTTTTTTGTTGCACCGGCTGCTCTTTCCTGCACATATCTCACAACCATTTAAAGGATCCTATTATTGTCCCAAACAGCTGACTTTCTATGAACCGGAAACCGGTTATTCCTTGCCTGCAAAAATTATATACAAAGTGGGAAAGGGTTTGGTCCATGTCTATGTCTCATGTTTCCTTTGGGTATACTTAAAACCTTTTAGAGGTGTTGCACGGGGGGAAAACCCGGGTTCTACAACATGATTTTATGCTATATTCACACACACACATACACACAAATGCTGTGACTCAGTATTTCTTTATGTGCATTTTCAGGCTTGTGTGGTGGACTTGCGATCTACAACTTCACGATTATCAACTTGCCCTTTCCACTTGCCCTCTACAAGAAGTTTTAGGAGAGGTGTCGGCTTAGATGACCTTTCTGACCTTGACCCACAGCTGACCAGTGTGGAATGTCACTTATGTGCATGTGTGTGTTTATATTGTGATAATGATATGAGGTATAAACATTACATAGTTTTTTGTTTAATAATATCTTGATTCTCTCTCTCTCTCTTCTCTCTCTCTCTCTCTCTCTCTCTCTCTCTCTCTCTCTCTCTCTCTCTCTCCTCTCTCTCTCTCTCTCTCTCTCTCTCTCTCTCTCCACACACACTCACAAACAACTACTACTTTTATTATCACCACTACTATTACTACAACAATTACAAAAATATTAATGATATTAAACTATCATCTAACACAAACGCACACATACAAAACAAATACACAAACATACAGATCACTTAGAGATATGCTACAATATGAAGGAGGTGACGAAGAAATTGTTTACGCCCTGAATTTCGCTGTTACGCAAGATTTCTACGGCCAGACCAAAAGTATTCCTTTAAAGGCAGGCGGGGAGGAGATAGCAGTTACAGCGGTGAACAAGTAAGTTCTCTCTCCTCTCAATCTCTCTCTCTCTCTCTCTCTCTCTCTCTCTCTCTCTCTCTCTCTCTCTCTCTCTCTCTCTCTCTCATCCTAAGAAACTCCATCCTTCATGTCCATCAAACAAGTGGGAGTACCATCCTTTGGGCCGAGAGGAATTTTCAGTCTAGCATGAGTAACCCATGAGCATGACAGAGCTCAGGAACCAAGTGATTGCAATGTGGAAGAAAGAGCCACCAGCAACGCTCCATCTACCAGGGTTGCTGCCTTGCAAGGTGGAAATATTTGTTTTGTGGAAATATTTGCCAGTGATCTGTGGCAAGTGCCAGAAGTGGGGAACAGGGTGTGGCAGTGCAACAAGAGGGTCAAGTGTAGGCTATCTTTTGTTCTGCATTCACTTGACACCAAGGTGTGCAAGGAATGCATAATGAAGGGGAAAATATCACACATGCATCAATTGATTCCAGGATCCCAATGTTTGGAGTGTGAAATGTCACATGAGACTCAATATCCGTACATCCAAGGAATGCAACAGTGACCCTATCACCTGCTTCAGCTGCCCATCCTCCATTCTTCACCACAACAACTTTTCCTCACTTACCAAGGGAGACCTGTCCTTGTCAGGTCTGGTCTGCTACAGTCATCCTCGCCACCACTGCTAGACCTCGAGCATCCTGCATCACAACCACATCACACACAGTGAGAAGAAACATCCTGCCTCCAAAGTGTCAGAGGTCACAAGAACACTCACTGCTCACCTGTAGGATGTGTGTGGTGTATCGTAAGATGAGAATTTGGGTAAACATTGGACAGTACAGTGGGTTGAGAAATCCTATTATCGGGATGCATAGGATACGTGACTCTCCTGCTAGTGTACACGCATGAATATTTTAATTTACAGATTTTTTTATAAATTACAATTTTAAAATTCTCTCCTTTTCACTCACTCTCACTAGCTTACTATCGTTACAGGCAGGAATATGTGGATTTACTGGTGGACTACATGTTGAACACCAGTATAGAAAACCAGTACCGTGCCTTCCATGATGGCTTCTATAGAGTTTGTGGTGGAATTGTTCTCAAACTGTTCCAGCCGGTTGAGCTTATGGACTTGGTGTCTGGAAATGAGAATTATTCCTGGACAG
Source organism: Chionoecetes opilio (assembly GCA_016584305.1). NCBI lineage: Eukaryota > Metazoa > Arthropoda > Malacostraca > Decapoda > Majidae > Chionoecetes > Chionoecetes opilio. Next base: position 344,889 of record JACEEZ010000391.1, read on the forward strand.
AGTTTGAAAAAAACACAGAATACAAGGTGAGTGCGGGAGAAGAAAAAATTTAAATCAAAGAGAGATCAGAAAATCATCCCATTAATATTTACAAATGTATTCAATTGTTTATTTATGATCTGTTTTGTTAGTGGTGATTTTCTTGGCTAATAATCTCCCCTCTTCTCTCTCCTCTTCTCTCTCTCTTTTCCCCCCCCCTCCCCTCTCCCCCCACCCCCCCCCCCCCCCCCCCACCCCACACATACACACACACAGGGCGAATACCACCCAGGCCATCCAGTCATAGCAACATTTTGGGAAGTCTTCCATGAGCTATCTCTCGACCAGAAGAAACAGTTTTTGAAGTTTTTGACTGGGACTGATCGAGTGCCAATCCTGGGCATGAAGGTGAGATAATGAGAGAGAGAGAGAGAGAGAGAGAGAGAGAGAGAGAGAAGGAGAGAGAGAGAGAAGAGATTAAAATGCATGAAATTGATTACTACAGTCTTTCCTTTTTTCACACACACACAACACCCACACACAAAGGGTATAAAGTTGATCATACAGAGCACACAAGATGATGCATACCTGCCTGTTGCACACACCTGCATCTCTCAGCTGGATCTCCCGACCTACAGTACCAAGGAAAAGTTGAAATACAAGCTGCTACAAGCATTACAGCAGAGCGAAGGATTTGGATTGGTCTGATTAGGAGGAAGATTACGGTAATAGATCGGTGAGTTGATAAAAGGGAGGGACACTTTCAGAGAGGGAGAGGACGGAAGTGCAATTTATATCTTAAATGGTCGAAGTAATATGTGTCCCTGTTTGAAGAAAACATTATTAATTACATATGTTAATATTTGATTAAATATTAAGTATTTATTAAATGCCAGTCTGGGCTTTCTCAGTGGGGTCAGACAGTTGTGATGAATAGATAAACTTAACCCGGTAAATATAACCCAATAGAACAATATATGAACTGGAAATTAATATTATTGTAATAAGTTTTCGTTGATGTTACTATTATTATTATTATTATTTATGATTATTTTATTAAGTGATATGACAAAAAGTGCCTGAAACCGTGAATTAATGATGGTGATAAAGATAATTACAGTAATGATGTTAGTAATACAATTGGAAGCAATATGTATTTTTTTTATTCCTTTTACAACGAATTCTTAAAGTGCAAAGTCAGTCACATTCTCTTTTCTCTCTCTCTCCCCTCCCCCTTCTCTCTCTCTCTCTCTCTCTTCTTCTCTCTCTTTTCTTCTCTCTCATTACCAATATATCCTGCCTTTATCATGCAGTCGTCCTCATCATCATGCACGGCAAGGGTGTATTTAGGATCTTGAAACATTGGGAGCTTCGCCAGCCAAGAGATTTTAAAATTTTCACAGGATAATTTTCAATTTATTTATGAGTATAATGAATATAAGATGTGAGACACTGTGGTCTACCAAAAGGCTCCGGCAATTTGCTTAGGATAACTTTCGAAACATGAAATTAAAATAAAATTAAGACAAAACGAGTTGGTGTTCAACTTCGTTATTATTTCTATTTTCGTCAGTAGGAGTAAGGCCCTAAGAAAAAGAGAGCTTTGGCGTTGATGAAGCAGTCATATAGATTGTATATTCCCAATGCTTTGTTTCTATACTGAAATCTGACCAACCAACGGTCTTACAATTAGAGCGTCTGCTACAATTATCGACAGTTTTAGACAAAAGTTTACCGTAGTGGAGGTTTTAAGTGTTTCAGCAGTAATCAACACACACATGTTTTACAAGTGGCTTGTATGTAGAGTAGAAAACGAGGCATCACGGGGAAAAGTCACGTGTATGTCATGTGGTATGACAAGGCCGAAAGAAAAGGGAAATCCTGACACAATTATCGACAGGGTGCTACAGTTATCGACTGTAACCTTTTTTTTTTTTATTACAAGCAAAATCCTACAAAGTTAACCAAAAACATAACTGACAGCAAGGTAATTGTATGTCCAAGTATTTACAGAATGAAGTAATACGACAAAGTACTGCAGCCATAATGAAACATTACACACGTGTGTATACAGATGATGTCGTTTTTTTTTTTTTTTTTTAAGTAAGCCTACAAAGTACTGCAGCAATAATGAAACATTATACACATGTGTGCATACAGATGTGGTCAAGTTTTTTTTGTGTTTTTTTCAAAACCGTTAAGTGTGCACACAACACTGGCAACGGCATTGCTCGCCGGTAATGTTCGTCGGCAGGCACTGACGGTAATGAGTGAGACATACAATTATCTTCAAAAGCTACATCGTAAATTCACTTTGAAAAACAATGTTTGTGTATACTGTCGATAACTATAGCATTTCCATATTTTATGTAGACAATTATCGACACCCCGATAGTACACATATAGGTCATCACAGAAAGACAAACTGCAGCCATGTCATTCGTATAACACTTACTTATTGTAGATTATCAGCTAAAAACAGTAGATTATTAACTCAGACTTGAAATAAACAAACACATCCATGGATATGTGCATTAATGTACCTGTTAAGAAGCATGATTCGGTGATTTGTGCAGTAGGAGCATAAAACATTTCAAGCTCGTCTACACAGTGGGTTAGCAGTAGAGTTGCATGATAGGTCTAGAAACGTTCCGGGTGAGTAAGCAAATGTAAGTACATGTTGTAAGCAAATGACCAAAGAGCCACTAAATTTTAAAGGGGGTTCGCAGAGAGTAATATTTATGAAAAAGTGTCGATAACTGGCCTGTCCATAATTGTAGCCGACGCTCTACTTTTTGTTGTTGTTTTTACATCACAAAGGACTGGCCAAGGACACAAAAATGCACTTCGAAGAAAATGCACTTCGAAAAAAATGCAATTCGAAAAAAATGCACTTCGAAAAATATGCACTTCGAAAATAATGCAATTCGAAAAAAACTCACTTAGAAAAAAACGCACTTCGAAAAAATGCACTTCAAAATAAATGCACTTCGAAAAAAATGCACTTCGAAAAAATGCACTTCGAAAAAAACGCACTTCGAAAAAAATGCAATTAGAAAAAAAATGTTCTTAAAAAAAATACTTTAAAAAAATGCACTTAAAAAAAATGCACTTACAAAAAAATGCAATTAGAAAAAAATGCTTAGAAAAAATGCACTTTGAAAAAAATTCACTCTGAAAAAATTCACTCTGAAAAAATTGCACTTTGAAAAAAATTCAATTCGAAAAAAATGCACTTCGAAAAAAAATGCACTTCGAAAAAAAATGCACTTCGAAAAAATGCACTTCGAAAAAATGCACTTCGAAAAAATGCACTTGAAAAAATGCAATTCAATTCGAAAAAAATTCAATTCGGAAAAAAATGCAATTCAATTCGAAAAAAATGTAATTCGAAAAAAATGCACTTAGAAAAAAATGCTCCTTGAAAAAAAAATGCATTTGAAAAAAAAACTTAGAAAAAAATGCACTGAAAAAAATGCACTGTGAAAAAAAAAGCACTGAAAAAATTGCACTGTGAAAAAAATGCACTTCGAAAAAATGCACTTCGAAAAAGTTCAATTTAATTCGAAAAAAATGCTCTTTGTAAAAATTGCATTTGAAAAAAATGCTCCTTAAAAAAAATGAATGAAAAAAATACACTTAAAAAAATGCACTGAAAAAAATGCACTTTGAAAAAAATGCACTTTGAAAAAAATGCACTTTGAAAAAATTGCACTCTGAAAAAAATGCACTTTGAAAAAAATGCACTTTGAAAAAATTGCACTCTGAAAAAATTGCACTGAAAAAAATGCACTGTGAAAAAAATGCACTGAAAGAAATGCACTTTGAAAAAATTGGACTCTGAAAAAATTGCACTCTGAAAAAAATGCAGTGAAAAAAATGCACTTTGAAAAAAATGCACTCTGAAAAAAATGCACTGTGAAAAAAATGCACTCCGAAAAAATGCACTTTGAAAAAAAATGCACTTCGAAAAAATGCACTACGAAAAAATGCACTTAAAAAATGCACTTAGAAAAAAATGCACTTCGAAAAAATTCAATTTAATTAGAAAAAAATGCAATTCGAAAAAAATGCTCTTTTTAAAAAATGCATTTGAAAAAAATGCACTTTGAAAAAAATGTACTTCGAAAAAATGCACTTAAAAAGATGCACTTAAAAAAAATGCACTTACAAAAAAATGCACTTACAAAAAATGCACTAAGAAAAAAATGCACTTAGAAAAAATGCACTAAGAAAAAAATGCACTTACAAAAAATGCACTAAGAAAAAATGCACTTAAAAAATGCACTTACAAAAAAATGCACTTAGAAAAAATGCACTAAGAAAAAAATGCACTTAGAAAAAATGCACTAAGAAAAAAAGGCACTTAGAAAAAATGCACTAAGAAAAAAATGCACTTAGAAAAAAATGCACTAAAGCGGGTATCACACGAGGCGTTTCGTCGGACTGTTTCGTCGAACCAAACAAGCATTTGGTTGGACCTGTTCGTCGAACACTGACAAAACACTAGCACACGGTTGAGCTAGTTGAGCTTCACCCAACAATAACAAACAAAGATGAAAGCGATGACAGTGGGAGGCGCGGAGATTTTTTGTTAATGTTTTAACTTTAGGGGCATATATATACGTAGCTACTGGTGATGAAAAGGAGGAGGTGATTGTTAGAAGAGAACGGCGACATATGAAGACGCGTTCATGTGGACTAAATGAGTTATAGTGGACGAGAACTGCGCGTCGATCGCTACACCGCCATTACACTTAACAGATTATTTTTTGCTTAGTATAATGTGCAGTATTAATCCATTTCTGCATGCGTAACCTTTAAAACATATATATATATTGAAGAAATTATAAGAGTTGTCTAATAATGCATAGACACACCCCGACCTGCCTCCCACCCACCCCCATCCTTTACGAGGTTAGGTTAAGTTTCGGTTATGTTAATATTCTCGTCAGGGGGTCGAAGGGGTCGGAACCCCTCCCGTTAGAACCTGCGGGGTGGGGCACAGTTGCTTTCCTACAATTTCGTCAGTTCCCTGGTTTCTGAGACACTGACTATTATTTCCTGGCCAAATTTTACAGCTTTTTCTGATGGAGATACATTGTTATCAATGAAAAAGTGACCCTAGGATTTGGTGGAAAAAAACAACTTTTTAGGTTTCCGGAAAATAAAAATGGTAAATTTTTAAGATGGCACCAAACTTCCCTACACAATTGGGAGCATGGTTTTTGTTTACCTTATTGTATTCTAAGAGACATTTTCTCCTTGAGCTTTCCGTCGCAAATCAATAGTTTCGGAGATATGAAAATTTTAGGTGGGAGAAAGAATAAGTTTCCTTGTTTACAAAATGCCTCCCTCTTCCTCTTCTTGTGACCTGCATTGCTTTTCTTTCGGAGGCGCACCCGTGGCTACCTTACCTAACCTAACCTAACCTGAACCTAACCTAACCTTACCTTGAGGTAAATGTTTACACTAGGACCGAAATTACCTACACAATTGGGAGTGTGGTTTCTGTTCACCTTAATAGATTCTAAAAAACATTTTCTTTACGAACTTCCGTCGCAAATCACTACTTTCGGAGATAAGACATTTTTAATAGGAAGAAGTGTATGAGATATGAAAATAAAATTAACCTAACCCCACCTTTAGACTCGCTAATCTAACCTAACCTAACCTAGTCCCACGCTTTAACCTAACTAAAGCCAAATCTGCATTAAAAAAAGTGTCCGAGGCAAGGAAAGAACAGATCGGGGCGATGCAGGTCACAAGAGGAAGAAGAGTGTGGCGGACGTAAACTCTTGTCTCGCCTCCCTATGACAATTTGCCGGAATTGTCATAATGCCATGAACAACATGGCATTATCTCCAAAAGTATGATTTGCGATGGAACTCATAGATAATGTTTCCTAGAAACCACACGCCAAATTGTGTAGGGAATTTCGGTCCTAGTGTAAAATAATACCATATATAGGGTGGTGTGGGGGGACACCGTACTATTAGTGGAAAAATATTCATAAAAAATCCATTTTTTACCTGAGAGAGTGCACACTGTGCCCAAAACAAAGTTCACAATATGGCCCACCTATGGTACCCTCATGAATACTTAACTCAGATAATAAGGGTCATTTAAGGTTTTTTATAAATTTTTGACTGTGATCCCCCCAGTTCGGTGTGACCCCACCCCACCCTACCTCTTTAATTTATGAAGTCTACCCTGTTGCTCGCATGTAGTTCACTGAGGGTGGCGCTGCATCCGTGGTGGCATGGTGGCGCGAAATTTGAATTAATTTTCGCGTTGTAGCCTTCGTACGGTGATCCCCACCCCACCCTAGTCAGTGTCTCAGAAAAGGACCGCGCAGTCCTTGTCTATTTTTACCTGATTTTGATATTACAGGTGGCCTTTTCTTCATAGGCCAGGCCTTTGAACCGGCTGCTCCTATAGAATTAAAAAAAAAACACAAAAGGGAAACAGAAGAAAAAAAAACTACATACAAGCCTGTAGTTTTATTATCTATTTGCCATACAGCACATTCTTTCCAAACTCTTTCACTGTTTCAATCATTCGCCCCTTGTCTCACCACACATGTCCCAGCAGCAATAACATCCATTCTCTTCCTGTCCTTTCAACCACCTCATTCATTTCACATCCCATTTCAGTCAAAACCACACGCATAATTTCCATTCTCTCCCCGTTATCTTCTCAGATCTCATATTCTATAATTCTACTAGTAATCATTTTACCGCAAAATGTAAACACAAACATCAAATCAACTTCATATTTCTGAAAATCTATCACATATATAATATAGACTGATATGTATTAATTTTACTGTAACGTATTATATGATGGTGTTCATTTCAATGCTTAATAATTGCTAACACTATTTATAACTTACAGAAAAAGTATAGACTTATTTTGACCGCAGAGTATGTTCGACGAAATGTGCAACATTTTGTATAATTTCACAAAACCATTTCATCGAACATGTTCGGTGAAATGACCCTCGAAGTTCGACCAAACAGTCCAACCAAATGGCAAGTTCGACGAAACAGTCCGACGAAACGCACCGTGTGATAGCTGCTTAAGAAAAAAATGCTCTTCGAAGTAAATTGCACTAAGAAAAAAATGCACAAATAAATAAAAAATGGTATTTGAGATCCAGGGCTATTCATAAAACATTCGGGGCTACAGCCGTGGCCACCGAGATGACAAGGCCTGATAGATCGCCGTGACGTCACACCATGAGGATCTCGCGCGCTCGACCGCTCCGCTCCCCGTACAGGTTTACTTTCTCAGTTCACGCTCTTATTTATGTCGTTAATCTGAATCCCTGTCATTATCATCAATGGTGGTGGTGGTGGGGGTGGCGGTGGGGGTGGTGGTGACTGTGGTAGAGGTGGTGGTTTGGTGGTGGTGGTGGTGTGGTGGTGGTATTGTTGTTGTTGTGGTGGTGGTGGTGGTTTTGTGGTTGTGGTGGTGGTGGCGTTGTGGTGGTGGTGTGGTGGTGGTGGTGGTGGTCTTTCAAGATGAAGAGACCATTAATAACCATCGCTATAGATTTCAAGAAAGCCTTCGACAGTGTGAAAAGAAAGCCCTTAATTGAATGCCTAAAAAAGTTCAGGATACATCCACACATAATTGACGTCATAAGTGACATATACCTAAATGACAAGACCATCCTGTATCTAAACAATGAGATCATAACAAACATGGATGTCACCAGCGGAATAAGGCAAGGTTGCAATGGTTCAACATCACTGTTCTTAATGATAACATATATCATCATCCTACACCTGAACCAAACAAATATTGGATTTAAAGATGAGATATGCTTTATCCCTGCATTGTTTTATGCAGAAGATGGCCTTATTTTAGCACAAAGTGAATCAGGTGCCCTAAACATGACATTGACACTCATCTTAGCAGCAAGAGCAAGTGAAACAGTCAACAGTTATTTAAAAGAGCATAATACCAACATATACCAACTTGGTATAGTACACAACACGAAATAACTGACAAATTAAAAGAGCATGATACCAAGAAATGGAAAGCAGAACTACTTGAAAAAGAGACACTTAGACTTTACAGAACATACAAAACACATAAAAGAAAGACTTATGATAAATGATGAATCCACTACAACTTTGATAAGATGCAGAAGCAATACACTGAAACTAAACTAAACTACAGGAACAGACACACCCTCGGGAACACAGCATGCACGACATGTAACACTGGACTGCAGGAAACTTTAGAACACTTCCTATTACAGTGCGAGGAATATAAAGACATAAGGAAACACTTAAACTTTCTACAAGGCAACACACTGACAAATGCTTAAAAACTTGCAACATTTTTACTCCTAGCAGATGAACAGGATGCAGATGTGAAGAAACAAACTTTGTTACTGATGTGGAAAATAAGGAAACAGCAAGAACATTGATTAGCAAGCAAGAAAGCCAAGACATTTCACAAGAGCATTCACAAGTATAAGTGTGTTGCCAGAAACTCCTATGGGGAGTTTATACCTGGTCAATGTTACTTGAGTAATATTAATTGATTATGATTTTTCATTTGATTTCAACTTGAATTGAGAATTGAACTTAGTCTTATGACTTCACTATGTGATTATAGTATGAACACTTCTCGCTGCGGAGAGTACTGAAATGGGGGATGAATTTAAGGGGAAGGGGTAGGGGTTTAGGTTAAGGGGACAGGGTTTGAGTTAAGGGGGGTGCTGCCACCAGCTCAGGCGAGTAGTTCTCTAGGTTACTCCCTGGGCGCGTTTGAATAATATTAAGATTAGATTTATCTTGGTAGTCGTGATTGATACGTGGAACTATACCGAGTAAGGCTGACTCTTTTGGAAGTGTGGGGAATTACTGTCCTAACACAGAATAATCACCTGGGGTTTTTATAATAAACACAAGAACTATATTTGAAACATCATCCTATTTATCCACCATGAAAAATTATTTCTGTTTGAGACCTTAGACACATACAGAAACTCTAATCTGGAACGGGCAAGCTTCTTTAGAGCATAACCTCCCTCACAGAATCATTCTTAGAATTACCACCTATGTCCGTATCAACTGAGCACTATAGGTATACATGGAATATATATATAGGAGAGAAAATGTGAGAGGAATGAGTTGGTGTGGGCGATTCACTGTACCATGTGGCCTGGAGAGGAAGGAGCGAGACACTCCCGTCGAAGCCTCTCTCTCTGCAGGAGAGTTGAGATGAGACTCATTAATAATACTTATAAGGATGGGGCAGGCCTCCTTTACGTTAGCGAAAACTAAACATCGATACCCATATTTGGAAATATAGATAACAATATGATAACAAGGAAAGGGGGGGGGGGAAACAGGAGCGAACCTTGATACGTCTTACCTGCAGGAGAGTTGAGATGAGACTCCCGTCTGGGTTACCCCGAGCCCGCGGCAGAAAAGGGGAATTGTTTGAATACTCTGGGCTTGGCCTCTAACGAATAGCTTATAATCCCGAACTAACTAATTAAATAATGAAATTCGTGTACCTAAGAAAGGGCTGCCTATAATACAGTCCTGTTACTTTGATATGGAAGAATTTAATATGTTTAATCTAATATCCGAGGAGGGTGTGATTTCTTTTCATGTCAAAGGTCCGAACGCGTATTCTGGAGCGCGAGGGTATGGAAGTGTGTATAGAAATTTGGTAGACTTTCAATTTAGCGTATAACTTTACTAACACATCCATTTATGACCGTGATCTTTCACTATGGGGACTATTTTGAAAGACATTAAGAATCTAGGAGTGTTCCTTGATCTGATAGGAGGGTTGGGGGAGGATGAAAAGATTTGAATCCATTAGTTATCACTGATCGCGAAATAATTATTCCACGAATGTTGACTCGCAACCGGCATGTCGGGGGGGGGGAGAATGAAGGACGGAAAGAAGAAAGAAATGGCGGTAGGAAGGAAGATAAGAAAATGGCGGATAGGAAAGAAGGGCGATGACTCACCCGTGAAACTAAAAGAGTGAACTGCTTACGAGACATAACTCGGGAATTATATGATAATAATTATCATCCTATCTCTCCTGAATAACGGGCATTACACACGTCTATTCTCCGGGAAAATTAAATTCTTCAATATCAAATTAACTACTCACGGATCGTTTGTTTCCGTTTTAAAGCTGCGTCAAGAGAAGGTGTGTATGGGACGAATTTAGAGTGAATTTAATGGAAATTCTTCTATTCTTTGAAAACGGGTGTCTGCTTGTGTTTAGATTACACGAATATTCAATGAAAGGAAATATCCCAATCAACCTGATACCTGGGTAGTGACGTGGTTGTCAAATCCTGACTCAGTCCCTACATTTTCGGCGCAAGGTTCGTCCCAGGGGCGCACACCGGCTACCCTCAGGTTATATAACGAGAGCCTTACGAGTCCTGAAATGCCCGCCACACCGCAAGCTGGTCGACTGTGAAGTGAGAAGCAGTACTACTATCTCGAATTAAAATACTCCTCCCACCGAACCAGGCTGAGCCCGTGAAAACCAGACACTCCGACTTCTAGAAATGAGAAATCTCCTGGACCAAATTATTTCATCTAGTCTGACACCCACTCACCTCTTGGACTCAGTATTAATTTCTAACACATCTTAACCTAAAATTAACATTCATTCTTCCTCAATGAGCCTTCTAGGAGGTCTCCTGACACGAGGGGCTAGTTGCTCGTCCACCGGGTCGGGTTGTAGGACCCTCTCCACCGGTTCTACTAACCACTCTTCACTGCCATGATAGGGCTTCACTTGTTCGGCGGCTCTTTGCACTTGTTTTTCTGTGAAAACATTCTCTACCACGTACACGCTACCACCCAAACGTACTTCCACCACTCTATAGACTCCATCCCATTTCACATTGAGTTTACGGCACGTGCCTGGTATTGTGGTCTCTTTTCTGACCCATACCAGTGCTCCTACCTCCACCACTTGATTTTTTCCGTTTTCTGTTTGCGACGTCCCTGTACCGACGCGACATTTTCTGATGCGTCTCGCGGATTAGGGCGTGTGCCACGTCCATGTCGTCTTGTTCTCCCTCGACGTCGGGTAAAGCTGCTCCAACAAGCCTGGGGGCATGACGAGAGAAGAAAGCGAAGTAGGGTTGTTGTCCAGTGGAGGTGTGTACCGCTTGATTCATAGTGATTTGTTCCTTGGCTTTCTCGGGATACCGGTACGAGGGTCCTCGACTGGGCTGAGGGTCATCCACCTTTATATGAACCGGAGGACCATTTATGAGACCTAATTCGTTTTGATCTAGGATGAAAAGCGGATCATTTTCTAGAATTACTTGTTGTAATTCTTGTTGTTCTGAAACAGTCAGGTGTTTCCATTTTTGTCCCTTGATTAATTCTTTTAACCTTTGGGTTCGAGTTCCTTTCGGCTGTGCGTTATCATTTACCGGTATCAAGTCATTGTGGACTTCATGAATAGAATTGATTGTGTGCGCGTGAGGAATTTCCACTTTGTCGTACGACCCGAGTATAGTGCCTTTGCACAAAACTTTTTCCTTCTTGGTATTATTCGTGAAGGGAATGTAAATTGAATTTTCTGCTGACACTTGTACTAAGTAAGGGTAACTATTTTTGCTAACCTTTTCCCGCGGGTAGACAAGGAGATTAGAACCTGGTAACTCATTTACGTTAACCTGCTGGAAACGGGAGTGGTAAGGGTTTATTTTCACAGGAGTGAGAAGATTTATCTGTGAAGGGTTTCGTGGCTGTTTCACGACTTCCACCGGGTTTAGCTGTATTCTTTTGATTTTGTTTCTTTTTCGACGGATGTGATTCACGGTATGGGGGGTATCGCCCCAGCGCATTGCTCTACTTTTTCCATCCCAGGTAAGAGTGGCTTTTGTGAGGATGTCACACCCAAGAAGTACATCGCCGTTGAGATAAGAGTCTGGGATAACGGGAAACCACTTTTTAAACTTTTGCCCGTCACCGATTTCAATTTCTGCCCATATCATGCCGAGAATGTTCAACGGGGTGTCTGTGATTCCTACGAGGTGAGGAGGATTCCGTCGTTTATTTATTTCCCCTCCGATCCGTTTTGCTGTGCATTCTTTGATTAAAGTATAACCACTCCCTGTGTCTACTATCGCTTCTACTATCTTCCCGTTTATATTCACGTGGATAGTGGGTGAAATATCGTCACCGTCTAGTCATGCTAATTGTCTAGGGTTTTGAGTTTGACCTGGATGTTGAGGACTATTTGCCTGGGCACGTCCAGGACAATTTCGATCTCCCCTCCGGCAACCGGGTTTGCGACAGTCGAAACAATGACCTAGTGGAGGTTTTCTCCAGCACTCCGGAAGGTTATGCGTTTGTGATTGACAATAAGCGCAATACTTTTGAGTGAATGTTTCCCTCCGTGAAGGACTCGCGTGGGAGGATGATTTTTCTAGTTTCACTTGGGCCAAACTGGCCTTTAGTTCTTGGATTTGTTGGTTTAGACTTTCCCCCACTTCGTCTTTGGTGGTCTCGGAGTTTGGGAAATGTATGGAACTATTTGTTTCTTTTTCGTCTAGCACTTTTCCTTCTTTCTTATGTGCTGGGATCATATTAACCTTTGGAGTGTGTCTCTCTTCGAGTATTTGCCGCTCGTGTTCGATGCGGTCTAGGAATTTTTTTAGGGGATATCCTTCATCTAGGAATCCCTCTAATTTTTCTCGCGACGCGATTGGTAGTCCGTACCACAGTTTTCTCTTTATTGTCTTATCACGGTCGGGGAATTTTTCATTTGGGAGTTTTGTCGCAATCATCGCATGTTGGCAAATAAAACGATGTGTGAAAGCTTGAGGAGATTCTCCCCAGTCGTAACTCATTGCCTCCAATTCTTGCCAGGCTCTATCAACACTCACTTCGGTGGTAAACTCGGTCTCGAAAAGATTTCTAAGTGTCGCCCAAGTCTCTACTTTATGGTACGTTTGATAGCTGTGAATTAAGATTGAGAGTTCTGAGCACACTCTCCCTTTTGCAATTTGGATGCGTGTTGCGTCGCTTGAGCTACATTGTTCTATTAATTCAAAGAACATTTGGAGTCGGGCCGTTGCGTCAAGGCCTTGTAGTTGATGTAACTCTAATACTGGAATATCTCGAGGTTTGATGAGTCCCTCTTTCACGCTATCCGTGGATAATTGAGAGGCATGGACAGGTTTCGTTTGATTTTCCTCTTCCACGCTATCCGTGGATAATTGAGGGGTAAGGAAAGGGTTCGTTTGATTTTCCTCTTTCACGCTATCCGTGGATAATTGAGGGGTAAGGAAAGAGTTCGTTTGATTTTCCTCTTTCCATAATTCAATTCTCTTCCTTCTCGCAGCTCTTATTTCTTCCACTTAATCTTTTAACCGTCTTATTATTTCTGCCTGCTCCTCCTCCTCCTTCGTTTTCATCTCGGGGAATATGGAATCTTCACAACTCATGATGACGCTGGAGAAACACCTCTTATAGACACAGGTAGGGACTCGATTCCCGTGTTCCGTCGGTCAATAGAAAGACACTCGGGTTTCCCGTGACTAATAGATGTGGTTCTCTTTCTGAATAAATGCATGGTTCTATTAAGCAGATGCACACTATCGCCTCACAATTCCTCTCTATTGTGCGCGTAATTTCCTTGATAGGGTAAGCAAGAGAGCCGGGATCCATGCTATCGTCATTATCATTGCTACCTAACCACAAAATGCACAGATAATGTGGCCATACCAGGATACTATTTAGTCTCATCTGAGAAGAAGGAATTTGCTTTTCCTCCCGGTTTTCTAAAAATCTTAATTTCCGTTCCTGGGACGTCGAATGTTTGGGGAATTTGACTGTGTCCTACTAATGAAACTTTGTACATATTTTCCTGAATTTTGAGTCTATTTAGCTACTTGCCCAAGGTGATATTCTGTTGTTATTTGTAGGAAATAATAACCCACCGCTATAGTCACCAGTGTGTTGCCAGAAACTCCTATGGGGAGTTTATACCTGGTCAATGTTACTTGAGTAATATTAATTGATTATGATTTTTCATTTGATTTCAACTTGAATTGAGAATTGAACTTAGTCTTATGACTTCACTATGTGATTATAGTATGAACACTTCTCGCTGCGGAGAGTACTGAAATGGGGGATGAATTTAAGGGAAGGGGTAGGGGTTTAGGTTAAGGGACAGGGTTTTGAGTTAAGGGGGGTGCTGCCACCAGCTCAGGCGAGTAGTTATCTGGGTTACTCCCTGGGCGCGTTTGAATAATATTAAGATTAGATTTATCTTGGTAGTCGTGATTGATACGTGGAACTATACCGAGTAAGGCTGACTCTTTTGGAAGTGTGGGGAATTACTGTCCTAACACAGAATAATCACCTGGGGTTTTTATAATAAACACAAGAACTATATTTGAAACATCATCCTATTTATCCACCATGAAAAATTATTTCTGTTTGAGACCTTAGACACATACAGAAACTCTAATCTGGAACGGGCAAGCTTCTTTAGAGCATAACCTCCCTCACAGAATCATTCTTAGAATTACCACCTATGTCCGTATCAACTGAGCACTATAGGTATACATGGAATATATATATAGGAGAGAAAATGTGAGAGGAATGAGTTGGTGTGGGGGATTCACTGTACCATGTGGCCTGGAGAGGAAGGAGCGAGACACTCCCGTCGAAGCCTCTCTCTCTGCAGGAGAGTTGAGATGAGACTCATTAATAATACTTATAAGGATGGGGCAGGCCTCCTTTACGTTAGCGAAAACTAAACATCGATACCCATATTTGGAAATATAGATAACAATATGATAACAGGAAAGGGGGGGGGAAACAGGAGCGAACCTTGATACGTCTTACTGCAGGAGAGTTGAGATGAGACTCCCGTCTGGGTTACCCCGAGCCCGCGGCAGAAAAGGGGAATTGTTTGAATACTCTGGGCTTGGCCTCTAACGAATAGCTTATAATCCCGAACTAACTAATTAAATAATGAAATTCGTGTACCTAAGAAAGGGCTGCCTATAATACAGTCCTGTTACTTTGATATAGAAGAATTTAATATGTTTAATCTAATATCCGAGGAGGGTGTGATTTCTTTTCATGTCAAAGGTCCGAACGCGTATTCTGGAGCGAGAGGGTATGGAAGTGTGTATAGAAATTTGGTAGACTTTCAATTTAGCGTATAACTTTACTAACACATCCATTTATGACCGTGATCTTTCACTATGGGGACTATTTTGAAAGACATTAAGAATCTAGGAGTGTTCCTTGATCTGATAGGAGGGTTGGGGGAGGATGAAAAGATTTGAATCCATTAGTTATCACTGATCGCGAAATAATTATTCCACGAATGTTGACTCGCAACCGGCATGTCGGGGGGGGGGGGGGGGGAGAATGAAGGACGGAAAGAAGAAAGAAATGGCGGTAGGAAGGAAGATAAGAAAATGGCGGATAGGAAAGAAGGGCGATGACTCACCCGTGAAACTAAAAGAGTGAATTGCTTACGAGACATAACTCGGGAATTATATGATAATAATTCTCATCCTATCTCTCCTGAATAACGGGCATTACATAAGCACAAAACGGGGTGATCAAGCAACAAACACCACAACACTTCAAGAATCAGAAAAAAATCACCGATACTAAGGTCTTACCCCCACACTTCATCGACATCTCTAGTATGGATACCAATGGATAATTATGTAAAGTGTAATTACTTTTATATCACCATTCTTTCAGAGGCTGCTGGGCACTCGTGGAGAATGTGGGTCCTGATTTTGTGCGGAATGTTGTCAATGCGCGAAATCCTGTAGACTCCTCCATATTTCACTGGTTTTACAGCATAACTGCTGCCCTAATGCATGTTACAGAGTACTCTGAGATACATATTATTTTATGAGAGTAGTTAGATGCACTGGTATTCAGACAAAAGATATTTGAACCTGAAACCTACACCTGAAAAGGCTTTACTTTTGACGTGAACATTTTAGTCTTATGAGCAACTATTATTATTTGTAAGTGTTCTCATGGAAAGCTCGTGCCTCTATGTGGCTTGTAACATGTATCAGGGCAGCAGTTAAGTCGTAAAACCAGTGAAATAAGAGAGATGAATGGAGGGGTCTACAGGATTTCGCGCTAACAATATTTCACGAAACACCTACATTCGTGAGTGCCAGTGCCAGCTGCTAATCCTTCATTAGTTCAAAAACATAGTCAGCCAAAGCAGCATGATCCCACTAGCTGTGACGGAGGTGAATTATGAACGTAATACAACACAAGTGATAATTCTCAAAATATTAGTAATATTTTTTGTGACATAGCGTCCGCCATTTTTAATGCTACAAACATTCGCTTTGTATGCCTTATAAGTATGCTATATATGCTAGACTTACCGTCTCACTTCTTTCATTATTAGCTAATAAAGCTACTACAAATACTACAAAGATCATAGACTCACCCTGCTACTGGCCGTCGGTGAAAAATTGTCCCGTTTGATTGCTCTGAGCCACTGGCTGGCAAGCACCTTGTCTCTTGGGAAACAGAATATACTCACTCTAGGGCCTTTTTTGTAGTTCCCATTGCAATTGGGCACACAGCACATGGACGGCATCTTGCTGGTAACTTGGAGAAATAGCTCCTGCCGTAACAAAAGCAAAAATGATAGAAGTACGCCACATACACACGCCCTGACCGCCTTCGTATGTGGAGACAATAGACTGAGCCGTGGCCAACTGTGGCGCGCGCGGGATCCTCATACTGTAACGTCACAGCCTTTCACCAGGTGATGTAACAGGCCTTGTCTCTCGGTGGTCTCGCTACAGCCCCCAATGTCCAGGCCTAACTATGCCCCTGATGCACGGGAACCCCAGCCTGTACCACTGAAACATTCTGACGGTGACTGAGAGATAAGATAAGATACTTTGATCCTATCTAGACACTTTGCAAGTACCAACTACAAGGTTATTGACTATACAAAGCGCCACCACGCCAGGACGAACTTGGTGGACTCGAACCGCTGACCGAATGCAGGGACTCTGCACGCGAGTCCATGACTCTACCAACCATGCCACCCTGACGGGTATGTGACTAAGAGAGAGTGAGAGATTGTACAAGAGGATTAACTCTAAAAATGCTCTTCCGCAACCATACAGTATACCATGTTTCCATTTTTTACTTTTATACTCGCACATGAAATTTGGGGTTAATGAGGTGGCTGACTCCTGTGGCCTCACTTCTACTCAGAAGTGCATCTGCATAAGAGATAGGCGCTACTGCTGCTCTTTGTAGTGGAGAATCTAGATCAAGGGTCGGCAACCTTAAAGTAATCGTCCAGACCCATTTTTTCTTTGCATAATTATGTTGAATGTTCATTCAAAATACCTAATCCACAAAAAATCATTCATTTCCACGCCTTATTTCCCTAAAAACATGACTTTTGTAAAAAGCGCTGGAAAAACAACAGTCCCATTCCAGCCGTGGCGGGAAACATGCTGGTGACGTCACATGAGTAAGCCTCCCAGCCCTACCTGATACAAATACACGTAGACTCAGAAAAAAATATAGTACTTGAAGAATTTTGGGTTTCTGATATATTTTTTTTGCGAGATGGCATATACTTGCCTCCTGTATGGGTGCAGCAAGAAAGCTGTGCCTTTCCAGAGAGCTTAGCACCCATTTCTGACCTATTTGGCCATGATATGTGTGTGCAGCGCCTGGCAGTGGCGGGTGAAAGGAGCGTGGCAAGACACTGTGGCTTGTATCGAGAGTCTAGGCGGTCGAGCGACGAACGACGACGTACCGACGAAGGTTAGGTCGAGGCAGAGCCTTCAAATCGTTACCGAGAGTGGACAGAAAGGCAGGGTTGGTTGAGGTCTCATGCGGTGGTGTATTGGTAACAGTGTTCCTTCAAACTTCGTTGCCTTTGTACGACTATAAATAGTCTAAAATGGGGATTTGCCCGTATGCTCATCAAAAACATCAACAGAAACGTTGCGATCGGCTATGAAGTTGGTGAAATATATATTTTATGAAGTTAATTAACAGTAGAGGCGTGTATACGTAAGTTTCTCTTACCGCGGTAAGAGAAACGTGCTGGCGGGTTCTGGCAGCGACCTTGAGCATGACGGCGGCTAGCCGTTAATAGCCACTTCGCTACCCTGAACCTCCTGTATTATTGTCACTAAAATAACTTATTGCCGCATATGTAATACCTAATAATCTTATACTTATACTTAAATACATATTGGAAAATATATTGTTAACATATCTATTAATCCCTCCAGATTCTGCTGGTCATCAGTTGTGTTTTGAGAGCTCGGGGAATTTACAGATTTTTAATGCGGATCATTTAAAAACGGGTGACTGTATGCAAAAAGTGACAACATATTGTTGATATACTTGATCATGGCTATATTTTGACTGCATTAAATCAGGAATGATGAAATGGTCTGGATGATTACTTTAAGCCCACGTGCATTACTTGGCATAGCATGAGTCTTGATGTCTTGCCCACCACGCGATTCGAAGGAGCAAATGTAAACAAATGAATAAATTGATAATTATGAATAAAAATCGGAGAGAGAGAAGGAAGGATGATACTGTACTACGTCCTTATTTAGGAAATTAATCGTGTGATCAAGAATATAGTTTTGGTTAATATCCGGACCCAGCTAACCATCACCGGCGGGCCGACGTAGGCCGTAGAGCGGCGAACGGCGGCCGCCGGCGGCAAATTTACCTCCGTCAGCCCTCCGAAGGCCCGCTGGTGTATTTTCAGACGGGATAATTTACTATGTTGAAATTAATGTACAGAATTTCAAGAATTGAATATTTCTATGTGTAAACATTTTGAAACAACAGTTATATGATTATCTTGCTGTAGTATTACATCAGTAGTGACAAGCAGCGGCAACTTGACGTCAATCCTCCGGAGGCCCGCTGGGCGCTGGTACGTATTTGTAAGTGGGAAATATTCATTTCATATTATATATATTAGCACAGTAATACATAGTATCTCAATATCGGTACCATCACTATTATTAGGCCTGTTCAAGCTATTAAAAATTGTTATAGAAGTTTTTATAATAGTTTATAGAAATTATCATATTACAGTTTATTTCAAATATTTCCAGCTTAATCAGGAACACAGAGAGATACATAGAAATAAAGATGAGATACGTACGTACATAGGAAGGAGTTTACATGGAAAAAGGTTATCAGTTATCAGTTAGTCTGTGTGTGTAGCTAGTATCATATAAAAATAACACTTGATTAATTAACCGAGCAAAGATTACGGGATAACATGTGCACAAGGTCATATTTTCCCTTATTTCAATAACTTCCAACATATTATCAACACATATCAATACTCAACGGTACACCTAATAAGGAATATGTAGATGATGGAGAATTAATATGGATAATATCATGATTTAGCACAGAATATTATTTGAATTCCCAGCTATCAATGCACTAAACTGCCAGACGTACGATAGTCATTACAAAGGGTTAAAAACCCACAAAAGGCCTAAATTATCACCCTTAATCAGTCGATAACATAATGAGAACTTAGTTATAACATGTTTTCGCTCCTTCATTATATCGAAATAGACTGAATAATATAAATGATTGCAGTACGACACGTTTTTTTAGGAATTCCTCGGCAGCGTTGTGTCAGTGACAGTGAGTGAAATCACTTCAAATCAGTTACTTGGAGAACGCACAAGCGGGTGGATGTTGTTATGCTGTTCGCCGCAATCAATATCCTTCTACATGGCTGTTCAGTGTTCCACGTACACCAGCATGTAAACCCAATAACGAAAATGTTTGTGTACTTATGAAATAAACAATGTCCGTAGCAATTATGATCTCCTTTTCATCGTATTACTGGATAACGACAGGAATATTTATGGTTATACTTTCTAAGTATATTGCAGGTATCGTAATGTTTTTATAAGTGTTGAACAGCTCATTAGTCTTAATCGGCTAATGGGTTGTGCAACACCCCTTAAAACATTACTATATCTGCAATATACTTAGAAAGTATAACCATAAATATTCCTCAATCAGTTAATATAACAGCGGCAAATGGTCATATGCCCTACGGCGGGCCGCTGGGAGCGGCCCGCCGGTGAGCCTCTGAGCAAATTCCCAGCGGCCCTACGTCGTACACTTCCGTCGGGCCGCCGGTATGACATACGGAGGGCCTCCGGAGGCCCTCCGTCTTTGTGTTTGCTGGGGATCTACACTCAGACATGATACAATACACTGAAAAACAACTAAAAAAGATCGTATCCGCGGCGCTGAGTGGCGAGGATAGGACCCCTACATGGATCTGCATGGCTGCTGATCTCTGCATGGACCTACATCGATTGTAGCAGCAGTTAGGTATATTTATGTAATCTGTGTTTGTGTAGCGACACTGAGGACTGAATAAAACGGTAATAATGCACAGAATTTTTTTTTCTTTAACTGAAATGTAATAATAGATGCTGTCACACGCGGAGAGAGAGAGAGAGAGAGAGAACTCTCGGTACGGGCCAGAGAGTCCTCCCGTGTAGCCTACTCCACGTGTAGGTCTCGCGGCCACTTGTAAGCTACAAGTGGCCGCGAGACCTACACGTGGAGTAGGCTACACGGGAGGACTCTGGCCCGTACCGAGAGTCGAGGCGGTAGAGCGACGAATGACGACGTACCGACGAAGGTAAGGTCGCGGTAGAACCTTCAAATCGTTACCGAGAGTGAACAGAAAGGGAGGGTTGGTTGAGGTTTCACGCGGCAGTGTATTGGCAACAATGTTGCTTCAAACTGCGGAGCCAGCAGTACGACTAAAATAGTGTATAATGCGAATTTGCCCTTATACTCATCAAAAACATCAACAGAAACGTTGCGATCGGCTATGAAGTTGATGAAATATATATTTTATGAAGTTAATTAACAGTAGAGGCGTGTATGCGTAAGTTTCTCTACCGCTCATGTGAACATATGCGGTAAGAGAACCGTCCTGGCGGGTTCTGGCAGCGACCTTCATGATGGCGACGGCTCAAGCCACTAACCACCCCTCTATCCTGAACCTCCTTCATTATTATCACTAAAATCACTTATTGCCGCATATGTAATACCTAATAATCTTATACTTATACTTAAATACATATTGGCAAGAAATTTTTTAACATATCTCTTAATCCCTCCAGATTAGGAATGTAATAAAAATTCATCGAAGGTTGCGGCGAAGACACGGGGATACCCGTGTCTTCAACCTTGACCGCCACCGCGTCCCTGCTCTTCGTTCCAAAATTACAGGGTTTTTTATACGTCTTATGGTAAGCGAAGGTCTGCCGTTCGTCGTTCTACCGCCTACCGTCATGACTCTCGGTACGGGCCTCTCTCTCTCTCTCTCTCTCTCTCTCTCTCTCTCTCTCTCTCCGCGTGTGATAGCATCTATTATTACATTTCAGTTAAAGAAAAAAAAATCCTTATTTTCTTATGTTCTTATGTAGAGCTTCGTCTTATAGGCATATAAGGGGATTGTGCTCTGTTCCCGTGTGAGATATGAAATCAAACGAAGTTATGTATCTCGATCCCTCCCCGGCCGCATATTAACCAAGTCTGGAAAGGTTCGCCTTCTATATATAATCTTGAACAAGTCAGGTTAGGTTACGGTTAGGTAAGGTTTCTGTGCGGTAATTATAGTAACTTTGTGTGGGAATCACAATGAGGGTCTTTTCGAGAAAATCCTATATGGTTGTTTCGGAGCTACAGCCAATTGCGTCTTCACCCGGAAAAGGCGAACCTTTCCTTGGGTAATATGCTCCTTGGCCCCTCCCCACTAATCCCACAGAGGTGTTTGTGTGTGTGATCACACATATTACATTAAACGTAGATTATGTACGGTAGTACATGTATGTGATCACATTTTTGTATTGACGTACGTATTTAGGCGTATTTTGTAGTGTCCTTCCGGAGTAAAATTATACTTATTTAAGCTCCGCCCCTGCTTGCCATCACAAAATACGATTGTAGCGCTGCCAAAGCTCTTTCTTGATGTTGCCGAGAGTAAAAGTGTCGTACACTTCATTACCTCTTACAGAGGCTCAAGGAATATCGTTAAGGTTGACATTATTGAAGGCACAGCAAAGAGTAGTAGCGTGATTGTCTGTATTACACATCGATATCTAATTGTTTTGAGCTCTTAGAATGGCCTAGCATTGTTTTCTAACTCTATAGATGGACTTGATATTAAACTGAAATGTTTAGGGCGCTATGAAACTGTTATTTGAATATCTATTTGCTACACAGCCATTTCACGATGTGCGTCGAGGATGTTTAATGCTTTCATGGACCTGTACGTATGTAGGCTACGTGTACCTACATCTACGTTTCACGAATTATTCTTTGCCTAAACCTAGATGAATGCTGGTTGTGATTCATCCTCCAGTGCATCTCCCCCGTTTAACATCCATGGGCGGGTGTGTGATGGACGTGTGGTGGGTGGGTTGTGTGGTGGGCGGATGTATGATGGGCGTGTGGTGGGTGGGTGTGTGGTGGGCGGATGGGTGATGGGCGTGTGGTGGGTGGTGTGTGGTGGGCGGATGTGTGATGGGCGTGTGGTGGGTGGGTGTGTGGTGGGCGGATGGGTGATGGGTGTGTGGTGGGTGGGTGTGTGGTGGGCGGATGTGTGATGGGCGTTGGTGGGTGGGTGTGTGGTGGGCGGATGTATGAGGGGCGTGTGGTGGGTGGGTGTGTGGTGGGCGGATGGGTGATGGGCGTGTGGTGGGTGGGTGTGTGGTGGGCGGATGTGTGGTGGGTGGGGTGTGGTGGGTGTGTGGTGGGCGGATGGGTGATGGGCGTGTGGTGGGGTTGTGGTGGTGGGCGGGTGGTGGGCGGATGGGTGATGGGCGTGTGGTGGGTGGTGTGTGTGGGGGCGGGTGGTGGGTGGGTGGGTGGTGGTGGGCGGGTGGGTGCCTGGGTGGTGGTGGGTGGGTGGTGGCCCGTGGGTTACACACAGAGACCTTCCTACGCGTGTTGGAGCTGAATCAGACTGATGAAATGTTCGTATTCGTGCCCTGCGATAGGTTCTCTAAAAGGCTTTCTTTTTGTGTGATATAACATATATACCAAATTTATACATTTCTATTGCAAATGTAATATCACTCATGAATATATTTAAGTATTTGACTATACTATAGCAATAATACACCAGTTTTGGTGCTAAGCCAGCAAGCATCAACGAAGATTCGGACACATTGAAAAATTCGAGGGATTGGGAAATTTGTTCCCAGACGTCGCTGGAGAATTTTAATATTTGTGACTTCTTACCTGTTAAGAGTCACCTATTCTACTCCTTACTACTCCTTACCTACTCTTAATTAAATACAGTATCCTTTGCATGTCGTGCGCATGTAATGAATGTTGAATTGGATGAGAATTAAAGGAAAAGAGAAACATTTACGGGAGGAGTTTTGATAAGATTTTCTCATGCGCGCGATCTGATTGGCCAGGCTCTTGAAACCACCACTCACACCCACGACTGTAAAACTTTACAGGAAAAGAGTAAAATATCGCTGCCGGAGTGTATCTGCTCAGTTTTCTATGCACGCAAAAGAGTAAAAAATAAGTGGGCGGAGCTTAAATAAGTAAAATTTTACTTCCAAGGGCATGGACAAAATACGCCTTTTGTATGTCGACATGATTGAATCAAGATCGTATTATCCCGTGTTTTGAAATTTTATCATCATCCGTATCATTCACCCACGGGCACGGTCTTGCCGCGTGAGCTGGACTCGCGATCGCCGTCACCCTACCGGAAGCATATATTTCCGTGCTGTACTGCCTTGTGGCACTGCCGTACAAAACAGAAAATGCCTTCCGGAAAGAACATAAGAGCTCTTAGGCGGGGTTCACACTACACGTTTTTGCTGTCCGTGTCTACGTGGGCGTGGCGATCAGTGATGTCAGAGTGACGTCACTGATCGCCACGCCCACATAGACGCGGACAAAGAATTGGGAACTCCGAATAATGTGAGGTTGGGCCGCACGTCTCTCAAGGTCAGTGACGTCAACACTGCTTCAGCAGGTGGTCGCGCGGAGCCTGGTTCAAACTTCACAGGCAGGAAGTGAAGTCACTCTGACGTACTGTGAGTCACTGATGACAAGACGCACGTAGACTACGTCCAGCAATAACGTGAAGTGTGAACCGGGCCTTACTCTATAGAGACCGATCTCTGGGTAAATCTGAAATTTCACACACAATACACACCCATCCCATTGCTTATTTAAGGAGCACAGTGACCGCCCGTATTTGTCTGTGAAAAATTCCTGTGAGCCAACGGGGATGGAGATTGCGACCACAGAACAGCAACAAACAAAACACTCCAAGTAGTCCGGCAGCCACCAGGCTCAACCAATTGTTTTAGGGTCTTAATTTTTTTTTTCAGTGGATTTTGTTTGCCCATATATCCAGTTTGAAAAATATCTTGGTTGGCTCGCTGTCAACCTTGGGCAATTTGAGATAATTAGCATAAAACAAAATGGCCGTCAAGGAAATATCAAAATACATAATATACCATAATTCCCTTACAAATTGACATAACCGGTCAACCAATACATGGATTCCAGGGTATTTTGACCCAGAAAATTCATTTCTGGAATTTTCATATCCAAAATGACCACCATATTAAAAATGGCTGCTTTTTTTTTTTTTTTTTTTTTTTTTCCATTATACCTGACAATTTCAAGTTCATACTCTATTTATCGTGGCATCTCTGCCTTTTTCAGGCGTTGTATACTCTGCTCTTGTTGCTGTGCATTTACATCAGATTGAGTCATGAGGACAGCCAAAGAATGGGTTGATAACACTGGTCGACACCAAAAATCGTTCTGAGTTTATTGTGTGTGGGTTGGAAAGCATTTTCGCTGCTGATTTCTAAAATGGCATTGCTTTTTCTCTAGCACGTATAGTTTATGAAATATCGGCATTGTAAATTTTAATAGCTATTATAATTATATACGTATATATAATTATATAATTAATCGAAACAATCCCCCTACGTTAATATATATTACTCGTAATTAAATTCTGGTGGTGCCTGCGGCTTTATTAGGACCTAATGTACTATGGACTCCTTTGGAAATCGCTACATTTGGGGAGGGCAAATTTGGAGAGGAGGAAATGTGGCAGCGCTGGAGGTAATTACTGACAGTTCACTGGACTTGCTAATCCGTATGGGATTACTGGGATTAAAGAAGGGTGACCTGCCCTGTCTCGCTCACCGAGACACACAACCACACACTTTGCCTTGCCTTAACTTTGTCTGAGATCATCATGTTCTTATCATCATTCTTCTCTATTTTCTTATTCGTATTATTGTTCTTATTACTATTATTATCAATCTATTTATATCTATTATTATTATTATTATTACTATTATGAGAGATTTTAATGGTATTAAACTGAGAGGGTTTTGTCCTATTTCGCACTTTAGCTTAGGGGGTTTTGTCCAAGGGGTTTTTGTCCTAGGGGGTTTTGTCCAAGAGGGATTTTGTCCTAGGGGGTTTTGTCCAAGAGGGGTTTTGTCCTAGGGGTTTTTGTCCAAGAGGGGTTTTGTCCTAGGGGGGTTTTGTCTGGACCCCGTGGCTGACGTGCTCCCATTCACCACCACCCTCAGACTCCGGCTGTGCAGAGAAGCTCTCTCTCTTTCTTTCTCGCTGTCCTCGCTCTCTCTCTCCATATCTCCCCCTCTCTCTCACTCATTCCTTCTCCCCTCCCTCTTTCCCTTCCTCTCTCTCTTTCATTCATTCACCCTTCCTCTCTCTCTCCCTCATTCCTTTACCCTTCCTCTCTCTCCCTCATTCCGTCACCACTCCTTCTCTCTCTCTCTCTCTCTCTCTCTCTCTCTCTCTCTCTCTCTCTCTCTCTCTCTGGCAAAAATAAGCGACAATCGGAGAGAGAGAGTGTGTAATGTGTGATAAGGACAGCGACAGAGTAAATAATGTGGAGAAGGAAGAAAGAGAGAGGAGAGGTGTGAATCGAGACGGGGGGGGGATGGGGGAGGCAGTGGGCAGGAAATAGACAGAAGGATGGAAGGATGAGGAGGAAGGAAGGGTGCGAGCAGTGGCGTCACCGCGGGGGGGCTAAGGGAGACTTAGCCCCCCCAAGTCAAGGACTCAGCCCCCCCCCCCCAAATTGCTGCTAGCAGCCTGCTACCCAAAAACAATAAAAAGGAATATTTATCCAATTTTCCATGCCAGAGCAAAACCTTATTTTTCACACTTTTATAGAAAAATTGGTTTGATGTTTCATTTAAATGTTTAAATATGTTTGATAACAAACTAAAACATGTAATTAAAGCTTAATTCCACTTTCTTCTCATTTTTGGGCCTCAAAATTACCCTGGAACTGATTAATTTTGAAAATTACCTCCCGACCCCCCAGCTGGATAAGCTCGCTGCGTTCGCCCATCACCACCCCGGGGCTAAAGCCCCCCCAAATGTTTTTTCCTGGTGATGCTACTGGGTGCGAGGAGGCCGATTGATAAAAGGTGGGAGGGAGGGAACTTAAGTCGTAGTGTAGAGGAGGAAAGTCCTTTTAAACCACGTTTTATTGTTTATTTTTTTGTATTAATTGTCTTTCTTTGTGTGGGTCCCTGGTTGTATTTTATTGTATGTATGTTATTTCTTATTTCATTGTCATATATTAAAAGACTTTACTCAATTAATAACTACCACGTGTAGGTCTCACGGCCTCTTGTAGCTTCCTTATGTTCTTATGTTCTTATGTAATATTTTCAAGCAACACACACACATACACACATACACACACACACACACACACGTGCACACACAACGAGGAAGGGAGTCGAGTGTCTACGTGCGAGATGGGGAGGGATTAGATGTAGGATTAGCACCAACCCCTCACAGCGCTGCATATCAGCCATCATTATCTTACCTCTCCCTTGCCTTGACTGTGACTCCCTCCTGTCTGTATGTTATGTTTTTTTGAAAGAGAGAGAGAGAGAGAGAGTGAGAGAGAAAGAGAGAGAAAGAGAGAGAGAGAGAGAGAACGAAGGAAAAGAGGATAGAGGAAAGGACACATAGATAGAGGACAGAGAGAAAGAAAGAGAGAACGAAGGAAAAGATAATAGAAGAGGGAGAGAGAGAGAGAGAGAGAGAGAGAGAGAGAGAGAGAGAGAGAGAGAGAGAGAGAGAGAGAGAGAGAGAGAGAGAGAGAGAGAGAGAGAGAGAGAGAGAGAGAGAGAGAGAGAGAGAGAGAGAGAGAGAGAGAGAGAGAGAGAGATATGGAGAGAGAGAGAGAAAAAAAAAACGAATGAAAAGAGAATAGAAGAGAGAAAGAAAGAGAGAGAGAGAAAGAGAGAGAGAGAGAGAGAGAAAGGGGAGAAAGAGAGAGAGAGAGAGAGAGAGAGGACAGCGAGAAAGAAAGAGAGAGAGAGAGAGAGAGAGAGAGAGAGAGAGAAAGGGGAGAAAGAGAGAGAGAGAGAGAGAGGACAGCGAGAAAGAAAGAGAGAGAGCTTCTCTGCACAGCCGGAGTCTGAGGGTGGTGGTGAATGGGAGCACGTCAGCCACGGGGTCCAGACAAAACCCCCCTAGGACAAAACCCCTCTTGGACAAAACCCCCTAGGACAAAACCCCCCTAGGACAAAACCCCTCTTGGACAAAACCCCCTAGGACAAAACCCCTCTTGGACAAAACCCCCTAGGACAAAATCCCTCTTGGACAAAACCCCCTAGGACAAAAACCCCTTGGACAAAACCCCCTAAGCTAAAGTGCGAAATAGGACAAAACCCTCTCAGTTTAATACCATTAAAATCTCTCATAATAGTAATAATAATAATAATAATAATAATAATAATAATAATAGATATAAATAGATTGATAATAATAGTAATAAGAACAATACGAATAAGAAAATAGAGAAGAATGATGATAAGAACATGATGATCTCAGACAAAGTTAAGGCAAGGCAAAGTGTGTGGTTGTGTGTCTCGGTGAGCGAGACAGGGCAGGTCACCCTTCTTTAATCCCAGTAATCCCATACGGATTAGCAAGTCCAGTGAACTGTCAGTAATTACCTCCAGCGCTGCCACATTTCCTCCTCTCCAAATTTGCCCTCCCCAAATGTAGCGATTTCCAAAGGAGTCCATAGTACATAGCTGGCAAAAAATATACTTAAATTATGTTCCAAATATATCCGAAAATGTGCCACATCTTGGAAATATCCGAAAATATGCCAAATCACAGTAAATTTTGACTTTATATATACACCTTTTTCACTGTCAACAAGAGGTTTGTACATACAGTTGAACCTGCCAGGTGAGTCTTTCGGTCGTGCTGGCCATTCCTTTTGTTTGTAATGTTTGCTGTCCGCTCTAGAGTCCCACAAACAAAGAAAACACATGTGCTTAGTGTAACCTTACTGGAGTCCTAGAAGTAAGGAGATTACCTTCAGGTCCCCACACAGATTCCACTGATGTTCTTCATATTTAACAGCAGATAACAAAGTCTTCATAGTTTCATAAGTTTCACTCATTTCATGGCCATGCGCAATTGGAACACTCGGAAGCTTATTTCCTTTATGCAGAAGAACGGCCTTTAGCGTGTTTTTTCCTGAATCTATGAACAGCCGCCACTCACTCTTATCATAAGTGTGAGACTCACAAAGTTGTTCCATGAGTGTGTCAACATCAAAGCAGTAACAGAGCTTGTGTTCCATCTTGAAGAAGCTTGAAAGTTCTTTATGTCTACGACGAAACGTGGTGATGAGAACTCCTTCTTGTAGCAAATTCCATTCCTTGAGACGAGATCCAAGGACTTCACTTTTCTCCTTGGGTAGATCTAGGTCCCTAGCAAGGTCTTGTAGCATTTCCTGACTGATGAATTTGGGCTCTTTGTTGTCTGCCATTTCTTGAAAGTGTATCCATGGGATTATCCTCCTCGTTTGAATCTGATTCACTTATAGCACTTGCAATTGGAACATTTGGAACTGGGAGATCAGGACCATGTGGCACAGGCCTGATGGCAGAAGGTACGTCAGGATACCTGATTTTAGCTCGCGTTTTTACTGAATATCCTTTGATGTTAGTGAGGCAGAAGTAGCAGTCAGTACTGTGATCCTTTTGTTCACGCCAAACCATTGGGATGCCGAATGCTATGCCTGATGGCCGTTTGCCACGCATCCATTCATTCAAGTGGTTCACACAGGGGTTGCATGCTACGTGAGGGGCCCACTTCTTATCTTGATCACTTACGGCACTTGATACGGCACTTGAAGTAATGCAGATAAGCTGCTTTAACATTCTTTGTAAGAGGGTTCTTCAGACTGTCAGGGGTAAAAATTCCACATATGTAACAAAAACTGTCCGATGCATTCACACAGTTACGGCGCTCCATCACAGCCGTGCGTTATATGTCACATATAAGGTACTATATACGGTAAACCAACTAAAATTAAGACTCCACTAAATCAAACACATCATATCTGCAAAGAAAAATAAAATGTTTAAACATATGTCAATAGCTGTACGATCAGTAGGTAAAAATGCACTACACAGCCTGCTAACCCCTCGCCAATACGCAGCGTGCACACCCTCCTCTGCTCACTGCACAAACCACACTGACTCAAAAACACTGCACTGCCCTAAATAGGCTTGAGAAAAGAAAAGATTAAAAGTTTAAAATGAAAACATTGGTGAAACCTATTTCTGCTGATTTTACCCATATTTTTTCATGAATTGGGTCTGGTTCTCAAAAACTGGACGTGATAGAGTTAATTGAACATCAGATTCGAGTTCAGCAGGGTCGATTTACTTTTAATCAGCTTCATTTAGTCCAGAACCATACCTTCGATTTTTTTTAGTCGACCAGTGTAATTTACCATTCTGAGATGAAATGTCTGCATCAAAATTGTCTGCTACAATTTGTACAAGACCATCTTCTGCCCTTGAAATTGCTGTTAATTTGGTATTTTTTGCCGCACCTACAGCTGCAGACTTTTTGAACCGTAGCAACTCGTCATAGGTACATGTTACTCCAAAGTCATTCATTGTCTTGACTACTTCTTTTGAATCTCGTAGAAATACAGCCAGGCTAATCTGCAATGGATTGGATTGTTTGTTACCACTGATGTGATAATGTTACCTATCAAAAGAGCAGGTAAGCTGTTATCTAATTTAGGTGACAAACGAGCAAGGAGATCCTGAACTGTGCTGCTTACAAATTCTGAGGCAATTTCATGATTCATCTTGGTATTATAGCTATTTTTATCAAATGTAATTTCATTGACTTCTTTACATATCTTTTTCCTAACCTTGTGAATTGCAATACCAGAGTCATCATCTTCTGCATCTGGAATGATGCGTAGAACATCTGCTGCCTTACTCTGAAAGGCTAATATTGAGGCAATACTAGGGGAAGACAGAATTACAAGGTCCTTACCAAAGTGCGCAGATAGTTCTGCTATTAGCTATCTACGGGATAGATCATTGCCTTCATTTTCTATGTACAAATTGAACAGATCAACTGAGTTCCAAATATGTGACATGTCTTCCTTTAAGATACTGATAACAACCTGCAAACCTTTATCCAACTATGGCTTATCTGCCTGTGCTTCCTTTACCGCAGCAGAGGTTGATCTACTTGACATAAAGTTGGTACGACATGCAACATGGTAGCGTGCATCAGCTGCGTGCAAATCACTGATAGCTCCACTCACCCTAATCCGAACTTGTGCTGCCCAGTCATCATTCCGTTCATCACATTTTGCAAGGATTTCTGTCTTAAGGGACATTTTCTTTTCTGGCCTGTTAACTTTTCTGCAGAGATATGCTGGTTTCCATCTTGATGGATGCTTGGGGTCCTTCTTAACTTGGCAATCTTCTCCACAAAATATATAGTGCTCAAAGAAATTGAACTTCAGTTGTTCAGTACGTCTTGCTCGTTTTCTAGGTGCAGCATCTGCTTCTTCATCTTCCTTTTGGCCTTTCAGGGTCCTTTGAACCTCTTTTGGATGAACGTATTTATTCACACATGAGCTATGGACCTTCAAACTCAGATCCTTGTCACTATCATATTGCAACTGCAGTTTCTGATGGATTTCATCTTTGTATATTTTACTGCATCTTATGATATTTTCTATCCTCTTAGCTTTAGCATTTATGAAGACTTCTTCCTTCTTCGAATCTGTGCATTTAAACTTCCAAGCAAAATAGCATTCTTCCTCCATACTGGCTTTGCTTCATATACATGTACACTTCAATTGTAAATTGTAAACTGTAGCAATAACTTACACTAGTATCAATCTAACACTGAGAACATTAATAATTGGTCTCTGTTAAAGGCCGAGGGTTTATCCTTTTACCACCTTTAACAGTATGTATGCACTTTCATGTATGGGATACAACTAGGTTCACACAGTTTATGTACTACTCCTAGCCCGATCGTTCATCCAGTGCCATTTAAGTCCCTTGCGATCTGTACACCATCCGAATGAATTAAGCCCCTTCATTCTTGGCTCGGCTCTCCTGCGTTGGCACGTACCCTGTCTATTCAGGTACGGTTATCTAACTTAAATGGGGCAAATTAGATAATATTTGGGACGCTAAGTTACATCTTAGCTGACACTGAACCCCATGCTGGGTTTCACAGCAGTGAAGTCACCAGTGTGCCCTGGTAGTGCAAGGACATTCACTCCTTTATGATAAACAATAAACAGAGAAATAAAATGCCACACAACAAATGGATGTGAGGATTACGAGGAAACAAACACGTGAGGATCAATCGATCACCTATACATATCTGATGTGAATATAGCAATTTATAGCATGTTCAGGCATCCCTAGTTTTCAACAGTTTCTATCAAAAACTATACACACTGCACCTTCAGATAATTTCATGAGTAAATGTACAAAATAGTAAAATCTACTAGTAAATTAACAACGTGTACGAATCATACATACGTCAAAATTACGATTTGTACACTTCAATTTCTTATTTGTTGGGCAGCCATTTTGAAAATGGTGGCCATTTTGAATTTTAAAATACCAGAAATAGATTTTCTGGATCAAAATACCATGGAATTCATGTATTGGTTGACCCTCTGTGTGAATTTTCAAGGGATGTATGGCATTTTATGTATTTTGATATAATTTTGGCGGCCATTTTGTTTTATGCTAATTATCTCAAATTGCCCAAGGCTGACAGCGAGCCAACATATATATTTTTCAAACCGGATATGTTGGCAAACAAAATCCACTGAAAAAAAAACTTAAGACCCCAAAACAAGGTTATAAGAAAAATGTACTTTTGGCTGCCGGACTAAAGCCACATATTCCACGCTGGCGATGTGAGTGTGACAGTGTGTGTCAGTGCTTCCACAGGAAAAAAATTCTTTACCTAGACAGATGTAGTGATTACCCTAGATTACCCTAAATTATAACTACTTAGTTTTTCAATATATATATATATATATATATAATATATATATATATATATATATATATATATATATATAATATATTATATATATATATATATATATATATATATATATAATATATATATATAATATATTATATATAATATATATATATATATATAATTCATATTTATTCATATATTTTATTAGTAGTAGTAGTAGTAGCTAGCATAGTCGTAGATAACAGTAAAGTCGCCAGGACAACTTTTTTTTCTGTTTACAGACGTGTGGTCACGTTAATACTTACACTTCTACATCCATGATTTCAGGAAAGTTAGAAGGGGCTATCTGGATATGAGTCTGTGTCATTTTGTGTCTTCATCTGTGTCATAATATGGCTATAAATGAACAAATTACAAAAATATCTACAAAGTGGCTACCAACAAAAAAGTCGCCATCTAGTGTTTATT
The DNA here is from genome assembly GCA_016584305.1 of Chionoecetes opilio. Classification (NCBI taxonomy): domain Eukaryota; kingdom Metazoa; phylum Arthropoda; class Malacostraca; order Decapoda; family Majidae; genus Chionoecetes; species Chionoecetes opilio. The sequence continues at coordinate 377,780 of JACEEZ010000391.1, forward strand.
TACTGAGTGTCCTACCGCTGTCGTCGTCGCCCGAAAAAAAAACTAGTAGCCTACTGTAGTGAAATTTGAAACCATATATACTCGCAGATACAAAGCATAAAACAACGCTGAAACAGAGTATGTAGATTATATAGTCATGATATAAACTACTGTGTATCATCTTCAGTGGCACAGACACAGCAGTAGTGAGGCTATATATATATAATTCATAATATATGGCGCCTGGCGACATGATTGCAGGTGTGGCGACTTTACTACTGTTATCTACGGTAGTAGTACCTAGTATTTCTGTTTTTATTTCGTTATTATTTTTGCTGACAAAACTACATAAGAATAGTATTTTGTGAGTCAAAGTTACCTTTATGTTAATATATAGGCCATGCAATAAAAATTGCAGAAAAACAAGACTGAACATATTTGTAGCAAAAAAGATACTGCAACATTTTAATAGCTACAGAAACTCTATACCAAAAAATGAAATAACTTCATACTCCAATCACATTTATAAGAGGCCAAGGAGTTTCTGAATAGAACCAAAGACATTCTACAACAAGATACCTCACTCCGGGGTGCCCTGTGATGCGCGTGAAATCGACCTCCGCCGTGCGGCAGGAGTTAACCAGTCTGCTGGCCCATTCACTTCCTGCATACGACTATCAATGAAAATCATATAGACTATGGTTTATCAGTATATATGATATACTGTTATCTTCGTAAATGTTTGTTCTATAATATTATCAAATAAAAAACAGTAAAACACGCTAAAGAAATGCCATATTACGAGACTGAAGAAATATGCATGAACTTATTATTCACTTCAACTCTTCGCTATTTAAAACTTTGCGAGTCAACATTTACCATGAAACATATCAATAGAAGCGCAATTTTATTAGCTTTCCATTGATATATTTTGTTTTCTGATAAATGAATTAGAACCATGCATACATTACCGTTAACTAAATAAATAACATCATCAATCGGGTAATTTTCCCGATTGATGATGTTATTTATTTAGTTAACGCTAATTTATGCATGGTGCTAACTCATTTATCAGAAAACGAAATATATAAGTGAATAAACAAAATCATCAATCGGGAAAATTACCCGATTGATGATTTTATTTATTGAGTTAACGGTAATCATGCATGGTTGTAATTCATTTATCAGAAAACGAAATATATCAATGGAAAGCTAATAAAATTGCGCTCCTATTGATATATTTCATGGCAAATGTTAACTCGCAAAGTTTTAAATGGCGAAGAGTTGAAGTAAATATTCTTTGGTCATATGCAGCAAGTGAATGGGCCAACAGGCTGGTACAACACCTGCCGCACGGCGGCGCCACCGTCGGCGGATAACAGAAGTTGCATTGGAGGGACCGCGAGTGAGGTACGTAGCCCTATATCTTGTTGTAGAGTGTCTTTGACAGAACTACCATACCAGTCTATCATATATCCATTATTTATTAATGTCAACCAATACAAAAAGCATTCTAAATTGGCTTTGTTCTAAAGGAATGTTAATGTGTCTGATTACCCTAGATTCTTTATTAATACCCCAAAATGTGCCCAATTACCCTACCGTAGATAACAGTCAATTCGCCACCTGCAGTCATGTCGCCAGCCGCCAAATATTACGAATTATAGCATTACTACTGATTTTTATGTGCCACTGAAGATGATACACAGTATATCATGAATGTATAATCTACCCTGTTTCAGTGTTGTTTTATGCTTTGTATCTGCAAATATAACTGTTGCGCATTTTGCTTCTCAAGGTTTTCTTGGCGCGACGACAGACAGTAGCTCATCACCTTTCGGGCGACAGGACACAAGACTTGCCAGATCTTTCAAACTTGAATAGAATTTGTTTTCACGTTGGCAGAGGAATTTTTTTTATATCAAGCATCTTCTGCAGCTAATATATATAGAGACTTGTTTTACTTTACCTCTAATTTCCTTGAATTCTCCAGTGACGACTCAACTGTTGGGTTAAAATACTAGCTGGCGACTTTACTGTAGTAGGTATAACAACGTCGCCACTCGGTTTTATTTTCATAATTTGTTCATTTATAGCCCTAATATGACGCAGATGAAGACACAAAATGACAGAATTTCCAGATAGCCTCTTCTAACTAACCTGAAATCATGGATGTAGAAATGTAAGTATTAACGCCACCACACGTCTGTAAATAACAAAGAAACGTTGTCCTGGCGACTTTACTGTTATCTACGGTAAAAAAAATAATTACCCCAACATAAGCTTGATTACCCTATAATAGGTTAATTACCCTGAATGTGGCAGCACTGGTGTGTGTGTGTGTGTGTGTGTGTTCAGAGACGTTGGAAGTTAGCTAAATAATTGCTTTTATTAAAGGAGTACGGTACCTCACGAACTTAAGATAAGACTATTTTTGATAAGATAGACATACTCGATATGATCTCGATCCACTCATCTATGGTCCTTTTTACCTGATAAAAACTTTATGAATGTAATTCGGCTTTTGCTTAAAAAAATGGGTATATTGCGCCTAAATATTTGAAGTTAATGAAAAAATAGTAGGTAAATATAGACGCTGAGGCCTGAGACTTGCCTAGGCAAGGTCGTCTGCCTTGGCCAAGGAAAGGGATTGGGGTAGGGGAGGTCCGGATGCTGGGGGGGGCGGGATGGCAGCCCCGCTGCTGCCGATGCTCTCAGCTCAGTCGTCTGCTGGTACTTTAACGGTGAGGTTGACGTACACGTCAAGACAACACCGCTTTCCAAGGATGGTACTTAAACTTATAAACCTCCGAAATGTAAGTACAGGTGACGTGCTGCTCATTGAATCATTGGATTACCGATAACAAATCTGTTGTTTATAATCAAAAGGTAGAATAATAGCGATTGTGTCTCAGCAAAGTGGAATATGATCAAAATAACTGTGCCAGTGCTTGCCTTGGCCTGACGTTGTGCCGCCCTGACATGCGGCTGCTGTGTCAACGATTTATAGATGTGATTATTGACGATATTGTGTAATCGATATGCATGGCTATTTTTTTCCAATTCAAGTATGAGTTGTTGTGGTTCGCTATCTTGTTATGATAAGGTATCTCAGTGTACCTCCAGCATAGGGAACGGTTGTGCAACACTTGACATTGCATTACAGCCCTTCTTCACTTATCTAAGCCTTATTGATATTACAAATTTACTTTTATCAGACCTTCATCCAATGGAAAACTATAAAACACCGGTTGTCACTTTGCATTCTTCCACGTAGATGCTTTCACACCCATTGCCATCCACCAGGCAAGCACAGCCATCTGGATCAATCCACAAGATCAATCATGCACCAGCTTGGAAGTTTTCCTGTCAGCTAGTGTGTATCAGATTGACAGATATCAGTGATGTGATTTACAGGTTCCACTGCAGTTTAATTCATTACAAGGCACGTAGTTATAATCGTCCTCAACTTGTAGAATTGATCATTTGCAGTATTTCTAACCCCTACAACAGCCGCGGTCCATACAAACACCGGATCGGACCGGATCGGACCGGATCTGAGCAGTAAACACCGGATCGGACCGGATCTGAGCAGTAAACACCGGCGAATAGAGGGCCAAAGGGGTTTTAATAGTGTCTAAAAAGAGGATATATACATGACATTAGGCGTAGTTGTATCATAGTTTATCAAATATCGATATTAAGAGATAACTTGTAACACGGGCATTTTATATTGAACAGCGATCTGTGTCATTTTGTCTCTTCGGTTATAATGGACGAGTTTCGCGGTCGTTTTCAGAGACACCAACTATTTTTTCTTGGCCTACAATAGGTGCTTGTTTTATTTTGGGCAAAAAAAAAAAAAAATATATATATATATTTTGTGGTTAAGGTTAGGTTAGGTTTCATTAAAACCTGTAAGATTAGGTTAGGTTTCATTAAAACCTGTAAGATTAGGTTAGGTTTCATTAAAACCTGTAAGATTAGGTTAGGTTTCATTAAAACCTGTAAGATTAGGTTAGGTTTCATTAAAACCTGTAAGATTAAGTTAGGTTTCATTAAAACATAAGGTTAGGTTAGGTAAATTTTTTTTTTTTTTTTTTATTTTATTTTTTATTTTTATTTTTTTTTTTTTTTTTTTTTTTTTATATTATATATAGTTTGCGCAAAATAAAACAAGCACCATTAGAACAAGCACCTATTGTAGGCCAAGAAGAAATAGTTGGTGTCTCTGAAAACGACCGCGAAACTCTCGTCCATTATAACCGAAGAGACAAAATGACACAGATCGCTGTTCAATATAAAATGCCCGTGTTACAAGTTATCTCTTAATATCGATATTTGATAAACTATGATACAACTACGCCTAATGTCATGTATATATCCTCTTTTTAGACACTATTAAAACCCCTTTGGCCCTCTATTCGCCGGTGTTTACTGCTCAGATCCGGTCCGATCCGGTGTTTACTGCTCAGATCCGGTCCGATCCGGTCCGATCCGGTGTTTGTATGGACCCCAACAGCCGTCGGAAATTTAAAATACCACAAGGGGGGTCTGCCCCCCCCCCCCCCCCCCCCCCCCCAGTGAGGTTAGGTTACGTAATCAATGTCCAGGTTAGGATAGTGAACTAGCGGGGGGATCTGGGGGGGCCCCCACTTACGTCAGAACAGTATTGATCAATAGGAATATTGGGTAAATTTCTAGTGTTTGCCCATACTCTCTCACTTCGACCAAACAAGTTTGGGAACCTGTGGGAATGCGGGGTTTTCGGGTGGGGAACAAATTCTGCGTCGAAAACACGTGAATTAAGAGTTGTGGAGGGGGGGAGGGTAAAATTCCCTAGATCTAGGGAAATTTCCTTATATCAAGATAAATTTGCCTAACCAAAATTAACCTAACCTAGTCAAATTTAACCTAACCTAGCGGGGGCTTGACCCATCGATAACCTAACCTAACCAAACCAAACAAATCTAACCTAACCTAACCAAATCTAACAACCTAACCAAATCTAACCTAGCCTAACCTAACCTCCTAGCAGGGGGTTGGGGGGGGGGGTTCTCGAAACTTCGGTCATCATTATGTGAGGATCGTCAGGTTCACACGTCTCTGGACTCTGAAGAAATCCAATGAATTTTCCCTAGATCTAGGGAATTTTTTTAATGCCGTCTAATTGCAACCATTTGCAATCCCCAATGAAGCTTAGTTTTTGAATAATAGTAATTCAAAATTTTTATTAAACCGATTTTTTTCAATTTTCAACAGTCTGACCTGAAACTCCCAATTAACACATGGACAAGCTTATTCTATCATATACAAGTTTTGAAAAAATTATAGGCAAAAAAAAAAAAAAAAATCATGCCCAAAAAAAGTATATATGAGACGTTATAGGCCTATATTAATTATTTGTAAACATTAAAAAATATATTTCATTCTTTCCAATAAGTAAACTATTCGGTGACCGGGGTATGAATTAGCATGGTATGAATTGTCCGGTATGAGTTGTCCGCGGTATGAGTTGTCCTGTCACCGATATGAACTACTGTGTATCATCTTCAGTGGCACATACACATCAGTAGTGATGCTATAATTCGTAATATTTGGCGCCTGGCGACATTATTGCAGCTGGCGACTATACTGTTATCTACGGTAGGGTTATCACTATAACTGTCCAAGGTAAAGAAAATATTTCCTGTGGAAACACTGAGGCAAAGTGTCCGTAGGCAAAGGTCTGTAGGCAAATTGTCCGGTAGGCAAAATGTCCGGTAGGCAAATTGTCCGGTAGGCAAATTGTCAGTAGGCAAACTGTCCGGGTACCGTTTTACAGAGTGAGCTGAAGGGTTAGAGGTTAGGAAAAGGTCAAGAATGCACTTGTTGATATGTTATCCCAGTGTGCATGCTGACGTACCAATGTATATATAATTTTGAGAATCATCCCAAACAACCCCTCTTGTTATTAAGTAACAGAGGAGAAGTAGTGGAAAGATCATCTGTTACAAGAATCTGACTTTTTCTAATGATTCTTCCTCCCTAGGATGATTGATGTTACAACTGCACCTGTTATGTAAGATCACAAGATCATGGAACTGACATGTTGATTGTGCATGGAACTGTGTTGATTACATTTTTTAGATTCATAAATTTATTTATTATCATTACTGTCTGCAGGAAGCTGTTGAATTTATGAGGTGTGTTTTTGCAGGTCAGCAGAAATGTCGGTGTGCGTGGAGGCATTGCTGCAGTTCGACAGTTATCTGGCCTCACAGGAAATGAGATCATGGCTGAGGATGACCCAGAAATGTGGGAGCTCGTGCAGGCTGAAAAATATCGCCAGAAACGTGGATTGGAACTTATTGCATCAGAGGTTTGTGTTTGTTTATGTGCTGCGCCATGTTTGCTTTTGCTTAACATGATTATTAGTTCATATAGGTACTCCGGTTTATACTTCATATCGGTTTATACTTCATATAGGTTTATAGATACTCCGTAGTGTAGCGGTTAGCATGCTCGGCTCACAACCGAGAAGTCCCGGGTTCAATCCCCAGGCAGAGCGAAGACAGATGGGTGGTCTTCTTAAAACCCGAGCTCCTGTCAACCCAGCAGTGAATGGGTACCGGGTGTTAGTTGGGGGTTTGTGACCCGCCTCCCGGGGTGGTGGCTTCGGCCAACACTAAGCACTAAGGATGAATGAAAAAATGTATCAATGGAGACTGGGCCATAAGCATAGGAGCGTAGCTCAGGCCCTGTAAAATACAACTAGATGAATATCTTTTCAATGTAATTTTCTTTCCATGGGGTAAGACTTAGTTATTGAGCAATAACATAAATTGATTTTACAGTTGTCATAGCAGTAGAATTTGATAAGTTTGCATTCAAAAACTTATGATTTACGTTTAGACCAAATGGCTCTACTCTTGGGATTTTTAACTTATGAGATTGAATATATTTTTGTTTAAAAAAATATCTTGTTACAACCAAATTTAATTCAATATACCAATATATGATAATGCTATTAGAGTAATGGATAGTTATTACCACCATTTTTCTGTTATGATAGCTTGACCTCTAAAACAGTAAATAACCCATCCACTTGGACTGGGTCTAGCAGAGACAGGCAGTATGGTTCTGCCTGGGAAAATCTTGGCTACTGCAAGATTTCTGCTGGTCTCTTGGCGGTGTGGAAGCTAAACGAACAAAGTGGAGGGTTTATGCCAGTGTGGCAGGTGATGAGGGATGAGTGGCACTGCCTCATCATCCACTGGACCACTACTAGGAACTTTGCTTTTACTGTGGTAACTTCTTTATAGTTTCCTGTCGTCCCTGCCAGTAAAATGGTGTTGTGTGGTCATTGTCATTTTACACAGGCCACATAGAAATTTCCCCATCACAACTCTCAGTTTTCCATCAAGCAGCTAGTAACCTTAGTGACTCACCCACTTGCCCCTCTTGCTGCTGCCCGCTATGCCAAGCTCCACCTCCCTGCTGTGTAGCTTCCTCCTTCCATGCGGTCTATGTTGTACTTCCAGGACTTGGATTCCATCACTTGGAATCTTCTTGGCCTGTTGTGTGTTTCTGCTGGCTGACTTTGTGGCTTTGTGGAAGCTACAACAGGAAAGTGCATGGAAATTGTGCATTACAGTGGTTCCTTCTAAGACATGGTTGATGTAGCAGGTCCATGTACAGTGTTTCTGAAAACCATGTCTTATATCATTGACATTCATTATATAAGTGTTAGTATTGCAGGCCCAGACCAAGACTAAGGGCTATATTCAAGATTTTTTTGCAATCCGTTGCACCACGCGGCGACATACAAGAATCAGTTGTGTACACTCGACTGGTTGCATTGAGCATGCACCACGCTCTGCCCTTATTCCATCATATTTCTTCCCAGACCATTACAGGTGAGTTTTCAACATAACCGAGAGTAACATACATACCTTGTGAATGCACACGGGTCATTTTTAAGGTCAAATTAGGTCCAGGAGGCCTTATATGGGTGTGATAACTGGTGAGGAGTGCCATGGCGACCACCAGCACCGGGCTGGTGGTGGTGGTGGTGGTGGTCAGCCATTGTCTGGTGGCGGGACATTCAAATGTACTCGCACGCATCACTCGGACCCATTTTTTCTACATCAACGCCTCAGACAAGTGGTGAACACTAACAAAGCTATTATTTTAATGGTAGAAATGATAAATTTGCCGCCTTGGACTCGCTTTTGTTGGTATGTCTGCACAGCTCTTCAAGAGCCGGGCAGTTGACAACAATTCTTGACTATCCCACCCATGAGGTTACGACGGTTGGCAAAATCCACCAGCCGGGACTCGACGAGCATTCTTGAATATAGCCCTAAGCCTAAACCACTCCTATTTACCCCACTCAGGCCTAACTTAGCAAGACAGTGGGCAGAAAGAGAAGCTAGCGCTGGTAGCAATTAATGAGGGTAACAATAATGTCTTACTTTCCGTTACCTTGTTACATGCATCCACACATCCTCTCAACTATGCTTTAAGATTAAGTAGGCAGGGATTGAATATCTTTGTGAAAAAAGTATTGTAAAGTCTCATTTTTCTATTTTACTTAGAACTTCTGCACACGTTCAGGCTTAGAGGCACTGGGATCATGCCTAAACAACAAGTATTCGGAGGGTTACCCTGGCCAGAGATACTATGGTGGCACAGACATCATAGACAAGGTTGGTTCATCCCTTTTTTGTTTGACACTTTTCATGTCTGAATATTATAGAGGAATGCTTTAGTTTTTGTAGATCACTTACTATACATGTTAGCCTTCTATACGCCTCTGTGGTGTAGTGGCTAGTGCGCCAAGCTACAAATCCACGGGCCCTGGTTCTAATCTCGGCCAGGGCAGTCGGCATGCAGCCCAACCAGCTGTTTATCCTTCCTTTTGGGGTTGGTTGATAAATGGGTACCTGGGGAAACCTGGGGAAGGTAACTGTGGTAACCCGGGTGTCACACTAGCCCTGTGCCCTGGGTTAGCGGGTTCTCACCCTCCACAGGCTCAAGGGCTAATGCAACGGAGATGAAGCCACGCGCAGCTTAGCGTATGCCTCCATCTTTACCTTCTATAGCTGTGCTTGTCATTCAGCATCTGCATGTCATTTTTTCATGGGAAAGTCTTTAATCAGTAACTAAGTGATTGAGAAGTATTTTCTCAAAATAAATGCACATTATTCTTGAATCAAGTATATCGTGACTCATTAGTACCAAGCTATTCGCTCTTAATCACAAGGCCCCTTGTCAGTTGTCATTGTCTGACTTTTATTCCATTCCCCTCCACCCCTGCCCCCTGTATCCTTAACTTCTGTGAATGTTGGATATCATGTCATCATTATTCTTTAGTGCTTGAATTGATGAAAGAGATTGATAAAGGAGTGATACCGTTTGCTCGCTGACATAAGATTTTACTTGAATATCAGCTAAATAATCTTATGCCCCTAATATGTCATCACTATGTAGTTATTTAAAGTATGCACATTTCAGAACTGTTTTAAATGTTTTCTTCATATTTAATTACATATTGTATACACAGTATCATCTTTTAACCAGTTATGAATACACAACCCAAATTAATCATAACATTTATCAATTTAGAAACAAGTGAAGAAAAATAGAGTTTTAAAAACCAGAGTAGATAGAGGAGTAATTGCAGTCAGCAGGTCTAATGACAAAGAAGGGCTTTGTGGTAAAGAATGTATTACAGAAAAATTGAAATACAGTTATGTTGAAATTCGAAAAAAATATATTTATTACCATTTGCTCAATTTTCTTTGTTTATAGTTTTCCACCCTTTTCAGTAAAAACGTGGAGTGAATATTTCTTTTACTTTCTCACAGCTTCAAATGTTAAGCTCCACAATACTTCTCTTTTTGTACTCTTCAGTATGACAGCAAACCCTTGCATGTGCCCATGTCAATGTCATCCTCACATTGCATTCTTGTTTCCTCCGTTGCTATTAGAAGAATTGCTATTGAAAGATTCATCACAAAATGTGTTCGATTTTGCCCAAGCTGCTTTATTTACATAGAGCATCAAATGTGTTAAGTCCTGCTAGTTATAATAACTCTTGGTGACTTGCAACTCACACATTCATAATTTGCTTATGTCATCATCATCACCATCTGCAGAGTAATCTATGGTGGTGGACTGACCCGTTGCTGAACAATAGTCTTTTATTGTTATTTTTGAATGATTTTCAGGTTGAGAGATTGTGTCAGCAACGAGCCTTAACAGCATACAGACTTAAACCAGAAGAATGGGGGGTGAATGTGCAGCCATATTCTGGGTCTCCTGCTAACTTTGCAGTGTATACAGGTCTCCTTAAGCCTCATGACCGTATCATGGGCTTAGATTTACCTGATGGGGGGCAGTAAGTAGAATTCACTAACCAAATTATATCTCCAGAAAGCTGCAGATGCCAGTCTGTGTTTTACACAGTGAGTGAGTGGCTTATACTTGAGAATCGTTTCGTGACTAAGTATATTGTGCTCCTTGATTCTTATGTTAATGCTGAATTTGAAACTATCTTATTATTTTTTCATTTTAGATGTATTATTTTGTGCAATTTATATTATCTGATTTTCATGAGATATTTCTAACAAGATACACATATTTACATATTGATGGAAATCTGTAGCTCTTTTCTAACACATGTTTCAGGGACCTCGCATGTGGATGGTTGTAGCAGAAGAATCTCCATCAGTTCTATTACATTACCTCATTTTTGAACATCCAGTCACTTTCACACCTTCTCCTTCTCAGATATTTTAACAGTGTGACTCTTGGTAAGCTTTAAAAAGGATCACTTATAGAAAGCATTAAGATTCACCCTTCCTTTGTGCTAGTTGAAGAGTTAACATGAAGTACCAAGAGGAGGAGGAGGAGGCGGCCTTTCTGTTTTCAGGTTGTCTGCTGAAGTGCATAACACTACTAGTAAACAATGTGAAAGAACAGGATAGCACTGATCAAAGTGCCCCCCCATTCCTCCCTTTGGCAAAAATGTTTGTAGGAAATAGTTGGAAAAGAACACCCTGTACTTAGTAGAAAATAGGAACATAAGAGATATTTAAATTGTGAATGTATATCCTGATCCAGTAATCTCGGAGCCACAATATTTGGGTCCCCACTGTAATAATATCATGTTTTACCCTCGCTATATGATTTTTATAACACCATACAAAGACTACTCTATACTGGACTTGCTACTCGTGCCCCGCGCCAACCCGCCCATGACCTGCCATTCCTGCCATTTTTTAACATCACCCCTATTTCCCTTCCTATGGTTTATCAGTATATATGATATACCGTTATCTTCGTAACTGTTTGTTCTATGATACTATCAAATAAAAAAACAGTAAAATACACTAAAGAAATGCCATTATGACAGAGTGAAGAAATATGCATGACCTCAATATATACTTAAACTCTTCGCCATTTAATATTTTGCGAGAAAACATTTTAAATGCTAGCGATAGAAAGAAGCGGATTCTCATTAGCTTTCCATTGATATATTTCGTTTTCTGATAAATTAATTACCACCATGCCTAAATTAGCGTTAACTAAAAAAATAACATCATCAATCGTATCGGCAAGTAAAAAAGTGTTCCATGAATACAGTAGACTATGGCATATCAGTATAAATGATACACTGTTATCTTCGTGAATGTTTGTTCTATAATATTATCAAATAAAAAACTGTAAAATACACTAAAGAAATTCCATTATGAGACTGAAGAAATATGCATGAACTTATATTCACTTAAACTCATCGCAATTTGATATTTTGCTTGAAGACTTTTTACATGCAACATATCAATAGAAGCAGAATTTAATTAGCTTTCCATTGCTATATTTCATTTTCTGATAAATGAATTAGAACCATGCATAAATTAGCGTTAACTAAATCAATAACATCATCCATCGGGTAATTATCCCGATAGATGTTATTTTTTTACTTAACGCTAATTTATGCATGGTTATGATTCATTTATCAGAAAACGAAATATAGCAATGGAAAGCTAATGAAAATCCGCTTCTTTCTATCGCTAGCATCTAAAATGTTTTCTCGCAAAATATTAAATGGCGATGAGTTCAAGTGAATATTAAGTTCATGCATATTTCTTAACTCTCTCATAATGGCATTTCTTTATTGCATTTTACTGTTTTTTATTTGATAATATTATAGAACAAACATTTACGAAGATAACGGTATATCATATATACTGATAAACCATAGGAAGGGAAAAGGGAGTGATGTTCGAAAATGGCAGGAATCGCAAAACTGGCCTCCACTGGAAATAGCCCAAAATGAGTAGCAAGTCCAGTATAGAGTAGTCTTTGCACCATATATGCAAAAATTATTCAAAAATTTGCTGACACGGCTTGAAATATTTATAAGCATAAGCATGGTCAAACAAACTAAGATTTTTTCCACAAAATATCCTCTAGAGATACGAGTGCATCTTATGGGAGGATGTGTTTTATAAGTTTGCAAATACAGTACATGCATTACTTAACATTCAAGATCATTAATTATCGATAATAATTTATCACTCATTTCTGATGTTGTCTAATATGTCTTTTTATCAATCTCCGACATCTGTTCTTAAAAGTTAAAAGTTCCCCCAAGGGAATGACTGCGGCGGAAGGGTCTCCATTTACTACTGTCCTTGCAGCACACCCTCCTTGTATGGCCTGATCCTCTCATTCTTCTCTTGTCCCTTTCTCTCACACATTCTACATCACTGTCTTCCTATTTCTAGGGGTGATCCTCTACTATATTCATATATACTCCCTTAGTTATCTTATTTCTTCTTTTCTTTCCATGTGACCAAACTACCTTAGAGTTCTGTGCTTTACCTCTTCAAACACCACACATTTCATTCCCTCGCCTTTACTTAACATATCTTTCCTCCAGTGTGACAGACTAAATTTGTAGTCATATGTGTCAGAATTGTGTGGGTCAAGAAAATGCATTAGTTACTATTTACTGATAAGTACGTTACTTTAGCATATGTTATCCTTATCATTACTAGTTATTTATATGCTTACTTAAATTTTTTTTCTACAGTTTGACACATGGCTTTATGACTGAAACCAAGAGGATTTCTGCAACCTCCATCTATTTTGAATCCATGCCATACAAGCTCAATCCTAACACAGGAGAAATTGACTATGATAAATTACATGAACATGCTCTGCTCTTTAGACCCAGAATGATAATCGCAGGTGCAAGTGCTTATGCAAGACTCATAGACTACAAGAAGATTAGAGAGGTATGTCACTTTATTGAGAAACCACTTCAGATTTGTGCAACATTTTTAGAAGGGATTGTGTGATAAGTTAATGTAAGAATTGCAAGTATAATTCATGGTGCCATTCTCCTCTTGTAAGTTTAATCAATTGCCACAACAGATTTGTGATGAAGTGAAAGCAGTATTGCATGCAGATATGGCTCACATATCTGGTTTAGTCGCAGCCGATGTGATCCCATCTCCATTTGATCATAGCCACGTTGTGACCACCACCACTCACAAAACCCTCAGGGGACCCCGGTAATGTTAAACTTCAAAACTATGGTGTGCGTGGTGTGAGTGTGTGTGTGTGTATATTTACCAAGTTGTAGCGTACAGGGCCTGAGCTATACTCGTGTGGTCCTGTCTCCGTATCTATGTTTATTAAGTTTTTCCTTAAAATAATCATCCAGACCCATTTTTTCTTTGCATAATTATGTTAAATGTTCATTCAAAATACCTAATCCACAAAAAATAATTAATTTCCACGCCTTATTTCCCTAAAAACATGACTTTTGTAAAAAGCGCGCAAAAAACAACAGCCCCATTCCAGCCGTGGCGGGAAACATGCTGGTGACGTCACAGGAGGAAGCCTCCCACCCAGGCCCAGATACAAATACACACAGACTCAGAAAAAAATATAGTACACTGGTACCTTGACTTAAGAGTGCCCCAACTTATGAGTTTTCCGAGTTACGAGCAGTCGCTCAGTCGATTTTTGCTTTGAGTAGCGAGCCAAAATCGGAGTTACGAGCGAGCTTCAGATACGCCGCCGCTAGTTGGCGCAGCGAATGCCACAACATCCGCCCAGCATCCCGCGTCTCACTCGTTCACTTCACGTGGTTACCTCGCCGTGGAAGCATCTCTGTTGTGTTGTGCTCACACAGGCGAATGCAAATGGCGGAGGGTGAGTGCAGTACGTTTAGCGGCAGTTCCACCCACAGCTGTTTCCAACAGCTGATACACAGAGTATAAACACCGGCAAATGCAAATGGCGGAGGGTGAGTGCAGTACGTTGAGCGGCAGTTCCACCCACAGCTGTTTCCAACAGCTGATACATAAAGTATAAACACTGGTGAATGCAAATGGCGGAGGGTGAGTGCAGTACGTTTAGCAGCAGTTCCACCCACAGCTGATACACAGAGTGTAAACACTGGCGAATGCAAATGGCGGAGGGTGAGTGCAGTCCAGTCATATAGGTACTGTACAGTCAAAAAATTGGGGTGTTTTTTGGGGGGCTGGAACGGATTAATGATATTTCAATTAATTTCAATGGGGAAAATTGATTTGATATACAAGCAAATTGAGTTACGAGCTAGATCAATGAACGAATTAAACTCGTAACTTCGTAAGCCAAGGTACCACTGTACTTGAATAATTTTGGGCGTTTCTGATATATTTTTTTAGCGATATGGCATATACTTGCATCCTGTATGGGTGCAGCAAGAAAGCTGTGCCTTTTCAGAGAGCTTAGCACCCATTTCCAATCTATACGGCGACGATGAGCGAGACAATCTGCCACACACCGCCCGCTTCTCCCCGGCGCAACACACGTCTGCACACATATATCGTCGCCGTATAAGTTGGAAATGGGTGCTAAGCTCTCTGGAAAGGCACAGCTTTCTTGCTGCACCCATACAGGATGCAAGTACAGGGAGGTCCCGAAGATACGAGCAGTTAGGTTCCACCTGGCATACTCGTAAAGCGAAATCTCGTATAGCGAAGTACATAACTACAGCTAAGTATTAATTATCCGACCTTGGGGGGACCGAAGGTAGGTCGGGTAATTGGAATAGTCGGATGTTCGGATGTACATAATTTAATATCGAATTATCGATGAACTCCTCAGCACCAACCGAGTCAGCTGAGAGTTTTTCACCAGCTATAGTAAGCTTCCTGATGCCGTGACGAACCTTGAAATTGCGAAGCCATCCATCTGAGAAAGTACACGGTTCCTTTATCTTCATTTTCTTGTACATCTCCTTGCTTTGTTCAATTATCATATAGCCATGCACTGGCTTCCCTTTACCATCATTACGCTTCATTTTATACCATTCCCACACTGCTTCGTCCAGCAAAGCCAACTTAGGCGTGCTCAGAGTTTTCCGTTTTGTTAAAAACTTGTTAGTTTCTGTACCAGCATAAAACTTAAACAAGTTATCTTTGGACTTTAAAATGTCCACCACAGTCGTCTTGCCGATGTTAAATTCCCGACATATATCTTGTCTAGGAACACCTTGTTCTACTTTCCTTATAATATTCACTTTCTGTTCAATGTTCAACACAACACGCTTACGTTTAGCACTTGTAGACGACATTATTCACTGTAGAAAGTAAAATAAATGGCCAAAACAAGACACGATGTGGTGGTGAAGCAGCCAACAGCAAGTGTAAATAAACTCTGAAAACACCCGCCACCGCCATGCCGCTACCAGCGCTGCGAGCGGGTAGTGAGAAAAACACGAACTACCTGCCTCCTGCCCGCCGCCGAATTCAAACGTCTGACCGAGGGTCGGTTGTCTGGAATTGTTTAATAATTTATCCGACTTGGGACATAGAAGAAAAAAGTCGGTTGTTTGGACAAGTCGGATGTTTGAAGGTCGGATGTTGGGAATTTGGCTGTAATGGTAAAATATAGGTTTGGTTCCAGGACCCCATCAAAGACATATTTTTCAAGCTAAAATAAACTATACGTATACAAACACAACAAACACACAACATCTATATTACCCACACTGTACTACCTATTCTGTAGAAAAAGCATTCTGAAAGAGAAAATAGCACACAAAATAACATAACTGCACATTAATTAAACATAAACATGCATAACAAGCAAAAAAGATGTTGTACTGTAGGGGACCCCGCGTGATATAAGAGAGGGTAGTGTAGCAGTCCCCAGGTTGGGGCAGCACACCTGGCTAATTACCCCTAAGGGTCAGGCTGTGCCATATGTTTAATTACCCTTCAGGTCACGCCTTGCTAGGGGTGACCTGACTGCTGTCCCAAGGTTGGAGTCACACACCTGGCTAATTACCCCTAAATGTCAGGCCGCGCCATATGCTTAATTACCCTTCAGGTCACGGCTTGCTAGGGGTGACCTGACTGGGGTCAACCAAATCCCCCTTTGTCCAGCCTGGGAGTGGTAGGGCTCGCATTTTGAACTTGATAATTTTACTCACCCCAGTTTGAATGTTCTATCATTGGATTTTCGATCTCGTATTTTCGAAAATAGACCCTAATTTACTCAGCTCGTGTCATTGATTTCTCGTATACCGAATGCTCGTATAACGGGACCTCCCTGTATAATGTGTATATGCATAGACCACTATATACCTGGACTGCGCACGGAATATCGGCCTGTCGCGCAAGGGCCCGAAGTCGGAGGGCCGCTCGGATTCATATATATATATACGGATCATATAGACTGGTTTATCAGTATATATGATATACTGTAATCTTCGTAAATGTTTGTTCTATAATATTATCAAATAAAAAACAGTAAAACACGCTAAAGAAATGCCATTACGAGACTATGAAGAAATATGCATGAACTTAATATTCACTTCAACTCTTCGCCATTTAAAACTTTGCGAGTCAACTTTTATCATGAAGGGTATCAATAGAAGCGCAATTTTATTAGCTTTCCATTGCTATATTTCGTTATCTGATAAATGAATTAGAACCATGCATAAATTAGCGTTAACTAAATAAATAAAATCATCAATCGGGTAATTTTCCCGATTGATGAGGTTATTTATTTAGGCAACGCTAATTTATACATGGTACTAATTCATTTATCAGAAAACGAAATATATAAGTGAATAAATAACATCATCAATCGGGAAAATTACCCGATTGATGATTTATTATTTTATTTAACGCTAATTTATGCATGGTTCTAATTAATTTACCAGATAACGAAATACTTCAATGGAAAGCTAATAAAATTGCGCTTCTATAGATACCCATCATGATAAAAGTTGACTCGCAAAGTTTTAAATGGCGAAGAGTTAAGTGAATATTAAGTTCATGCATATTTCTTCATAGTCTCGTAATGGCATTTCTTTAGCGTGTTTTACTGTTTTTTATTTGATAATATTATTGAAGAAACATTTACGAAGATTACAGTATATCATATATCTAATGCCTGAACTGATAAACCAGTCTATATGATAGTCCATAGACCACTATATCTCTTTGTCGGGCACCCCGCGGGCCCCTATGCAGCCCCGCAATTCAAAACATTGTCGTGTGAACAGTCCAGGTATACTGGACTGGCTGAACAGCTATGGTATATGCCATATCTCAAAAAAAATCGGAAACACCCAAAATTCTTCAAGTACTATATTTTTTATCTGAGTCTACGTGTACTTGTATCTGGGCCAGGGTGGGAGGCTTCCTGCTGTGATGTCACCGAGCCGTGGTCCGTCGTCTGCTGGTCGTCAGTTGTGTTTTGAGAGCTCGGGGAATTTACAGATTTTGAATGCGGATCATTTAAAAAAAAGGGTGACTGGATGCAAAAAGTGACAACATATTGTTGATATACTCGATCATGGCTATATTTTGACTGCATTAAATCAGGAATGATGAAATGGTCTGGACGATTAATTTAAATTAATGTACACTTTTTGCATTTTTCTTTATCACCTCATATAGTCCATTCCAGGCATCTATACTTCTATGAGGAGAACTATGCTTCTTTGTGTTATTCAAACATCTGCCTTTTCTTAATTTTTCCTAATAACCTATATCCTAATATCCAGTCCCCTTTTCTCTTCGTAATAGCAGGTCTTTTCTGTCAACTTATTCAAGGTCATTTATCAGTTTATATACAGTATCTAAGTCTCCCCTCTCTCTTCTTTTATTAAGTGTTGGCAACTTCATTTCCTTTTGGTCTTTCCTCAAAGGTTAGATCTTTCAATTCAGGCACCATCTTAGTTGCTATCCTTTGTATTCTTTCCAATTTTTAATGATCATTTTCCTTTTGAGGAGACCGCACAATCTTAGCATACTCTAGTTATGGGTTTATCATTGTGATAATTAATTTCTTCATCAAATCTTTATCCTTGAAGTGCAAATATACCCTTCTGTTGTGTGTGTGTATTTACCTTGCTGTAATATATGGTAAATTAGTTATATTTGTTTGATCCTGTCTCCGTATCTCATTTGGTCAATCTTAACTTTAAACTTAGGAATACTTTTTGCATTCAGTTTCATTGTCCAGCTTATTTCACATCGTAATACACCATTAAGGAAAATCGCACTTCTTGATTTCCTTCAAGCATTTTATCTTCTTCAGTTTCTTTCCATGTCCTCTTGTGTCTCCAATGTCTCTTGCATACATGAACCAGTGTTGGCAATGCACATGAATACATCCCCAACCCATGTGTTAATCCCCACAATGTAGAAAATTTAATGTACAAGGAAGCTCCGTGAAACCTATCTACTCATCATTGTGATCATATTGCAGTGTGTTTTAACTTGTAAATTGCGATGCATCACATATGTGGCTTTATTGATCAATTGCAATATGCCACACATGTGATATGGTATTCAAACACGAACAGAAACTCTGCCAAATATGTCAAGATTGTCAAAATTGGTTAACAAGTAAGCCAACTTGGCAAGTACCCATACTAATAAACCACATTCACTGGAGTACACTCCTGTGCACACTTTCATATGATATGGCATTAAAAGATATATCAATGAAGTAATTTGCATACAGTATATGCGGAAAGTGTCGAGCAGGGCCCGAAGAGGCCCGTTGACATGTAGTCAACCTGATTTAAAGGGAATAACAAACACATTAGTACATTTACCTTCAATTTAATGCTTGGTGTGTCCTCCACTGGCCTTTAGTACATCATTAACATGTTTGTACATGGGATCAGACAGTTTCTGGGAATAATCAAGAGTAACATGGTTGACCCATAGCTCCTTCAGTGACTTGAATCTGGTGACAGATGACTGTGTCCATCTCTTCGAGCTTTTATTCATATAGCCCCACATCTGTTCAATTGGATTTAGATCTGGTGGGTTTGCTGGCCAATCTAGAACATTAACACTGTTATAATATGACTGCCACATATTATATAATATAAAGCCACTGCATTGTTTTTCTGGATATGTGACAAGGCACAACAAGTCATGCTGAAAAAAAGTACACCCATGCACACCATAGAAAAAAAACAAATGTTCATCTAGCACATCAATGTAAACACTGTTCATTGTTCTGTTCTCGGGTAAAACAGAGAAACCCCCACGACCCAGCTCACCACTAAAACAGCCCCAAATCATAACAGAATCAGGGTGCATTACTGTGGTCTCGACATAGCGAGCGAAGCGATGCTTCCCTCTCCTCTTGGCTTCGATGACGAATGTCGATTCATCACTCCACATTACTTTTCTCCAGTCTTTTGCAGTCCAGTGCTGGTATTTCTTCGCAAATGCTAAGCGAAATTGCCTCATTTTCTTCGACAGTGCGGTTTCTTAGTTGGTGACTTCAGAGGAATACGGCTCGCAGTGCGACTGTCCTATATTTATATCCCTCGGGAGGAACTACTGGCTGTCTATAAGAGCAGTGATTGGAGCACACACCTGCCATCAGGGTCACACATCCTGCTCGCTGATTGGTTGTTTTTCTTGTCCAACCCTATCTCCACTACTCGGGCCGCAACCTCCGCCCACACGATGTCTCCTGTCCTCTTGTTGTTTGTTATGAAGCCTGATGGCGCCTGCCTTTGCGGTGGCATCGCGGCTCTAGCAGAAGCATCGTGGTGAGGCGATGAGGCATGAGGACCCGCGCACGCCCGACCAGTGCGTTCATATGACATTGCATTGAGGGTGGTAGGAGACCCCACCTCTTGTGCCTCGACCAGGGGAAGGGCGGCAGTGACCCGCCTCCGTGGAGATGCTGCAGCGCTGAGAGTGGCAATCAACTGGAGCGGCAATGGTGAGACATGGGGGTCAGGCCAATCGTGTCCTGCCCCGACCGCATCGTTGCCAAGGTGAGGGCGGTGGTAGGTCCCACCTCCCCACATTGCTCCACCAGAGGAGAGGCAGTGGCAGGCTGCCCCTGAGGTGGCACTGCAGCGCCGGTAGTGGTATCTTGCCGGAGTGGTGACGGTGAGGCGTGAGTACAGGAACGAGTGAGCTCACGCAAGTGCCTGTCCCAGTAGGAGAACCTGGAACACAGCTAATCCAGGAGTGATCATGAGTTAGCCTGGGTCATCCTCATACCCATCATCTCCCGGTCAACCCTGGTGCCCAGAGAGTACATGGTTGTACAATCTAGGCTACCCAGACGCGTGGGTGGGGTGTAACACACATCTCCACACACCAAGGGCAAGGTGTGCATCAGGAGGTGTCTCTTGCATCAGGTCCAGGACCGTCGATACTTTATCTGCCATGACCCTGGAACACTTCCTCCTGATCCTGGAGTCCTGTCCTGTGTGCTCACAGTGAAATATATAAAGTACACATTAGATTCATATAGTATTTTGTCATCCCTTTAACGAATATAGGGATGCAAACATGTAAACAGCA
This sequence comes from Chionoecetes opilio, assembly GCA_016584305.1. Taxonomy (NCBI): domain Eukaryota; kingdom Metazoa; phylum Arthropoda; class Malacostraca; order Decapoda; family Majidae; genus Chionoecetes; species Chionoecetes opilio. The sequence goes on from JACEEZ010000391.1 coordinate 398,614, forward strand.
GAATGATAACTATTGTCATTGATTTAAAATGTTACATAAGCAAAAACTATACAATATATATAAACAGACAGTCTACAGAACACACAATAAAAGTTGCAAAAGAGAGTGGCATGCATGCCTGGTTCTGGGTTTCTACGCTGACACGTGAGCTATTTTCCCCATGATTCTGTCATGACTACAAGTAGCCTGTACACTTGCAGCAGCCATACCGCTACCAGTGATTTCCCATTATCTTGTCACCCTTTTTTAAGTTACTTACTGTAGATGAAGATAATCCATAGAAGCAGCAAATCTTGCATAGATGATCACCATTCCTCTACATTTCAATGATATCAATTTTTTGGGGGGGAGAGAGGAATTGGTACGCGTGTTGAATGCTTCGAAGGTGAAGGTGGAGGATTCCTAGAGTTTGTCAGACACTTAGGAGGCATCCCTTTAGTACTTGGCTCAGTTTGTGATGCCTGGAAAATGACAACATAACATTAGAGACAGCAGTGGACTGTACACAGTAAATTTATATATAGTATTCAATGTAGTATTATGTATCAATGCTATTCACTTTGAGCAGTACTCTACTAAATCAAATGGTGGTTTATTCAACTACTTGAATATGTTTGTACCTACATAGGTTATGTAGGTACAACATAATGGAAAACAAACAGGAAGCTACAACATAACACACATTTTACTTAAGAAATAAACACCTGTGCCTCGTTTAAAGCAGCCTCGCTTGACAAAATTTCAGGTAGACAAAGAAAATGGTACCAAATTTGTTGAACACAGTTTTCACAGTTTTAACATTTATGGGAGCGCACATGGAAACAAATGTATACCTCTGTTATATTTAAACTTTACCCATATGTACTTGATTAATTAAGTCAAGAACAGTGATGACTTTGTAGCTTCTCCCTGCTATCTGCAACAGTGCTGTATCATCTGCAAACAGTGACTGACTCACTCCCCACTGTCTCTGATGTCCACAAATTCGTCTATTCTCCTTTTCCTTGACTCTGGCTTTCACCTCTTTCACCACTCCATCCATGAAGATGCTGAATAACCAAGGAGATATGACACATTCCTGTCTCAGTCCAGCCTTCACTAAGAAGTATTCCCCTTCTTTTCTCCTCATTCTCACACATGCTTTACCTTCCTCTTTAGAAACTCTCCACAGCTCTCAATAACTTCCCACCATAGCTACATCTGATGTATCTGCCACAGGGCCCTTCCTTCAATTTTGTCATGTTTTCTCCAAGTCCATAAATCCCACGAACGTATCTCTTCCATTTCATATGCATTTTTCATACATTCTCAAACACTTGGTCTACACAGTGTAGCCTCGCCCCCTCCTGAATCCAGCCTGTTCATCTTCCATCTGACACTCAGTTTTTTAAATATTTCTTTCAATTAGTACTGTACCAAAAAGCTTTCCTGGTATGCTAAGTAAACTCATTCCTCTGTAGTTAGTGCAATCCCTCTTGTTTCTTTTGGCCTTACATAGCGTTATGATAGAGGCCTCCTGCCAGTCTCTGGTACCACACCTCATTCCCAGTATATGTTGAATGATCTAAATATCTACTGTACCACACAATCTCCTTTCCACAGCATTTCTGATGTGATCCCATCTAAGCCAAGTGACCTTTCTCACTATTATGTAGGGAAAAAGATATATTGTGGGGCATTGATCAGTATAGCAGTTGCTATTGTTTATAGCATTTATTTGCTACATTGAAATGCACTGTATTTCACTGCAATTGCCTGCTTAATAAACAGTATCATAATACTTTATATCCCTCTACAGGTCAGGGCTAATATTTTTTCGACGAGGAGTCAAATCTGTAAACAAGAAGACTGGGAAGCCAATTATGTATGATCTTGAGGAGCGGATCAACTTTGCACTGTTTCCCGGCCTGCAGGGTGGACCTCACAACCATGCCATTGCTGCTGTAGCCATTGCACTGCGACAGGTAAGGAAATATAATGTTTGGAGGTGTATTGGTGTAACAAGACACCTCCCGAACTAAATTGGCCTACCCCTCTGTTTTTATTTTATTCTCTTACTGTCTTCTTTATAGGGACTGGCAACTAAGCGGGCTTTGTGTTACCCATTTTTGTTGTGCCCTTGGCCAGTTCCTTGTGATGTATAAAAAAACTGGAAAAAAAACTACTTTTTTAAAGTGATTATGGATGTACAGTAAACCCTCTCTAATTCGAACTAATTGGGGGGATACCTGGGTCGAATTAGCCGAAAGTCCGAATTATCTGATGGTTACCTCTATCCCCTCCACACAACAAGAACTCACTAAAACATGCCAAAACAGCACAGATTGTAGTACAGGTATCTCTTGATTTACGCGAGGGTTGTGTTCCTGGAGACCTCACGTAAAGTAAATTTCGCGAAATGTGAACATCCTATAACAATGTAGGCTTTTTTATTTTATTTATTTATTTATTATAATTATATTTCTTTTACATTCGTGCCTATAGCGCCTGTCGGGAGTGTTCTCCAGGGCTCTTAACCACTCTGCACTGCTACCGCTTCCCCTAGGTACACATACTTGTATAATCTAAATGATTCATTGGTGGGACATGGTAAGATTTGGTGAATGAGCATTTTTTAACTTGGAGCATATCGTGTTATTCTAAATATAAAACTTTATTTGAACAAAATGCTTCATTTTTCACATTGTGTTAATCCAAAAACGTGTAGTTTAAACACGTGTAAAACGAGAGGTGCCTGTACTTGTACTCACCAAAACATGGCTGATACTGAAGTCTTGAAATGCATATACGTATATACACACAATCCTCGTTTTCCCGGACCTCCATTTCCTGGATATCGGATTTGCCGGACAAAATCCGAGGTCCGGGGATATGTCAGAGTCCCGGACAAATGCCTGGTCCAATCCGTAAATCGACAAAGTTGTCTGGCGGTCGGAGCATCTCCTGTCACCTCTGGTCAGTGTCCGCGCTTCCCGCCAGGTGGCAGCATGGTCAGCGGTCGTATTGTTTACATTTGGGCACAAGAAACACTCACGGTTCACCTGCACCACCTCCGTCAGTCCGCATGACCACTTAACACCCTGACCCCCACTGCCCCTGGTGCAGGAACGTCTCTGAGACTATTAAACACTTTCTGCTGCAGTGTCTGCGCTTCCACTCCCACCATGTAGTGCTATGCTCTCAACTCCTCACCCTGAACGTTGCCACTTTGACCAGCCCACCCTGCTGGCGGCGGCGGGCATCCACCCAGGTGGCAGCATGGTCAGCGGTCGTATTGTTTACATTTGGGCACAAGAAACTCTCACGGTTCACCTGCACCGCCTCCGTTAGTCCCCCGACCCCCACTGCCCCTGGTGCAGGAACGTCTCTGAGACTAATAATGAACACTTTCTGCTGCCTCCCGCCAGGTGGCAGCATGGTCAGCGGTCGTATTGTTTACATTTGGGCACAAGAATCACTCCCGGTTTACCTGCACCGCCTCCGTTAGTCCCCCGACCCCCACTGCCCCTGGTGCAGGAACGTCTCTGAGACTATTGAACACTTTCTGCTGCAGTGTCAGCGCTTCCACTCATACCGTGGAGTGCTACGCTCTCAACTCCTCACCCTGAACGGCGGCAGCGGCTGGCGTCCACCCCTCCCGGCAATACGCTGTCATCCGCCTCACCTGTGCCTTCCTGAGGAAGACAGATCAACTACAGCCCCTGTGATAGCATCATAGGACATCACCAGGGCTCATAGTGTTCCCCAAGGGATCCTCGCAGCCCTAAAAACAACAACAAAGTGACGTAAAAGTCTGCAGCAGGGTAGTTGATATTGGCGGTTGCCGGACAGTAAATACTAGAGTAGGATAAATGTCCTTGGGGTGGGTAATGGCCTTGGACTTTTGCGATTCCCGGACCAGTGCTCCCCCCTATTAGTCCGGGAAAACGAGGTTTGTGTGTATACTACTATACACTGAGCACCCAGGGGTCACTGATAGTGTCTTAAGGCAAGGGCTGCGTTCAGTAAGGTAACGCGCACAGGTGCACACGCAGCGCACGGTGACGTCAGCATAGAGTATGCCTAGCGCACGCTACCCCCGCACTACAGCCCTGGGAGGTTGATTGCCACCGAGTTGCCAGCTCGCACCACAATAAGGGTATGTAAACAAAGGGCAAAGAAAGCCTCTCCTCGCCTCCTTAATATTTCATTTCCTGGTGCTATAGTGCCATATGACCTCTGATGTCTGGCACATTTTCTCCTTTTTGGCATTAAATCAATCAATCCTGGTGCTATAACTTCTGCTGCATCTGCATCTGCTGCATACAGGGTCATCAACAAGTTATTCTGCAACAATAAGAATAGCCACAGAGATACATTTCAGCAGCTGCTATCTTGGTAGCAATGTGTATTGTGAAGCATTCAGTATCATTCAGTAGGGAGATTGCGAGTGGGAGTGGGGTGACCGCTACTGAACACAACGCAACAGTCGTGTCACTGGGGATATGTAAGGTAAGGTCTTCAGTGCTTGAGGTGCTTAATGTGTTGGAGGTGATGTGGAGGCTGGCTGACAAAGTGGATGGCACAGAGGAGGTGGAAGATGCTGCAGAAAGCTCAGACAATTCAAACTTCAGTTCAGATTTTGGAAAGTTGTAAAAATAATTGAACTGGGCCTGAAACAGGTTGAATTATCTGAAGTTCGAATTAGAGGGGGTTTACTGTAGTAGTTACACATATACATTATGCATGTAGTCACTCAGATTCTTCTTTGTAATTATAACTTACAGTAAATGGCGGCGTATAAGTCGACCAGGCGTACAAGTCGACCTCATGATTATTAGCTCAAGATTACGGGTTAGGCCTATACTTGCCGTATAAGTCTGCCCCAAAAATACTGTAGGCTACTGGTTGGCCAAAGCTTACAAAGTCTTTACCCCTGTAGTGTATGGTCACGATATATTTGTAGATCAGAATTACCGTTTGTATTGGTAGAGTGTGAGGTACGATGAGTTGAGCTGACAGCACTGGCGCTCGGCGAGCAGCCAGGCAGTTAGTTGTTGTTGTTGTAGTTGTCTGAGTGGCCGCTTCGGTTCAGTGGCGTCGTTCCAGTCAGTTGTTTACAATCTGTGTATCAGCTGTTGAAAACAGCCTATGGTTTTGTGTTGATATAAACTGAATTTATATTATTATTCTATTATTTATATATTAATTCTGTGTGTTAAATATGTTAAGTAAGTTCACCGAATACAAGTTTTAGTTGGAAATATTTGTGATAACCTGCTGGAGTTACGGTGGGTGCTGTACAGCGATTGTTAGTAGTGCTGATCCACTTGTTTGCCACTCTGTGGTAAAGGTTCGTATTTTATCCTTGCCGTATAAGTCTACCCCTAGTTTTGGAGAGATTTTTTCAGGCTCAAAGAGTCGACTTGTTCACCGCCATTTACGGTATGTAGTATAATTGATTAAGAAAGGAAGGAACTGTAATGTGAAGTGACTACTTAGGTTGTTTGATATTTTTTTAATTTTTTTTTTATACATTTGTGCCTATAGCGTCTGTAGGCAGTGGTGACCCAGGGCTCGGATGGTAGGCTCTGGAGGTTCACTTGAGGGCTCTGATGGTTGGTCCTCGCCCGTGGTGGCGCAGGCAGGATTCTTATAGTGACGCCTGTGATTAGAGGCTCATGCCGCCCCCCTGTGTCCTCCGATGCACTCACAATCGAAGGTAGAGTTGATAGGCAGGGCATGTGGGTGTTCTTAGGCCACTCGGCGGTGCAGAAAGATTTTGGTTTTCTTCGGGGATCGAGCTCGGGTCACCGAGAACGCCAGTCGGAGACGCTAACCACTCCGCTACCGCCTCCCCTTAGGGAGGGGATATGTTTAGAACAATGTGTGAAACCTTAGACTGGAAGAAGGAACTATGTATTGAGGTACATATTAACAATTACATAACATTAAAAAGACAAAAACATAGGCAAAACTCTGGAAATGTTGATGCTCCCCTTAAGCCATCAGTTCTCTCGTGACTAATTATTATAAAAAAAAGTTGTAGTTTGTATGCATTTAGCCATGGTGCTCATTTACCCATGAGTTTAATCGGTCTTCATCAACATGCTAGAGAATTTTCAGTTTCATTTCAGATGAAAACTCAGGCATGAGTTGTTTTTTCACCTATAAGGGGTATTATAAACTCAAAAAACACCATCACCATGGAAAACAAGAGCTCTTGAAGGCTTGAAATGCCCAAATGATCACAAACTTAAACATCGAAGGGATGGCAGGCAGCCTTGCTGTGGTTGGTAACAGGGCGCAACAAAGACTGTTGTTGGAGCTGCGCAGGCCATGTTTATGTATTCAGCCATTTAAAGTTTAAAGTTAGATTTTACTGTCTAAATAACTTTTAGCAAGCAGTAAGCTAATGGCGATTTTGGATAATGGCAGATTAGATATGATAAAGATTAATGTATTGTGATAAGTTGGAGAATCTTTCAGGATATACCACCCAAGATTTGCACTGCGATGGTTAAGACCACATATAAAGATATTATTGTAGTTTGTCAAGATGTGATTTGAACCGGACACGCCACCACTATTCTTATGTAGCCAATTGTTGAAACAACCGGAGCAACTTATTTTTTCCTCATCGTCTGGTGAAAGTATTTGTTTCTTTTACTTAAAAGAAACAAAGAAACGTTTCGTTTCTTAAACGTTACTTTTTCAAGATGGTGAAGTCCTAGGACTTATGTGAAAAGTCTCCTAGCCTCATTAAGTTAGAGATTATTGTAGCAGGTATGAATATCAGGGGTCTATTAAGTATCCAGCCGAAATATGTGGTATAATTATAATTCAGAAAGCAACAAGGTAGCTTAACTAAAGATATATCTCAGTAAGGAACATGATAACATGAGGCGGGAAAGAATTTTTCAGTAAAATTTTACCATAATGACTAAGGAAGGATCAAATACAAAAGTTGAATAATTAATCAGTAAACTTGAATTGTATGATCAAGTATCCATGTTATTGATCTATATTTTTTCCTGGAGAAATGTAAGACAAATATTTTTATCATGTCTATAAAATTTGCAGTGAAAGTATCTTTAGTCATAAATGAAGTTTAATTCCTGCTCCCACACTCAATTAGTATTCTCTTGCATGTCTCTTATGACATATAGTAAGGGGATCCGTAGTGTCTTTCTTTTCTCATTATTATTTCCAGTGAAAAATTATAGTTGTGGGAATATTTTGTAATCCTTTTACATATATTTCAGGCTGGCACGCCAGAGTTCAGAGTCTACCAACAGCAAGTTATGAGTAACTGCAAAACCATGGCAGCGGCCTTACTGAAGCGTGGCTATAACCTTGTTTCAGGTTTGTGTCAAATTTTTACAATTCAGTAATTGTATGATTGAAAGATGAGTATTTTGGGAAAATTTGAAAATAAGGAACTAATATGCGAGATCATTTATGGTTCATCAACCACGCTGTATTAGGTTTGGTTCACCATAGTGCTATTTCTTTTTCATTTACAGTGTTACTTGTATGCTGAAAACATTGTTTATTGTAGTAGGTAGTTGTATCCTGAAATACAGATTAAACTCTTGGTGTCAATATTTGCTGACATTTACAACAGGGAAATGACCATTTTCATTTGTGGCCATAGCAATAACCATTTCAGCCATCATTTTCACGTCATACCTGTGTAACACCAAATGTTTTCAAAATTTATCACAGGTTTGTGAAGATTTATAGGATTACATCTTGGTGGGGTAGTGGTATTTATGCTCGGCTCACAACCAAGAGATCCGTGAGGTGTGAGAGGTTGCGGATTTGATGCCCCAGCCTGGCAGAGACAATTGGGGTTTGCCTCCTTTCATGCTATAGTCCCTGCATATGAACCAAACTATTAATGAGTTTCTCTAGTGATAATTTGTCTTGAATCATTGCTCCAAGGTCCTTTCCTTCACACGCCTTGGTAATAGTTTCGCTTCCTTGCTTATAGCTCATTGTACTTTAACTAATGTAATATTTTGCATTTTTTGCATTAATCTATATTTAATTTTCCGACTTCATACATATAACTTTTCCAAATCCTCCTGTAGCAATCTGCAATCCTCTTCCATATTACAACGAGATCAAGGTTTGATATATCAATATGTGATAGGATTTCCTGGAAAGCATTGTTAATGCACTATAACATTTTCCTGTGTCATTTGCTGCTCACAATGCCTGACATCAGTTAGGTACAGGCCATTCTTTGACTTGGCCCAAGATATGATAGTGTTTATGTGTTCTAGGAATATGATTATGTAATAACATATTATGGCTATAGGTAAGGTAAAGTTGGGGGCATACGCTGCGCATGGCCTTGGTGCTCATCTCCGTCGCATTAGCCTTTGAGGCTGTGGTGGGTAGAAATTTGTTACCTTGGGACACAGGGCTAGTGTGACATCCAGGTTACCACAGTTACCTTCCCCAGGTTTCACCAGGCACCCATTTATCAACTCCGAAAGGCAAGATGAACAGCTGGTTAGGCTGGCCGCCGACTGTCCTATCCCGGATTCGAACCAGGGCCCGCAGATTCGTAGCTAGGTGCGCTAGTCACTACACCACAGAGGCGACAGCCATATAGCCATTACTGCCATGGTTATGGCTATGCAAGAGTGAAAATCATAGAAAAATGTAATGTACACTGCTGTCTCGCTTTTTGAAATCTTTGCAGATTATTAAGGATATCCATCATAAACTAAGCAAGAATAGAATAGATAAGCTATGTTAAAAAACATCTGATCAGCATTCATTAACTGCAGGTAATAAACCTGTCTTTTGATATTCTCGGTGATAAAGTAGCATGGATTTCAACTAAGTAAATTACAATTCATTCACAGGATATTTCAACCATCTTTATTTCAAACCTTGATGTTTATGCCATATCAGTGTTTCATATTCATAGAAAGGAGCCGGTACGTACAAGTAAGAAATATCATCTCCTCTCCAGTTCTCATGTACATAACTCCAAACACACAGCACAACCTAATGTTCTGGTTCTTCATCCACTTACTTATTGTAGATGACATACTTTGAGCTCAGTCCAGATTATGAATATGCTTTACTTGTGAAAAAGAGTATTTCTTCATAGACACATCTGTTGTTTTTGTTTGCAGGTGGGACCGACAATCACCTGGTACTAGTGGACCTTCGACCCAAGGGTTTAGATGGTGCAAGGGTAGAAACCATCTGTAACTACTGCAACATTACAGTCAACAAAAACTCAGTTCCTGGAGACAAGAGTGCATTAATTCCAGGAGGTCTTCGACTTGGTTAGTACATGTGCTTTTGATATGACGTAGTGATGGAAAATGTTTTTTTTTATAACTTATTTGCTTCATAACCGGATATCCGGATGCTTTCCGGTCTTATTTGAAATATCCAGCTATCCGGCCAGATAACTGGATATTTCAAGCAAGGCTGGATACCGGAGATACCTCTCGACAGCCTATTCATTCATATACAGTAAAACAATAAGGGCTAGTTCATTTCAGACGTGTGGAATATTAAGACTCAACCAAAATCTCCTCCCCTGCCACCTTCCTGTACAATAAAACACAAAAAATCAACACTCACTAGTTTCGACGCAGCAGATGAGTCTTGTCAATAGAGGGAGGCTCTGTATGTACACTATTTTTCAACCACTACTCTGAATCATTCATTGGTGGATTCGGGGGGGGCACAGGGGCCATGCCCTCCCTTGAAAGGAAATCAATCAGTCAATCATTGGGGGCATACGCCGGGGGGCGCTTTGCCTCGCCCACCCTACGACACCACTCCTAGGGGTCACCTCGCACGAGTCCCCATGCAGGCTCCCGTCCCATACCAAGCAACTCTCGACAGGAAACATCAACTTGCTCCAGCCATGAGCCTTGTGGGTGCTCCCTTGGCCTCCTCCACGCCGGATTGTCTTACAGATGCATCCCGATGGGAAGGATCGGTTTCAGGGTAGCGTGCCACATGCCCATATAGCCGAAGTTGGCGCTGACGGACTATGCAGGTAATAGGCCTCGCTTCAGTCTCACTGTGCAATCGCTGATTTGACACTTAATCATCCCAGCGATACCCCATGATTCTGCGAAGACACTTATTACCAAAGGCATCGATTCGTCTCTATAAGTCGCTAATTAGTGTCCATGTCTCACATCCATAGAGTAAGACGGATCACAAGCGACTTGAAGATCTGGATCTTTGTCCTTCTGCGCAGGTGCCGACAACGCCAAATACTCCTGCTGAGCGAGTCCATAACACCGTGGGCTATGCCAATCCGCCTTAAGACTTCTTGATGTGACCCACCGTCATTATGGACTGCGCTACCAAGGTATGTAAAACTTTCCAAGATCTCAATGGCCTTGCCGCACACATGAACAGACTGTACTGTTTCATCTAGTAAGCCTCCAAACACCTGGACCTTGGTCTAGGAGCCAGGAAATGTCGAGTCCCAGAGGCTTTGCCTCCTCGTGCAGCGCCTCGAGAGCCATCACCAGGACCTCCAGCGACTCAGCAAAGATTATTGCATCATCGGCAAAAACAAGATCAGTGATCTTGGTGTTGCCGAGAGATGCTCGACAATCACTTTGATCTACAACTTTGCCCAATACCCAGTCCATACAAGTGTTGAAAAGTGATGGGGCAAGGATGCACCCTTGCCACACTCCTGTATGCACAGGAAAAAAGCTCAATACACGTCCCCCACACTTCACAGCGCTCAAAGTCCCAGAGTACAGGCCAGTCATCAAACCAATAGTCCTTGTAGCAATCCTGCAAAGTCACAGAAGATCCCAAGACAGCATGCAACGCGCAAATTATGGTCTCACCCCCAGCTTTGAGCAGCTCAGCACTGATATTACAAAGACCAGCTGCCTTTCCACCCCTCAACTTTGCTGGGTGCGGTTTCGTCAATAGGAGGATCGACATCCACTGCCCGTAATCTAGTGGTGTGAAGCTGTCCAATTGGAGGGTCCTCCGTGAACAACTGCCCAAAGTACACACAAACCTCGATTTCCCGGATATCGGATTTGCCGGACAAAATCCGAGGTCCGGGAATATGTCAGAGAGTCCAAGATTTTTTTTTTTTTTTTTTTTTACTTGAAATGCCTGGTGCTGGTCGTAAATTGACAAAGTTGTCCGGCGGTCCGAGCGTCTCCTGTCACCCCTGGTCAGTGTCCGTGCCTCCCGCCAGGTGGCAGCATGCTCAGCGGTCGTATTGTTTACATTTGGGCACACGACACTCACGGTTCACCTGCACCGCCTCCGTCATTCCCCTGACTCCCACTTCCCCTGGGGCAGGAACATCTCTGAGACTATTGAACACTTTCTGCTGCCTCCCGCCAGGTGGCAGCATGCTCAGCAGACGTAAAAGTCTGCGGCGGGGTAGTTGATATTGGCTGTTGCCGGACAGTAAATACTAGAGTAGGATAAACGTCCGGGGGTGGGTAATGGCATCGGACTTCTTTTTTTTCTTTTTTTTTAGAGGATAATTCCTGGACTGTTGCGATTCCCGGACTTTTGCGGTTCCCGGACCAGTGCTCCCCCCTATTAGTCCGGGAAATCGAGGTTTGTATGTACTCGGCCCAACGAGCCTTCTGCCCTTTCTTAACCCTTACACGGCGGGGGACTTTTTACCTTGCCATGCACACCAGTCGGACAAATTTGCTCTAAATCGCCTGTTTTCTACCAATAATTTAAAAAATACTGCTGAAGCTATCAAGAAACAAAGTAAATCACCGTTCAGTTTAATCTTTTGTCTACATTACGCAATATCAACTAACGCTCTAAGTGCTCTGGTTTCTTCACAGTGAGGTAAAGAAGTAATGTATTTTTCGCCTCGTGAGCCTGGCTGCGCAGATCTTCCCTCCAATGTTTGCGCGTGTTCAAAACTTTGGCTTCACATTCTATCCATATATGAGGGGGGACCCCCAAAAAACGGAATTCTGTCATAATTGTATTCAGATATTTTTACATGTTTACACTTTTATCACCTTCAAAGTATTCTCCATGTGAAGCAATGCACCGGTCCAGACGTGTTTTCCACTGTACAAAACAGTTCTGGAACTCTTGCAAAGATATGCCTCTCCGTCGTTTTCTTCTTAACCTCTTCCACGTCTGCAAAACTTTTTCCTTTGAGGACTTTCTTCATTCGGGGGAACAAAAAAAAATCGCAGGGAGCAAGATCGGGTCATGCCATTTTTGGTGAGAAACTGTCTCGCACTCAAGGCGGTGTGCGCATGCGCATTGTCGTGATGAAACCACCACTCTCCCCTTTGCCACAGGTTGGGGCGTTTTCGTCTCACTGCGTCTCGTAAACGCTTCAGAACTGCCAAGTAAAAAGTCTGGTTAACAGTTTGACCAGGAGGAACAAATTTTTTGTGGACAATTCCTCTCGCATCGAAGAAACAAATCATCATCATCGTCTTGACATTGGACTTCACTTGACGCGCTTTTTTGGGTCGTGGTGACGTTGGATGCTTCCATTGACTTGACTGCTGTTTTGTTTCCGGGTCGTAGCCGTAGCACCAGCTTTCGTCACCAGTGATGACCTTCGAAAAAAGGTATGGATCAACTTCCAACTGTTCTTTCAGTTCACGACACGCATTCATTCGTGACTGCTTTTGATCGTCCGTGAGCAAGCAAGGCACCAATTTCGCTGCAACTCTTTTCATCCCCAATTCCTCATTCAAAATTCGTTGGCAGGAGCTCCAGGACACACCAGTCAAATCAACAAGTTTGTCAATTGATCGGCGACGATCCTCCAAGATCAGTTCATCAATTTTTGTGATGTTTTCATCCGTTCGGGAGGTTGACGGTTGCCCTGAACAAGGTTCCTCGAGGTTCCGAGGATGCTCACCAATCATGTCAACTCCAATCAGCTACCATGGTTCTTTAACTTTTATGGGCTGCATCGAGGGGCCTTGTGTTTTCAGTGGAGTGTAACGTTGGCACTCATTGCATGTCATTGCGCAATCTTGAAAAAATTGAGGATAGTCAAGAAGTGTATACTGTATATGGATTCAAAGAATTAAATAGTGGAGTATGGATCAACTGAGTACTGCAAACTTTGTATTGGCTAGATAAAAACCACTCATGCATGAACATGTCCATCACAATGGTGTTATAAGTATGATGATAAAGATCCCACAAAATACAATTAGTTGTACCTCCTACATAAAATAACTTGCATAGTGCTTGATATCATCTGTCATATTTTTCCAAATGTAAAGTCTTGAGCTTGTATATCAAGAGGAGACAGGAGGAAAGGTAAACACACAGCTACACCCACCACCGCCTACACAACCACCACATTCACTCGTATCACCAGGCCTAACTCTGAATAATTCATGGTAAATAACATCTGTTATCTATTATCTATTGTCTTTTGTATTGCTGTTAATGTTTCATGTATAATGTCTTCGCTTATAAGCAGTTAAAGTACAAAAATGGAGGTCAAAAGGGTGAACTCGGGCTTCGTCAAAGACTAATGGATAATTTTCCAATTGAAAGTACTATTCGCGTTTGGCAAAATTCACTTTGTGCGATGGTTTGGCTAGACTAATTAAATCGCCAAACGTGAGGGACCACTGTACACTTATATTTTTTTAAGAAAATGTGTCATCGGGATTATTTTTGCTGGTCGGTCCTTTTAATTAAAGACTTCTGCCTTTCCATCCAACACTGCTGCCTTATACAGCAACTATCGAAACTTCATGTTAAGGTGTGCGAAACTTGAAATGGGGAATATTTGGAAGTACAGTAAAACCCTTATAACTCGGCATGATAGGGGCTCTGGCCCTTGCTGAGTTATTCAATGTGCCGAGTTATGCAATGTCCTCCTCTGATATGGGTGAAAAAAAGAAGAAAAAGTAAATAAGTACTGTAAAAGCATAAACACTACACTTGCCAGTGAACGGGTAGAATGTGCTGGATTTCATATCAAACTCAGCACAAATAGCACGCATGGACGCACCTGCATCCATCCTTGCCAGCACTTTCACCTTTTCTTGCAGGCTCAGGCTCTTCAATTTCATTCTTTCCTGCTGGAGACACCCTTGCGTGATGGAGCTGACATCTTGATATACAAGTACTGTATGATGTAATCCCAAAACACGTAAAATAGGTGGCAAAGTAAAGCAAAGGTCAGGTACCAGCGCGTAGGCTGAGCCGTGTTTTTGTCGTCCAAGCACCGTCTTGGATTACGAATCCCAATCCAATAACACTTGCTGAAATGTGTTTTTGATGTGTAATGAAATGTAGTAGTATAATATACTACTTTGTGATATTGTTTGCAATGTTTTGCATTGATTATTATTTCGGCTTCTACCAAGCTTGTGTTTTTGAAGCAGAAACCAATCCTTTTTCAATTTCGACAAAAAACGGAATTCATATCCAAGACGGTGCTTGGTCGACATAAACACGGCTCAGCAGCTGACAGCCTACACGCTGGTTCCCGACCTTTGCTTTACTTTGCCACCTATTTTACCTGTTTTGGGATTACATCATACAGTACTGTATTTCAAGATGTCAGCTCCATCACGCAAGGGTGTCTCCAGCAGGAAGGGAATGAAATTGAAGAGCCTGAGCCTGCAGGAAAGGATCAAAAGGACAAAAACACGACTTTATGCGACTAAGGATATGCCGAGTGTAAGCAAAGAGATGCAGTTAGAACATCAATATGCCGAGATACATTATTTTTTGCAGACTTTCTGTTTACATGTTCACACAAGAGGTTGTGAGGGCATGATATGAACATAAGAAAATAAGGAAGCTACAAGAGGCCGCGAGGCCTACACGTGGTAGTTCCTGTAAATATGCTGAGTGAAAACCAAGAGATGCAGTTTAGGGGAGGCGGTAGCAGAGTGGTTAGCGTCACCGAGGGGTGTTCTCGAAGACCCGAGTTCGATCCCGAGTGAGATCCATAAATCCACTTGAAATCTTTCTGCACCGTCGAGTGGCCTAAGAACACCCACATGCCCTATCCATTAACTCTACCTTCGATTGCGAGTGCATGGGAGGACACAGGGGGCGGCATGAGCCTCTAATTATAGGCGTCGCTATAAGAATCCTGCCTGCGCCACCACGGGTGAGGGCCAACCATCACTGCCCTTGAGTGAGCCTCCAGGGCCTACCATCCCACCCCTGGAGCTCACTGGCTACACGCGCTTTAGTCATGGATGTAATAAAAAAAACTAAAAAAAACCTTTGTCTTTGCCTTGCCGAGTTGGAATTCAAATTCCGAGTTATACAGTGCTGACTTATTTTTACTGTACAGTTTTACTGTACCGCTAAACCTTGTATTCGTGAACCAAGGTGCTGGGAAACTCAATGCACCACTGTATACAGTAAACCTTAACTTTTATGGAACTCGATATAACAAATTTCGGCTTTAACAAACTTTTTTTGCCAGTCCGATATATGCGGGGATTTACCGACTAAATTCGGTAAATGCGGAGTTTGTTTCGGTGGTGGGTTGGCCGAACATGTATGTATACGCAGGTCGGATGGTGGCAGTGAAAACAAAGCCGACTGGGCGGTGTGCGGCTGCACGCCAATCAGTCTGGCTTTGTCGGCCTGAGTGTAAACACTTCCTCTCACGTCCTCCCGTGCCTGTGCCTCACTACATTGCCTGCCTCCCGTACCTCACCACGTGTTGTTTTAATTTCCCTGTATGCGTGTAGTATTTGTGATGGCTGCATGTACGTAAGTATACAAACTTTTATCTAATGTAACAAACAAAGTTCATTATACACAGAAATAGTCGGAAATACCGAACTTTCACCTCATAACGAACAAAGTTTGTTATATGCAATAAGTTCGGATCCCTCTGATATAACTAACTTTCGAATATAACGTCACCCCCTTCCCCCCGTGTTGTCTGTTGTCGTCTCCGTGGTGCAGTGGCTACGAATATGCGGGCCCTGGTTCGAATCCGGGCCAGGTCAAGTCGGCGACCAGCCTACCCAGCTGTTCTTCCTTCCTTTCGGGGTTGATAAATGGGTACCTGGGGTCGCCTGGGGAAGGTAACTGTGGTAACCCGGGTGTCACACTAGCCCTGTGTCCCGGGGTAACGGATCACCACCACAGGCTATAAGGGCTAATGCCACGGAGATGAGCACTGAATGCCACATGCAGCTTAGCGTATGCTCCCATTTTACCTTTTACCTTCCTCTCAATTGGTTCGTTATAGTGAGGGTTTACTGAATATGTATAAGACACTCTTATAAATACCTTGTGTGGATCTGATGTGGATGTGAACATACAAATGGGCATTTAACTATTAAATCCCTGTAGCATAATTTAAAGTATACTATACAGCATTTAGACTCAATGAGGAAACAACATATCAATCAATCATTGGGGGCATACGCCGGGGGGCGCGTCGCCTCGCCCACCCTACGACGCCACTCCCGGAGGTCACCACGCGCGAGTTCCCATGCAGGCTCCTTTCCCATACCAAGCAGCTCTCGACAAGAAACATCAACTTGCCCCAGCCACGAGCCTTGTGGGCGCCCCCTTGGCCTCCTCCACGCCGGATTGTCTCTTACAGATACAACCCGATGGGAAGGATCGGTTTCAGGGTAGCGTGCCACATGCCCATATAGCCGAAGTTGGCGCTGACGGACTAGGCAGGTAATAGGCCTCGATTCAGTCTCACGGTGCAATCGCTGATTTGACACTTAATCATCCCAGCGATACCCCATGATTCTGCGAAGACACTTATTACCAAAGGCATTGATTCGTCTCTTCAAGTCACTATTTAGTGTCCATGTCTCACAACCATAGAGTAAGACAGGGATCACAAGCGACTTGAAGATCCGGATCTTTGTCCTCCTGCACAGGTACCGACAACGCCAAATACTCCTGCTGAGCGAGTCCATGACACCGTGGGCTATGCCAATCCACCGTAAGACTTCTTGACGTGACCCGCCGTCATTATGGACTGCGCTACCAAGGTATGTAAAACTTTCCAAGATCTCAATGTCCTCACCACACGCATGAACAGACTGTACTGCTTCATCTAGTAAGTCTCCAAATACCTGGACCTTGGTCTTGAGCCAGGAGACCTCAAGTCCCAAAGGCTTTGCCTCCTTGTGCAGCGCCTCGAGAGCCATCACCAGGACCTCCAGCGACTCAGCAAAGATTACTGAATCATCGGCAAAAACAAGATCAGTGATCTTGGTGTTGCCGACGGATGCTCCACAATCACTTTGATCTACAACCTTGTCCAATACCCAGTCCATACAAGCGTTGAAAAGTGATGGGGCAAGGACGCACCCTTGCCTCACTCCTGTATTCACAGGAAAGAAGCCGGATACACCTGCCCCACACTTCACAGCACTCTCAGTCCCAGAATACAGACCAGTTATCAAACCAATAGTCCTTGCAGGAATCCCTTGAAGTCGCAGAAGATCCCAGAGTGACTCACGATGCACTGAGTCAAACGCCTTCTTGAGATCAACATAGGCTGCAAGCATCCCCTGTCGAAACTCATGTCGGCGTTCCACCAGGACACGAAGCGCTAGGATACGGTCCGTTGTTGACTTACCAGGCGTGAACCCAGACCGCTGAGGTCTCTGATGCTTCACCAGATGACTGCGAATTCGTGTCAGCAATAGATGGGCAAGCACCTTGCCTGGTACGCTGAGCAGTGTAATACCACGGTAATTGTTGCAGTCCTGATGGTCCCCTTTCCCTTTCCAGATAGGGACGACCAGCCCCCTTTTCCAGCCAGGAGGAATGGTACCTGATTGCCACACGGCAGTCAGGACAGCATGCAACCCGCGGATGATGGCCTCACCCCCAGCTTTGAGGAGCTCCGCACTGATATTACAAACACCAGCTGCCTTTCCACCCTTCAACTTTGCTACAGCCTCTCTGACTTTGTCAAGAGAGGGTGCGGTTTCGTCAATGGGAGGATCGGCATCCACTGCCTGTAACCCAGTGGTGTGAAGCTGCTCAGTTGGAGGGTCCACCATGAACAACTGCCCAAAGTACTCAGCCCAACGAGCCATCTGCCCATCCATGTCCGACACGAGGCGCCCATCTGCTGTTCGAATAGCACTCGCCCGAGAAGGAGACTTGGAACGGAGCTTCTTCAGGGCTCGGTAGGCGGGTCGGAGGTCATTAGCGTTCAAATGACCCTCGACATCCTCAGCGAGACTCCTGACATACCTCTCCTTGTCTCTCCTCAGGAGGGTTCTAGTCCGGCGTGACAGAGCCCTGTGCTGGTCCCGGTTCCCAGCCAGCCTGGCAGCGCGACTCTCCTCTATTTTCTCCAGCGTCTCCGTCGAGACAAAACCACGCCTTGACCTCGGGCGCTCCCCAATACACTCCTTGGCAGCCTGTAGAGTTTCACGTTTGAAGGTATCCCACAGTTCTACAGGATCCCCGAGAGCACCGAGCACATCAAACCGATTTGAGACTGCCACCGCATACTCATGAGCACATGTCAAGTCCTTCAGTTTCTCAAGATGAAACACAGTATGGTTACCTCTTGAGATTCTTCTGGACTTGACATGAAGCTTAAGTGTAGCAACAACAAGTCTGTGATCTGTTCCAAAGAACTCAGCACTCCGGTAAACCCTGCAGTTCTGGAGGATCCTCCAACGAGTACTAACGAGGATGTGGTCGATCTCCTTAGCTACCCCTCCGTCATTACTATACCATGTCCAGCGGTGCAGCTCTGGTCTCTGATACCAAGAACCTGCAATTCTCAACCTTCTGGACCTTGCAAAGTTCAGAAGCAGAGAACTGTTGGTGTTTCTGGTATCGGAGCCATGGGGACCAACACACAACTCGTAGCCATCTCTCACAGTGCCAGTAGTAGTAGCATTGAAGTCGCCCAAGACAATGAGTGTGTCCCGAGGAGGACACTGGTCCTCCTCGTAAACATATGAAACAACATAGAGGTTGTGTAAACTATTTAAATTTTTCTTTACATGTTTTTTGTGTGCATGCATCCTAAAGAATACAGATTGTATGCCTTATGCTAAATGTAAAGTTCTCTATAAATTGAGGGTCATTGTTCATGAATAGAGGTACATTTGATGGTAGCATCTTTCAAATAATTAACTCTGCACATGAATTGATATTTGCACTTATACTAATGTCCGACTAATTATTTGACAGGAACTCCAGCCCTTACATCTCGCAACCTGAAGAATGAAGAATTTGAGTATGTGGTTGAACTACTTGATGAAGCTTGCTCTATTGCTTTGGAAGTCAAAGAAAAATCTGGAAAGAAACTTGCAGACTTCAAAGTAACAGCGGAAAACGATGCAGACATTAAGTGTAAAATTGAAACACTGCAGGCAAAAGTGAATAAGTTCTCTCTAGATTTTCCCATGCCTGGTTTTGAAGATCACTAAGTTCCCAATAAATGTTCAAAATCAATGTGGTGCATGCATATCGACAAGTGTATGTTTACAATAGTTTATTGTGACTAGGAATGTTTTGTTTTATGTAATTTCCTGTAATCTTTGAACACTGATGCAACCACCCAGTAATTTGGGGAATATAAGAAGAACATAAGACCATAAGAAAATAAGGAAGCTACAAGAGGCCGCGAGGCCTACACGTGGTAGTTCCTGTCACCTAACATTACCTACATCCACCTTTTATCCCCATCCATGAACCTATCCAGCCCCTCTTTAAAGCTCCCTAATGACTCCGCACTAACTACCTGTCTACTGAGACCATTCCATTCATTCACCCTATTTGTGAACCAGTGTTTCCCTATTTCCTTTCTAAATCTACGCTTTTCCAGCTTGAATCCGTTACTTCTTGTTCTACCCTGGTTAAAAGCCGTAAGTACTTTTCCTACCTCCTTTATCCATTTAAAAACTTCTATCAGATCGCCCCTTACTCTGCATTTCTCGAGTGAGTGTAATTTTAATATCTTCAATTTCTTCTCATAACTAAAGTTACGCATCCCTTGTATCATTTTGGTCATCCTTCTCTGCACTGTTTCTAACAAGGATATCCATCCTGTAGTATGGAGACCAAAACTGAACCGCATAGTCTAGGTGAGGCCTGACTAGAGCCAGATAAAACTTTAGAATAACTTCCGCACTTCTACTTTTAACACTTCTGGTAATGAATCCTAACACTATTAGCTCTATTTCTGGCCTCAATACATTGTTTCCTAGGTCGGTCAGTTTCCAGATTTGAGGGCTCACCCTCACTCCAAGATCTTTTTCACCTTCTGATCTTTTCAGCGATACATTGCTTATGGTGTATCTATTACCAGGGTTTTTTCTACCAACATTCATAACGCTGCACTTATCAATATTAAATTCCATCTGCCATCTGACTGCCCACTCGTTAAGTTTATCTAAGTCTCCCTGCAATATGTTTACATCAGACTGTGATCCAATAATCCTACCTACCTTAGTATCATCAGCAAACTTGCTGATATCACTGCTAATCCCACTATCCAAGTCGTTGATGTAAATAAAAAAATAGTAATGGACCCAAAACAGACCCTTGTGGAACTCCACTTGTCACCAGTCCCCATTCAGATTTAGAACCATTAATTGTTACCCTTTGTTGCCTATTAGCCAAGCTCTGATCTAATGAAGAACCTTCCCATCTATTCCATGAGCCTTAACCTTATTTAAGAGTCACTCGTGAGGTACTTTGTCAAATGCCTTACTAAAGTCCAGATATATTATATCATAATCCTTATCATTATCTGCCGTCTCATAAACTTTCCTATAAAAACTCAATAAATTGGTGAGACATGACCTACCCTTGTTGAATCCATGTTGTGTGAATTGATCAAACTATGTTTATCTAAGTGCTCTCTAATGTTTTTTGCAATAATAGATTCCAATAATTTACCCACCACTGACGTTAGACTTACAGGTTGATAATTTGACTTTAGTCCTCAGTCTCCCTTCTTAAATATGGGAACAACATTTCCTTTCCTCCACAATAATGGCACATCGCCTATCTCAACCGATTTCCTAAAAATGTGCACTAATGACTCATTAACAACCTCCTTGCATTCCTTTAACCCTTTCACGCACGGTGACGCGATCGCGTCAAAAACGGGCCCGTCTGCAATCTGAGCTTTTGACGCGAATTGCGTCAAAAAGTTAAAAATTTGCTAAAAATAAAGTATTTATCAGAATTGCGTCAAAAATTTCTGCGTCAAAGATCCAACCTAGACCTATAAAATAAACTAATTGTCAACTCGTGTGAGTGGATGTGAAATGATAAGGGTTTGTGTGTCAGTTTCCACTCAGCAGGCAGCCTGTGTGCGCGGATTGTCGTCCCTTTAAAACGTGTCCCGAGCTGGCCATAATGGCCATATGAAAATTATAATGGTAGCGTTGGAATCCTCATAAAAAGCCGCTTTTATTGGCATATAAACCATAAAAAGTTGACTCAGGAAGTTTCGAGCTACGAAGTGGTGAACGTAAGTATTTCTTATTTCTCTTTACTCAATATTTTTTCTGAGTCGGTAAATTCCGCTATTTATTTGCATTTCTTGTTATTTTTTTCTTTCATAAGGCAGAATAATCTCTTGCAAAACCAATGATATATAATAATGCCAGGAAAAAAGAATACACGTTGGTGAAATTGATAAAAAAATAATTCGCTGCACAGTCTGGCCATTTCGCGGGGCCCCTTAGGGAGCATAAGACGGATGTTGCAGTGGACGGAAAAACTTATTAAACTTTTCGTGCGTGAAAGGGTTAATACCCTGGGATACACTTCATCTGGTCCTGGCGATTTAAAATTCTTCATTTTATCTATACCCTCTTCCACCATTTCCCTAGTTATCACAATATCTTGAGTTTCTCCTCATCGCTTCCTTTAAACATCTGTTCACTATCAGGTATCGTCTGTGTATCCTCCGTAAAAACACTTAAGAAATAATAATTTAAGACTTACACATATCCTCATCCGTATTTAAGACCTCACCCTGTCCTGACCTTAACGGCCCAACTAATTCCCTTGTCTTGGTTTTATATACCTGATAGAACCCCTTTGGGTCACTTTTCGCCTGTCCTGCTACTTTAATCTCATAATTGTTCTTAGCAACTCGAGTTAATTTCTTCACTGTCCTTGCCATCACGTTATATTGTTCTTTGCTTACCAATCCTGCCTTGAACCTTAAAAATAAATGTTTCTTTTACATTGGTTTTAAATTAGTGGTCATCCATTTTGGATCACTCTTTCTGGACCTTATTTCCCTATAAGGAATATTTCTTTTCTGTCTGTCAATTATATTCCTTACAAATAAGGTATAATCCTCCTCAGTCCCGACCTCACTTCCATGTCTAACCACTCTAATTACCTCCTCAGCCCCGACCTCACTTCCATGTCTAACCACTCTAATTACCTCCAGGTGCCTTCCTAATTCTTCATAATTGGCCTTTCCAGCTGTCATCGCCCTGTCCTTACCCTGGGAAAATTTCTTCCCCTCCATCCCACACCTCTTATTAATAACCTCCAGGTGTCTTCTTAATCCTGCATAATTGGCCTTTCTGAAATTAGGTATTCTATGTTTATTGCCACTTAATTTTCCAACTTCCCATTTTAAGCTAAATCTGATCTCATAATGGTCGCTATTATCTAACTTTCCACCGACCTCCACATCTGTAACTAAATCGTCTCTTATTTGTCAGCAATAGATCTAGAATATTATCTCCTCTAGTAGGCTCCTTGATTGCTTGACTTAGGAAGTTATCTTGGATTATATTTAACAATTCATCTGCGTCGCTGTCACCTATGATTAAATCCTAGTCTATATTCCTAAGATTAAAATCTCCCACCACACATAGTCAATTATATCTGCAGGCCTTGTTTATTTCTTCCCATATAGGAGCTGAATCCTCTTTACATAAGTTTGGAGGCCTATACACTACACCCAAAACCATTTTTTCAGTTCCCTCCGTAACCTCTACCCATATAGACTATGCTGTCATCTGTTTTTATAACATTATTAACACAACACTGCAATGTATCTCTTGCATAAAGCGCAACTCCTCCACCTCGCCTGCCAACTCTGTCCTTGTGAAATAACTTATACCCAGCTATCTCGACTTCCGGATCAAATACCTTTCCTGACATATCCAACCATGTTTCTGTTAATGCTATTATATCAAAATCCTCTACACTATTTACTCCTCTCAGGAAATCTATCTTGTTTAAAATACAGTGTACTCCTACAGTTTGTATAGTAGACCTTCAAGCAACTCCTCTTATTTATGTCCATTTTCCCTATCTTTAACTAAACCCCTCCTCTCTCTCTTCTTACGAATCACTTTAGTTCCCTGCCTTCTGAAACTCCTCCTAGTGTCGCAAGTTTCCCTTACCCCGACCCCAGTGTCTACTCCCCGGTTCTCTATCTTAAAAAAGCCTGCAGTGCACCTACCTCCCTTTCAAGGGATTCAGACAAGATCTGAACTCCATTCCTCGAAAAGTGCACCCCGTCCCTGCGGTAGAGGTGGTTATGCCCGAAAAAGAGGTCCCAGCTGTATACATGAAGATGTCTTGAAGACAGGTTGCAAGGTAGATGGAAATAGTGCCAAATGTCTTTTTGTTCTACCATTCCTGTTTTGGAAGTTGTCTGTCGTATGATGTCATATGAAATATTAATATCGCCAATGCATAAAGTTGATAGAGGAATGAGGTGGAGATGGGATCATTACTGAACAACAGAGAAAGAGAAATTAATTGAACAGAACTCTGGATTACTACTTTTTTGTTGTCTTACAAACAAACTTAAGGAGGAGTGATTTGAAAATTCACAGCTGAATTTTCAGAGGTATCAATGTAGCAATAAAGAAAGAAAAACTCAGTAAAACAACAGTTATTGTTTATCTGATAACATTGTAGAGATAGATATTCATACATTATACAGATATGGATTTATAAATTGGTACTACTTTACGTTAGAAACATATGAAAGAAAGCAGCAAACATTAGATTCAGGCTTTTAATGAACTCAAGCTTTTGAAACACCCTAAGATACTCTGATGTTATTTTCCAGTAATTTTTCTGTAGCTATTGTATATCACAAGAAAAAAAAATATGCTGTATTGAAATCATCTACTATTATATAGGATTAAGGCGTGAATACTGCTCATTCAAGCTACCCAGATATGTGAATAGAAATGAACTGGTTTGCCATTTCACCAACATCAGATACTGAATGCTGGAGCAATTTCATAGTTTGATTTTCATTTGTATTCCACAGGCTTTTAAAGTTTGTGGAATTCCAAAATGTAGAAAACAGGTGTGAAAATAAGTGCCTGTATAATTAACAGTGAAATTAAGAGATGGTTAGGAATAATTTTTCAGACAGTGGTAGATTGATGGGTTAAAGTGACATAATTATAGTTTGTCACAAATCGCTTCAAAATCCGGCTATAAGAAAAAGAATCACAGAATGTCTAATTTCACCTTTGAAACTCAAATTTTAACAAAGTTTATAATGCATTATTGTTTCTGATCCTTATTATGTAATATAAGTGGATTTTTTTACCTTCATATTCTAGAATACGTGAAATTAAGAAAAACTAAAAAAGATATACCGTGAAAAAAGCACTTCGTATCCTGGTGGAAAGCTGACATAAGTTTTGACAGGGGATGCTTGCAGCCTATGTTGATCTCAAGAAGGCGTTTGACTCAGTGCATCATGAGTTGCTCTGGGATTTTCTTCAACTTCGCGGAATTCCTGCAAGGACTATTGGTTTGATGACTGGTCTGTACTCTGGGACTGAGAGTGCTGTGAAATGTGGGGGACTGTATCCAGCTTTCCTGTGAATACAGGAGTGAGGCAAAGGTGCGTCCTTGTCCCATCACTTTTTAACACTTGTATGGACTGGGTATTGGGCAAGGTTGTAGATCAAAGTGATTGTGGAGCATCCCTCGGCAACACCAAGATCAATGATCTTGTTATTGCCGATGATGCAGTAATCTTTGCTGAGTCGCTGGAGGTCCTGGTGATGGTTCTCGAGGTGCTGCATGAGGAGGCAAAGCCTTTGGGACTTGAGGTCTCCTGGCTCAAGACCAAGGTCCAGGTGTTTGGAGGCTTACTAGATGAAACATTAGTCTGTTCATGTGTGCGGCGAGGACATTGAGATCTTGGAAAGTTTTACATACCTTGGTAGTGCAGTTCATAATGACGGCGGGTATGTCAAGAAGTCTTACGGCGGATTGGCATAGCCCACAGTGTTATGGACTCGCTCAGCAGGAGTATTTGGCACTGTCGGTACCTGTGCAGGAGGACAAAGATACGGATCTTCAAGTCACTTGTGATCCCTGTCTTACTTTGTGGTTGTGAGACATGGACACTAAATAGCAACTTGAAGAGGCAAATCGATGCCTTTGGTAATAAGTGTCTTCGAAGAATCATGGGGTATTGCTGGGATGACTACGTGTCAAATTAGCGATTGCAAAGTAAGACTGAAGCGAGGCCTATTACCTGCATAGTCCGTCAGCACCAACTTTGGCTTTATGGGGATGTGGCACGCTACCCTGAAACCGATCCTTCCCATCGGGTTGTATCTATAAGAGACAATCCGGCGTGGAGGAGGCGAAGGGGACACCAGCACCCACAAGGCTCATGGCTGGAGGAAGTTTATGTTTCCTGTCGAGAGTTGCTTGGTATGGGAAAGGAGCCTGCATGGGGACTCACTCGTGGTAATTCCCGGTAGTGGCATCGTAGGGTGGGCGAGGCGACGCCCGGGGTATGCCCTCAATGATTGACGATTGATTGTAAAAAGATCGCCCGACATTGGAAGCAATTTGTGGCCTTTTTCTTTATGATTTTGTCATTCAAACCATTAGACTATTATGTTTCTTCAATAATAAAGCAATAATAAGTCTTTATATTGATGAAAAATAGGAAGAATAGGGCTAAACAATGCTGAGGAGGAAAGCGCCATTCCAGGTGAGCACTCAAGTGTGAAAGGCTGCCGGACAGGTGTTCTATTAAAAAAGGGGCCAATACTAGATTTTAATCATATCCTTTTTCATTGGCTGGCTGCATGCACCAGGTGTAGGTTGGCACGAGTTCATATTTAGCTTTTTGATGGATGAAGGCTTCCCAGCAATCAGCCGACTACCGGCACAGTTGTGCGTAATAATTCCTTTCTACAGATTATTGCTAGTGCCGAAAGTCAGAAACAGACTTCACAGAGTGAAAGAATACTCTCTGAGGGTGCGGCAGATGTAGAGAAACATGTTTGAGCTGGCGTGTCGCTTTCTGCCTTTTGACACGCTACGCGTCCTATGTTAGTTGTGTGTCCAGCACTGCATCCAGATAACATATGGAAAGGTTAATGTATAGTTTCCTAAGCATGTGTATAAAGTTGAAGGATAGAATAACTAAATATTGAGAAAAAGTAATATAATTCAATGATATTGATTAAAAGTATTACAAACAAAGAAGACATGGAGAATAAGGGTGTTTAGGTAAAATATTCAAAAATATTGTTTTAGAGTATTAATGAAAGAATTGATTTTCTACGAATGGATTGGAAATTACTTGTGATGAAAGTAACTTACGGTAAAAACTTGTGCAAAGCATTTGTCAAATTTTTGGAATACATGATATAAGATGATTGACTGTCAAGAGGGAATTAAAAAAGAAAAGTAATAGATTTTCAAGAAAGGTCACAAAGATTTGAGCGGAAATGGGGAACTGAATGCAATATTGTAGATATGTTGTGAAACAGGGTTGTGATATTATGGTCGTTTATTTGTTTGATTTGCATTTATATAAGTGTCCCGTTGGTATATAGTGGTTAACACGTTTGACTCACAACTGAAAGGTCTGAAATGACAAGGTTTTGATTCCTCATTTGGGCGGAGACAACTTGGGTTTGTCTCCTTACACGATATAGCCCTTTTCACCTAGCAGAAATTAGCAAAAGTGGGCATCGCAATTTTTTTTCCAATTCCGCTATCGCAGTTCCGCAATTCCGACCTGCACCAGTCCGCAATCGCAATTCTGCAATTTTTTTCAGATAGGCCTTTTCGCAATCGCAATTCCGCAAACTAATTTCGACACCTAGTACAATTAAAACAAAACGACTACAATTAAAACAAAAAATGTCTCTAGACTCTTAAACATCTCTACTCTTAAACACCTGCAATAAAAAAAAAGATGTCTAGACTTTATTAGTGTTTAATACTTCTGTATTCCTATTCTGTTTCTGTCTATACTTGTTACGTGTTCTTAACAGTTAAGTTGTCTCTTTTAGTGTTTTTCTTTACTTTTACACTTCACAGTCTACTAGCTAGTAATAAGTATCCTCCTCCTCCTCCTCCTCCTCCTCCTCCTCCTCCTCTCCTCCTCCTCCTCCCTCCTCCTCCTCCTCCTCCTCTCCTCCTCCTCCTCCTCCTCCTCCTCCTCCTCCTCCTCCTCCTCCTCCTCCTCCTCCTCCTCCTCCTCCTCCTCCTCCTCCTCCTCCTCCTCCTCCTCCTCCTCCTCCTCCTCCTCCTCCTCCTCCTCCTCCTCCTCCTCCTCCTCCTCCTCCTCCTCCTCCTCCTCCTCCTCCTCCTCCTCCTCCTCCTCCTCCTCCTCCTCCTCCTCCTCCTCCTCCTCCTCCTCCTCCTCCTCCTCCTCCTCCTCCTCCTCCTCCTCCTCCTCCTCCTCCTCCTCCTCCAGCATGTGGAGGTTGCCCTTCAAGAACACAAGCTTCTCAAAGTTGTTGGCTGTCAGCGCTGACCTCTTCAGCCTCAGGATGTCAGACCCCATGCTGAACAGCCTCTCCACAGCCGCGGAGGAGGGCACAGGGGTGTTGTATTTGATGAACAGGTCCACCCAGGCAGACCTGGCAGTGTCGTCTCCACCATATTTGGCGGGAACTTATATTCACGCGGGCACTTTGAAGATGGTGACCGTCACAATTATTGCAATTGCGTTTCAAAATTTTGGCGGTCTGCAACCCGCAATTCCGCAATTTTTTCAGGCATTTGCAATTGCGCAATTCCGCAACCGAATTACCCATTCCGCAAGTTGCGAATTGCGGACTAAAATTGTGGAATGCCCACCTCTGGAAAACAGTTACACAAAGTAAGCAGAGAAGTTTTGACTTATATCTCAGTAGGTGCTGAAGTGGCAATCCTTCACTCCTGTGTGTGTGTGTTATTCACCCATGGTCTTGTCCACGCAAGTCGGACTCGCGATCACCAGTTTCACCCTCCCGGAACGAGCTTTGAGCTCATTATTACCGATCTTTGGGTAATGCTGGGATCTCACACACCACACACCCCACATTCCCTTGCTCAAAGGGGATAGTAACCGCCCGAATTTGTCAGTGAAAATTCCCCGGGAGCAGTGAGGATTCAAACCAGCTAACCACAGAATGGCAGGCCAACACTATCCACTTGACCATCGTGGCGGTGTATGTGTGTATTCATTTGGTTGTATTTTACAGCTTGCTACTCGTATGGTCCCATCTCCATATCTACAATTTCATTTCAACATCTTAGTGGTTAGTGTTGGCCGAAACCATCACCCCGGGAGGCGGGACACAAACCCCCGCTTAACACCCGGTACCCATTCACTGCTGGGTGGACAGGGGCTCGGGTTTTAAGGAGACCACCCATCTTTCTCCGCTCCGCCCGGGGATCGAACCCGGGACCTCTCTTGTGAACTGAGCGTGCTAACCACTACACTATGGAGTACCCGTGTGTGTGTGGATGTGGTGTGTGTGTGTGGATGTGGTGTGTGTGTGTGTGTGTGTGTGTGTGTAATTTTGCCATAAAAGACTAGAAATTGTCTATTCCACACCATGAAAGGTGGTAAACAGGTCTAAGGTACTACCAACTCTCGCTTAGTGTCCGACCACACAACATCCCTTTGCTTTAAAGTCTGGTCCAAAAACTCATGATGTAAACAAAAGTCTTAAGAACATAATGTAGTGAAGAACATTTGTGTGTGTGTGTGTTGGGGGGGGGGGGGGGAGGGAATGTATGGGTGAAAGTATATAGGATGCACTGTCATAACAGTAAAACCCTTATAACTCGGAATTTGATATAACTCAGCAAGGCAAAGACAAAGTTTTTTCACCTATGCCTATAGCGCGTGTAGGCAGTGAGCTCCAGGGGTGGGATGGTAGGCCCTGGAGGCTCACTCGAGGGCTGTGATAGTTGGCCCTCGCCCCTGGTGGCGCAGGCAGGATTGTTATAGTGACGCCTGTGATTAGAGGCTCATGCCCCCCCCCCCCCCCCCCCCCCGTGTCCTCCCATGCACTCACAGTCGAAGGTAGAGTTAATGGACAGGGCATGTGGGTGTTCTTAGGCCACTCGACGGTGCAGAAAGATTTCAAGTGGATTTATGGGTCTCACTCGGGTCTTCGAGAACGCCACCCGGTGACGCTAACCACTCTGCTACCGCCTCCCCAAAGCTGCATCTCATGGTTTTCACTCGGCATATGCCCTCACAACCTCTTGTGTGAACATGTAAACAGAAAGTCGGCAAAAAATAATTTATCTCGGCATATTGATGTTATAACTGCATCTCTTTGCTTACACTCGGCATATACCTCGGTCGCATAAAGTCGTGTTTTTGTCCTTTTGATCTTTTCCTGCAGGCTCAGGCTCTTCAATTTCATTCCCTTCCTGCTGGAGACACCCTTGCGTGATGGAGCTGACATCTTGAAATACAGTATACTGTATGATGTAATCCCAAAACACGTAAAATAGGTGGCAAAGTAAAGCAAAGGTCGGGAAGCAGCATATAGGCTGTCAGCTGAGCCGTGTTTATGTCGTCCAAGCACCGTCTTTGATACGAATTCCGTTTTTTGTCGAAATTGAAAAAGGATTGGTCTCTGCTTCAAAAACACAAGCTTGGTAGGAGCTAAAATAATAATCAATGCAAAACATTGCAAACAATATCACAAAGTAGTATAAGACACATTTCAGCAAGTGTTATTGGATTGGGATTCGTAATCCAAGGCGGTGCTTGGACGACAAAAACACGGCTCAGCCTACGCGCTGGTACCCGACCTTTGCTTTAATTTGCCACCTATTTTATGTGTTTTGGGATTACATCATACAGTACTGTATATCAAGATGGCAGCTCCATCACGCAAGGGTGTCTCCAGCAGGAAGGGAATGAAATTGAAGAGCCTGAGCCTGCAGTTAAAGGTGAAAGTGCTGGCAAGGATGGATGCAGGTGCGTCCATGCGTGCTATTTGTGCTGAGTTTGATATCAAATCCAGCACATTCTACCCGTTCACTGGTAAGTGTAGTTTTTATGCTTTTACAGTACTGTATTTACTTCTTTTTTATTTTATTTTTTTACCCATATCAGAGGAGGACATTGCATAACTCGGCAAGGGCCAGAGCCCCTATCGTGCCGAGTTATAAGGCTTTTACTGTATACTGTTGTGAAGGTGACTGCATGGTGATACTATTGTGAGGGCTATGCGTTTATAAATTGTTAAGACTCCACACTTCTGATTTGCTTGTGGATGTGAGTGGGAGCGAGGCGTAGTTCTGATTGGCTTTCAAGCAAGAGGCAGGGGGGGAAGAAAGCCGAGAGACACCACGTGCCTGGTCCTGCTGCCCTGCACCTTTTATACCTGCTCAGAGATTCTGTCTAGCCTGCTAGGGCTGACACCGAGATATTGCTGTGTTGTGCCATGCTAGGTTTGCTGGACTACTGTGAGGTGGCACTGACAAGTGAAGTAGCGACCTAGGGACAGTGACGCTCCGGCTACCCGTTTGTTGTAGCACGTGTTTGGGACTTGGGGCTCAGTAATGGGTACCTAAACCGTTAATTTGTCAATATTAGACCGTATGTGGCTCTCCAGGGTTTGAATTGTGTATGGCAGACAAGCCCTCGTGGCAAAGCCTCTGCACCCTTTACTCACAGACCCTTGTGTGGAGGAGACACAACCTCATCTCTACAATTTAGAGTGTGGAGTCTCGCGTCTTCTACAAGCATCGCCCTGCTCCCTCCTTAACAATAGTATCTTCTCACAACCGCCTTAACAACAATACTCTATAAGGTTAAAATTCATTCAACTACTCTTTAAGTAGTAAAAATATGCATTGGTCTTGCTTCTTATGTCTGAACACTCGGGGTTGGTTAGGCTACCATATAAGGCCTATTCATTAATTTGTGCTTTCTAGTTTATGATCTATCAGTTTGCCCATTACTGTATTTTCATTGAAAACATTGCAAATAAAAACTACAGCCTTCGAAAATTTCCTTAAGACACCTATTTTTCTCAAACAGTTATGTGTTGCGAATAGTCATTTTATTTTATTACCAAAGGCACAGTATTATGATTTTCATTGATATGATTTCTATTATCATGGTAGATGATAGACGTGGTAGATGTGGACCCGTTTCCTCTACTTGAGCCAATGAAGAATATAAAATCTTTAAGCCTCATAGGATGAAGCTGTGAAGTTGAATTATTAATCTGAACAGTATTTTTGATGATACAGACTATCTAAGTTCCCCAAAATAATATTTGTGCACACAAAATATATTGGCTCCATGTTGCGTGCGACGTCACAGGCTCGGCTGCTGCTACAGACACCACCCTCGGGATCCCTTATCAGGCTGTCACCACTACTATAACAGCAGCATACTGAATTATTTGTTTGCTTAGAGCACCCCTTCCATTATATGATGGCCGTTACACCTCCCTCACTGTACTTTTAATAAAGGTTTAAGCTGCAGTTTACAAGGAAGAAGTGTATAGTGTAGACAGGGGCAAAGAGTGTATAAGCAGAGGCAAGTGGAGACTCCTGTCATCACAGCTCTGTATAAAGAGCTCCAAAGACCCAACATTGAAATATATAGACACATAGATAATCTCATAGAAGAAGAGACAGACTGAGACATGAAGAGAGGTAAATAGGTATGGCTTCCTTCCCTCACATCAACACTGCGTCCACCTGTCCTCGCCCTCACACCTGCCTCCAGCCTCCAAGATTCTAAGATTACTACTTGGGTTTATTTACAACTGCTGCAAACTGTGTGTGATACTGTAAAGATCTTACTTGTATATATGGTGATGATGGTGGTTTGGGGGGGGGGGGGTGTCAGTGGACCGTGGTGGTGATGATCCTGGTGGTGGAGGATGGTGTGAGGATAGTGGTGGTGGTGGAGGGTGGGTGATGTGGGGGTGTATGATGACAGACACCCACCACCGCTTCATAATTTGAAGAATATATTTAAAAACTTTAGAAAGGCAGGAAGTCAAAACTATAGGATGGTAATTTGAAGGATTAGAATGGTCACTCTTCTTAGGAACAGGTTGAATGTGAACAAACTTCCATCAAGAAGGAAAGGTGGATGTACAGTAAACCTTCTCTAATTTGAACTAATTGGGGGGAGACCTGGGTCGAATTAGCCAAAAGTCCTCTAGCACCTCCACGCAATAATGCTGCGCACATCGCCAGACAATTCGTACAATGTGCGGACAATTCGGACTTCAGTTCGGATTATGGGAAGTTGCTGAAAAAGTTGAACTGGGCCTGAAACAGGTCGAATTATTCAAATTTCTAATTACAGTAAACCCTCCCCAATTCAAACTTTGGATAATTCGACCTGTTTTCAGGCCCAGTTCAAATTTTTCAACAACTTTCCATAAACCGAACCGAAGTTCGCACATTGTTCTAATTGTCGGAGTTTTCTGCAGCATCTTCCACTTCC
The DNA here is from genome assembly GCA_016584305.1 of Chionoecetes opilio. Lineage (NCBI taxonomy): Eukaryota > Metazoa > Arthropoda > Malacostraca > Decapoda > Majidae > Chionoecetes > Chionoecetes opilio. Next base: position 431,273 of record JACEEZ010000391.1, read on the forward strand.
TCTGCGTCATCCACTCCGTCAGCCAGACTCCACATCGCCTCCAACACATTCAGCATCTCAAGCACTGAAGACCTTACCTTACATATCCCAAGTGACACCACTGTTGCGTTCAGTTCCCCCCCCCCCCCCCCTCGCACTCTCCCTACTGAACAATACTGAACGCTTCACAATCCATATTGCTACCAAGATAGCAGCTGCAGAAATTTATTTCTGTGGCTATTCTTATTGTTGCAGAATAACTTGTTGACCCTGTATTCATAGGTGGGCGCGATAAAGAAAAAATTTATCACGATAACCGATAAATCGATAATGATAACCTTATCGGTGATAACCGATAATCGATAACTGGCGATAAATTTATCGCCCGATAAGGCGATAATCGATAAATCGATAAATCCAAAATTCCGATACTAGCGATAACGATATTGATATTTTAAATAAAAAATAGGATCAGTTTAGAATAGGGCGTAAATGTTCAAAACGTTAATAAACGGATATTAAAGGATAGCACCGAATAGTACATACATTCATATACACGTGCACAAAAAATTAGAACGGAAGAAGCACGGGAACATAGGGGAAAAAATCATCAAAGAACGCGTAAAACCGGGAGCGCGCAGGAGCAACACCTCCCCGTCCGACAGCTGGTGAGAGACTGAAGCTGAGCGAACGTTTTGAGAAGACATCAAGACGGTTAGCTGGGTTTAGACCGTTGTTCGGTTCCCAGCTCGGACCTACCTATTTCTGCCTCCAAGGCACGCGTGGCTCGCCCCTGTGCTAAACTGGAACCAAAAAATAAAATTATCGATTTATCGCTAGTTTGGAACCAAAAGAATCGGCGATACCGATGAATCGATAACGCGTGAATTTTTTTTATCGGATAACCGATAACCCGATATCGTTATCGCGATAACGCCCACCTATGCCTGTATTTGATGCAGCAGAATTTATAGCAGCAGGAAATGAAATATTATGGAGGCAAGAAGAGGAGGCTTTCTTTGCCCTTTGTTTACATACCCTTATTGTGGCGCGAGCTAGCAACTCATGGAAAATCAAATTATTAGCACCACCTTAGTTCCTCTCACTTAGCTGAGGTGTAATGCCAGAAGCACCTCCGCTTAGGTGGGTCCCGTGGCGTCACCAGAGAGATAGGACAGATTACGGAATTAAGATTTGGAGGAACAGAGAACAGTTTAACAGAGTAAGATGACTAGTGTTCACCGGGGGCAAGATCCAGCAAAAAAACTCAAGTTAAGCGGTGTAAGTATGGCGTAGGTGCTACTACAGCTCTGCCCACGCCACCCTCTGCGCCGAGGCTGCTGGGGGAATCCACAAAGGTGGATTTACGCCACAGCGCAGCAGGAGTATCTCGGTGTATCTCAACAGAGACAGTTGATTGGTGGGCAAGTACAATGACGTCATCCTCGCTAATAGCGAATCACAGCAGAGATTTATATTCTCTACTCAGATCTATCAGCCAATCACAAGGCAGCAACATGATAAATTGTGTTTACAAACATTTCCTCTGTCTTGACACGTGTTGATGTGCCCTGTATATAGCGATGAGGGGCAGGCTCCCTGATTGACCAGAAATATATAATTCATGGGCAATAAGGGGCACACATCTTGATTAACCTAACAATTCAGGGACAATAAGGGGCAGGCATCATGGTTGACCATAATCATATAATTTAGGGGCAATAAGGGGCCGTATCATTCATGGGTAATGAGAATGGTACAGTAAACCATTCATGCTCGCAGGTTTCAGGCTCGCGGATTTGATTTCTCATGGTTTTTCAACCCTTGAGATAAATAATAATAAATGAAATATAATTTAAAAATACGAAAAATAAGGAGTTTGAATGGCGCGGGCAAACATGCTTGTGCATACAGCCGCGAGAGGGCCGCCACTCTGCCAGTTTCCGCCAGTAGTCTAGGGGGGAGATCCACTAAGCCCTTACCACCTGCTTGGAGGTGGTAACTCGCATCCACAGCACGGGTAGGAGGTAGATTTGGTGGTAAACCTGCACGCTCGCTCACGACTGCTCGGGACTGATATTAAGAGAGGTAGTAAGTCTCCAGGCTCGCTCATTACTGCTTGGTATGCTATGAAATATAATTTTTCTAGGTGAATGTAGACATATAATCGCATCTTAATGGCCATTATTCATATACGTATATGAGTAAAGAGAGGAAAATACAAGCAAGGCGTCTCATCCACGTCTGGCAGCCCAGACAGCGGCAGGCGGCAGCAACATCATGATAGCAGAGACAAACACCAAGGAGATCTCCTTCTTGATGTTGTTTGTAGGTCTGCGAGGGCCCCTTGAGGAACCCCATGATCCCTGGTCATATCCTATGATGCTATCACATGCGTGGTAGCTGACCTGTCTTCTTCAGGAAGGCAGAGGTGAGGCGGATGACGGCGTGTTGTCCTTGAGAGGTAGGGAGGCAGGGTGGCCTGCCGCCGCCAGCAGGATGGGCAGAGTTTTATGGTCTATTACTTGTTATTATACATCGTAGTGATTATGGTGAGCTGTTATATACATGTTATATACACGTGTCATTATTTAGGTCAGTGTAGCACCACCGCATGTCACCTTAAATAATGGTGATTTAAAGGTGTTCAGGGCTGCCAGTGACGGGGTAATATTCCTGCTGCGGCCACCCACTAACACAAATATTCACTATTCAAACTCACATACACACCTTCTACCACTAAATCACTAGCAACACAGGCTCCTTCATTATATATGTCTGGCATATTTTCCCCTTTTAGCATTAAATCAATCAATCAATCATTATATATCTTACTATATGATACATTAAAACTCCTTAAAACCCAAGCATTCCTAAATAAAACAAGAAAAATTATATTGAGATGGGAGCAGTGAGAGGAGGCAGTTTGGCATGCCATTCTTGCCCGCAAATATCGTCTCGTTGGCTTGTGATTGGTCGAGAAGTTTTAAAAACAGTTTGTCATTGGCTGGTGACTGATGACGCCTTAGCCAGTCAGGGCCTTCCTACCCGTTTACTACCTACCGAGGGAGGCTTGCTGGATACAATAGTAAGAGCAGGTACAATAGGGTCCCGCATAAAATGTGTTCGCATAGAGCGTTTCCCCTATAGAACGAACTACCTAAAATATTAGAATAAAATAAAAATAAATGTTTTTTTTTTTAAATAAATAAAATTCCAAAATTTTCGTTAGGAACGAATGTGATCATATATAGAACGATTCCACCATCAAAGTAGGGCAAATCCGAGGTGTTCTCATATAGAGCGCCGAAATATCGTACAGAACGAAGGTTGTGTGTCCCTGGCATGGGGTGAGGTGGGGAACGGCGGTAGCGACCGCGCAGTTCTCGTCCATACTACCAAAAAAAACATTCATGTGAAGGATATATGTTGTGATCCATTCATGATATCGTCCGTTATCGTAATTTATTGATGGCTTTCATTCGACGATATACTTTCGTTGTTGTGGGTTTGTTTACAAGTTATCAGCTGTGAGCGTGTGAGCTCCGACCGATGTGACGATGAATGACCTCCAAGATGCCTTGGAACCCCTCGCACCCGGCACATACCGTATTTTACGGCTTATAAGACGCTGCATCTTGGAAGACGCACCCTGATTTTGGAAAGAAATTTTTAAGAAAAAGAAAAAGAGAAAAACTTGTCCGATTTACATTCATTGTCACACAAGAACACACTCACTATTCATTATCTTCATTCAGCACTGCTCATCAGCCATTTTTATTTTCTAGCTTGTCATGCAATAGTATAAATAAATCGTTATGTTGGCTGGCTGTACATGTGCACGCAAGTCGGACGGCGGGAGTGAAAACAAACCCGACCACCGCGGTGCGCAGCTGCGTGCCTGCCTGATGTGCCGATCAGCTGAGTCTGGCTTTGTTGTCCTGTGTGTAAACACTTCTCACGCCCTCCCGTGCCTCACTATGTTGCCTGCCTCCTGTGCCTCACCACGTATTGTTTGAATTTTCCTGTAAGTGTAGTTTTTTTGGTGGCTGCATGTACATATGTATACACATTTTCATCTAATGTAACAAAGTTCCTTATACACACAATGGCTATTGGCGCCAATCTGCCAGGGCGAAAAGGCTCCCGCCAGTACCGTGTAAACATCACAGGGTGAGGAGAGATTGGTAGTTGATTTGAATGTCTTATGGTATTCTAAATACTCTTAACAGGTAAGTACTGAGGTTACATCATATAAGAGGCTGAATTGAATAGCTACCTAAGCTAACCTCCTACAACATTCATTTTGGAAGACGCATGAGTGTTTTTCAGGGTATTTTTGGGAGGAAAAAAGTGCGTCTTATAAGTCGTAAAAATACGGTAATCCCTATTAGATTTAAGGTAAGCAACACTATGCCTATTTCATCATTTCTATGCACAACTTATCATTTATACATTTTTTGACATGCATGGGTGTGAATGAGTATAAATGTACGGGTATGCACGGGAGGACCGATCGACCAATATTAATTTTCCCACAGGTTATGTGTTTCACATAGAGCGAATTTAAATAGAACGACCTCGTTTATCGACCAATTTCTCGTTTTATGTGGGACCCTAGTGTAGTATATAGGTGGTGGGAGAGCGGGTGGTAGCTGGAGATACCACCTCCGTTACTGGGTCCGGACCCTGGTCCAAACACTAGCCTGTGTTTACCCGCTTGCGTGCAACGTACCGTATTTTACGGCTTATAAGATGCACTTTTCCCCCCCAAAAATACCCTGAAAAATACTCATGCGTCTTCCAAGACGAATGTTGTAGGAAGTTAGCTTATGTAGCTATTCAATTCAGCCTCTTATATGATGTAACCTCAGTACTTATCTGTTACAAGTATTTCAAATACCATAAGACATTCAAATCAACTAATCTGTCTTCACGCTGTGCTATTTACTGCGGTACTTGCGGGAGCCAAGGCAGATTGGCGCCAAAAGCCATTCCGTGTATAAGGAACTTTGTTTGTTACATTAGATGAAAGTTTGTATACTTATGTACATGCAGCCATCACAATACTACACGCATACAGTAAAATTAAAACAATACGTGGTGAGGCACAGGAGGCAGGCAACGTAGTGAGGCACGGGAGGACGAGAGGTGTTTACACTCAGGACGACGAAGTCACTAAGCCAGACTCAGCTGATAGGCACGCCAGGCAGGCACGGAGCTGCACACCGCCGCAGTCGGGTTTGTTTTCACTCCCGCGGCCGCCGTCCGACCTGCGTGTAGCCTACATGTTCAGCCAGCCAACATAACGATTTACTTATACTATCGCATACAAGCTAGAAAATTAAAATGGCTGATGAGCAGTGCTGAATGAAGATAATGAATAGTGAGTGTGTTCTTGTGTGCAAATAACTGTATATTGGACAACAGTTTTGGTGGTCTGTTTTTTTTTTTTCTTCTTAGAAATTTCTTTCCAAAATCAGGGTGCGTCTTCCAAGATGCAGCGTCTTATAAGCCGTATAATACGGTATTTGTTTTGGGGTATTGTAATGCCCATTATTCGGGAGATGATAGTATGAGAATTATTATTATAAATTCCCGAGCTATGTCTTGTCAGTAGGTAATTTTTTTCTCTATGTCTCACGGGTGACTCATCGCCCTGCTATCATTACCACCATTTTGTTATCTTCTATCCTTCTTCCGCCATTTTTTCTTCCTTCTTTCACACCCTCTCTCTCCTCACATGCCGTATGCGAGTCCAAATTCGTGGGATAATTATTCTGCGAATCAGTGATAACTAATGATGTCAGTTCTTTTTATCTTTTGCCAGCCATCTGGTCAGACCAAGGAACTCTCCCAGAGTCTTAACGTCCTTTCAAAATAATCCCTATCGTTATCGGTTATGGTCATATATGGGCGTTGTAGTAAGGATCCCCGCTAAAATTAAAGCCCACCAAAAATCTAAGCAAGTCTTCATACCAACTTCACTCTGAAATAGGTGTTCGGATTGTCGACATTACATATAAAACCATCCTTCTTGAATATCAGGTTAAAATATTAAATTCTTCTACATCAAAGTAACTGGTTGGTATTAGGGACAGTCTTTCTGAGGTACGCGAGTTTTCATTACTAAATAGTTATTTCGGGATTATAAGTTTTTCATCTGAAGTCACGGTGAGAACTTTCCAAACAAGTTCCATTTTGGTGCGGGAAAGCCCACGAGGCCCCAACGAGTCATTCGTCTCTTCGCGTCGTTGCAGGTAAGACCTTCGTACCCTAACTCCTGTGTTCTTTCTCCCTTAGTATATTATATCTATATATTTCTATATAAATATATAGGTACAGTTCAGTGTCACTAAGGCATAGATGTTCCGCCCATCCTTATAAGTGTTATTAACGAGGGATTCGTCTCTTCGCGTCGTTGCAGGCTGTCCGTGTCTCCTTCAGAAAGCAACATGGTCTTACTGTAACACACACACAACACTTTCTCGCCATATTCTTTCTCTACTAGATACCTATCTTCCAGGTGTGATTTATAATATTAAGTATTATGTTACTAGTGTAGGGCAATGCACTGAATAGAAATTCTAGTGAAGGAGGTTTTATGCTCAGAAGAGCTTTATCTCATCACTAAGGGAGATTCCTAGGTCAGAGCGTGAAGTCGCATTTCTTATGTCAGAGTAGAGTTTTCTCGATATGTGTAACCCTGATATGCTGAAGATGATCTCAAGTGAGAGACTTACCATGTTTACAAAATAAATAGGATTTCATTTACAAATATAGTTCTTGTGTTATTATGAAAACCCAGGTGATTATTCTGAGTTAGGAAAATAATTCCCCACACTTCCAAAAAGAGTTCCGCCTTTACTAGGTATAATCCCTAGTACCGACCACGACTACCAAGATCAATCTAGTATTAATATTAATCTAACGTGCCCCGGGAGTAATCATAGCGAAATACTCGTCAGGGCTGGTGGCAGCTAATCCCTAACCTAAAACTTATTATCCCTCCCCTTAAGTATACCCCCTTGTTCAGTACTCTCCGTAGTGAGAAGTGGTCACACTACAATCAGATAGTGAAGTCAGAAGACTAAGTTTAAATCCTCCCGTCAAGTTGTAATCATTTATCAAATCATCCCCAAATAATATCATTCAAGTAACGTTGACGAGTTATAATACCCCAGACCAGTTACCCCAAATTTCCATCAACACACTGGTGACTAAAGCGGTGGTATATTATTTCCTAAAAATAACAGCAACAGAAGCGCACCTGGGAAAATAAATAACAAGATAGTCAAATTTCAGTAAATTTTCATATAGTAATCGATCTTTATAGTAGGCTTATAAGATCTCTCCCCTATAAACCAAACACCAATACATACATGAACCATGACCATGTGAGCGTGAGCGGTAAGAAGCAAGCCGTAGCCGCCGCATCTAGCCGTCAACTCCGCCAGCCGGGACAGCGAGCCAGCCGCCCCGCCTAGCCGGGACAGCCAGCAACATACCGCGCGTCTCAGACTGCCGCGCCCTTGAAGACCGCCGCGCCCTTAGAGCATACCGCGCGCCTCGATGCCAGGCTCGCCTCAGCTAGCAGCCACGTTCAACGCTACCGCCGCCCGCTCGCCCCATCGATGCAGCGCTTCACCGCCGTAGCAGCCGTTCCTAGCCACTACAGACGCCACATCTAGCTGCAACCACCACCATGGCAGAGAGAGGACGTGAAGCCTCGTCGGGAGGGAAGTCCTGAGTTTCCCTCGGTCTACCCGTCACCGACATGAGCTGCGCTGACAACACAGGCGCCAAGAACCTGTACATAATTGCCGTGCAGGGAATCAAGGGACGTCTGAACTGCCTGTCCGCCGCCACCGTGTCCTGCAACAACCAGCAGAGCAACAGCGGTAGCCCAAACAGCTACGGAGACGGAGGATACAGCGACACCGGCTCAGGAATGGACACACTCTTAGCTTCCAGGAACCTACAAGAGTTCCTGAAACGTTTTGAAGAGCTGAAGGCCATCAAGAAGTACCGGGCGTCAACAAGACCCATGATGTCACCCATCCACAACAAGATGGAAGAGTTCGGTATCCAATAGTGTTAAATTAGAAAATCAAGGAAGAATTATTTTGAACATGAACATTGAAAATTTATTTTATGAACGTTGAAATTTTTATTTTTATGAACTTGAAAGTTTAATACCTACTCTGGTTAGGGTAGTTGTAGCGTCACCCGGTTATTACTCTTGTGGAAATCAAATAGAAAAGTGGTAAAAGGTAAAACATTGACAAGGATTCAAAACAAATTGAGGGTCAGTATGTTCGTAATATATCCAGGTAAGAGGTTGATTGGGATACCAGTCTCACCAGAATTTCATTAACAGACTCAGTCTGGTTCGGTGAGTCTTCAAGGTATTTTAATTCTAGTTACAATCAACACGACCAGGTATATTCAGGTGAAGATTAAGCGAAAAGTGTTCAATGTAACTTAGTGAGTCAGAGGTGAGTGTAGTGTCAGACTAGATGAAACAATTTGGTCTAGGAGATTTCTCATGTCTAGAAGTCGGAGCGTCTGATTCTCACGGGCGAAGCCTGGTTCAGTGGGAGGAGTATTTTAATTCGAGATAGTAGTACTACGCTTCTCACCTTACAGTCAACCAGCTTGCGGTGTGACGGACATTTCAGGACTTGTAGGGCTCTTATCATTTACCAGAGGTAAGCTGGCGTGCGCCTCTGGGATATATCTCTGCACCGAGAATGCGGACTAAGTCAAGGTTGACGGTCACGTTCATTACCCAGGTATCAGGTTGACTGGGATACTTCCTTGCATTGGATTTTCGTGTAATCTAAACACAAACAGACCCCGTTTTCAAAGAACAGAAGAATTTCCATTAAATTCACTCTAAATTCGTCTCATACACATTTCCTCTTGACGCAGTTTTAAAAACGGAAACCTGATCCGTAAGTATTTACTTTGATACCATAGAATTTAATTTTCCCGGAGAATAGACGCGTGTAATGCCCATTATTCGGGAGATGATAGTATGAGAATTATTATTATAAATTCCCGAGCTATGTCTTGTCAGTAGGTAATTTTTTTCTCTATGTCTCACGGGTGACTCATCGCCCTGCTATCATTACCACCATTTTGTTTATCTTCTATCCTTCTTCCGCCATTTTCTTTCTTCCTTCTTTCACACCCTCTCTCTCCCTCACATGCCGTATGCGAGTCCAAATTCGTGGGATAATTATTCTGCGATCAGTGATAACTAATGATGTCAGTTCTTTTTATCTTTTGCCAGCCATCTGGTCAGACCAAGGAACTCTCCCAGAGTCTTAACGTCCTTCAAAATAATCCCTATCGTTATCGGTTATGGTCATATATGGGCGTTGTAGTAAGGATCCCCGCTAAAATTAAAGCCCACCAAAAATCTAAGCAAGTCTTCAATACCACTTCACTCTGAAATAGGTGTTCGGATTGTCGACATTACATATAAAACCATCCTTCTTGAATATCAGGTTAAAAATATTAAATTCTTCTACATCAAAGTAACTGGTTGGTATTAGGGACAGTCTTTTCTGAGGTACGCGAGTTTTCATTACTTAAATAGTTATTTCGGGATTATAAGTTTTCATCTGAAGTCACGGTGAGAACTTTCCAAACAAGTTCCATTTTGGTGCGGGAAGCCCACGAGGCCCCAACGAGTCATTCGTCTCTTCGCGTCGTTGCAGGTAAGACCTTCGTACCTAACTCCTGTGTTCTTTCTCCCTTAGTATATTATATCTATATATTTCTATATAAATATATAGGTACAGTTCAGTGTCACTAAGGCATAGATGTTCCGCCCATCCTTATAAGTGTTATTAACGAGGGATTCGTCTCTTCGCGTCGTTGCAGGCTGTCCGTGTCTCCTTCAGAAAGCAACATGGTCTTACTGTAACACACACACAACACTTTCTCGCCATATTCTTTCTCTACTAGATACCTATCTTCCAGGTGTGATTTATAAATATTAAGTATTATGTTACCTAGTGTAGGGCAATGCACTGAATAGAAATTCTAGTGAAGGAGGTTTTATGCTCAGAAGAGCTTTATCTCATCACTAAGGGAGATTCCTAGGTCAGAGCGTGAAGTCGCATTTCTTATGTCAGAGTAGAGTTTTCTCGATATAGTGTTAACCCTGATATGCTGAAGATGATCTCAAGTGAGAGACTTACCATGTTTACAAAATAAATAGGATTTCATTTACAAATATAGTTCTTGTGTTATTATGAAAACCCAGGTGATTATTCTGAGTTAGGAAAATAATTCCCCACACTTCAAAAAGAGTTCCGCCTTTATAGGTATAATCCCTAGTACCGACCACGACTACCAGATCAATCTAGTATTATATTAATCTAACGTGCCCGGAGTAATCATAGCGAAATACTCGTCAGGGCTGGTGGCAGCTAATCCCTAACCTAAAACTTATTATCCCTCCCCTTAAGTATACCCCCTTGTTCAGTACTCTCCGTAGTGAGAAGTGGTCACACTACAATCAGATAGTGAAGTCAGAAGACTAAGTTTAAATCCTCCCGTCAAGTTGTAATCATTTATCAAATCATCCCCAAATAATATCATTCAAGTAACGTTGACGAGTTATAATACCCCAGACCAGTTACCCCAAATTTCCATCAACACAGTATGCCCTAATCGTAAAGACATATGGAAGCTGGTGTCAAACCATACACAGAACTAAAGAACCAGCTTAGGCAGCAACAAGCACAGAGCAAGATAATCATGTTCTTTAATAAACTGACACACACAGCTGATCAACCAAAACCGCCTCACCCAGCCTCATCTACGTCGTCTTTATCGTCTACGTAGCCCTTAATTTCTTCGTTTGTGCTTAATATTCATTATAATTACCCTGAATCCATCCATAATCATTAAAACCCTCTAGCGCCCCCTGTGACGTATATGTAACATACATTTCAAAAAGTCATAAAAAAAAAAAAAAATAATAATATATTTTCTACCCTAATAACCCAGTGTTACACCGATGTAACATACAGACTTTAGCGTCTGGTGATCCTACCGTTTTCTTCAAGTATGAGAGAGGTCCAGTCAACTTGGTGATGGCACAGGTGAAATCTGTGAATATTTTTGCACTGCTTCGTAGTCACCTCACCAACTATTTACGGGTAACTAACGTATTAATGTAGTTATGTAATCGATTGATTAGATGTTACTGAAGATATGCAGATGATAAAAAGCAAACATGGTATACTTTTTTAGATATACGTATATGAATATGTAATGGCGTGACATATATGTAACATTGGGTCTTTTCAGTATATATTCACTGTAAATGCTATATCTTTTTTTTTTTTTTGTAGGGCATACATTTCAACGTTGTTAGCAGTTGTTTGTTGTAATAAAGGGGGAAAAATGATAATATATATGATACATAATGAGGACTCAGTGTATTGTGTATTACCGCCTACGTGTACCCTAATCCATCCATAAAAATCCATAATCCTATTCCATAAAAAAAAAATAAAAAAAAAAACGGAAATTTGTATTTACTTATGTTTCTTTTATATTTTATTTATACATCTATATTATCTTATTTCTTTTTATTTATTTATCTATTAATCTGTTTATTTTTTTACAGAAAATGGCAAATGTGATGTGAGGCTGTGCTTCATTGCGAGGCGTAACTGCTTCAAGGAGTTCCATATATAATGCAAATTATATAAGACTATGAATCAATCAATCATTGGGGGCATACGCCAGGGGGCGCGTCGCCTCGCCCACCCTACAATGCCACTCCCGAAAGTGGGAGTGGCATGGGTCGCGTGGCATCGCGCGTGGGTCACCACGCGCGAGTCCCCATGCAGGCTCCCTTCCCATACCAAGCAATTCCCGACAGGAAGTATCAACTTGCCCCAGCCACGAGCCTTGTGGGCGCCCCCTTGGCCTCCTCCACGCCGGATTGTCTCTTACAGATACAACCCGATGGGAAAGATCAGTTTCAGGGTAGCGTGCCACATGCCCATATAGCCAAAGTTGGCGCTGACGGACTATTCAGGTAATAGGCCTCGATTCAGTCTCACGGTGTAATCAACTCTATGGTTGTGAGATATGGACACTAAATAGCGACTTGAAGAGGCGAATCGATGCCTTTGGTAATAAGTGTCTTCGAAGAATCATGCGGATCACTGGGATGATTACGTCTCAAACCTGAGACGGTTTGGTTTGACACGTAATCATCCCAGTGATCCGCATGATTCTTCGAAGACACTTATTACCAAAGGCATCGATTCGCCTCTTCAAGTCACTATTTAGTGTCCATGTCTCACAACCATAGAGTAAGACAGGGATCACAAGCGACTTGAAGATCCGTATCTTTGTCCTCCTGCACAGGTACGGACAACGCCAAATACTCCTGCTGAACAAGTCCAGAACACCGTGGGCTATGCCAATCCGTCGTAAGTAAGACTTCTTGACGTGACCCGCCGTCATTATGGACTGCGCTACCAAGGTATGTAAAACTTTCCAAGATCTCAATGTCCTCGCCGCACGCATGAACAGACTGTACTGTTTCATCTAGTAAGCCTCCAAACACCTGGACCTTGGTCTTGAGCCAGCTGAGACCGCAAGTCCCAAAGACTTTGCCTAATCGTGCAGCACCTCGAGAGCCATTACCAGGACCTCCAGCGACTTAGTAATGATTACTGCATCATCGGCAAAAACAAGATCAGTGATCTTCATATTGCCGAGAGATGCTCCACAATCACTTTGATCTACAACTTTGCCCAATACCCAGTCCATACAAGTGTTGAAAAGGACGCACCCTTGCCTCACTCCTGTATTCACAGGAAAGAAGCTGGATACACCTACCCCACACTTCACAGCACTCTTAGTCCCAGAGTACAGACCAGTCATCAAACCAATAGTCCTTGCAGGAATCACACGAAGTCGCAGAAGATCCCAGTGACTTATGATGCACTGAATCAAATGCTTTCTTGAGATCAACATAGGCTGCAAGCATCCCCTGTCGAAACTTACGTTGGCGTTCCACCAGGACACAAAGTATACGGTCCGTTGTTGACTTACCAGGCGTGAACCCAGACTGCTGAGGTCTCTGATGCCTCAGCAGATGACAGCGCATCCGTGTCAGCAATAGATGGGCAAGCATCTTGCCTGGCACGCTGAGCAGTGCAATACCGCGGTTATTGTTGCAGTCCTGACGGTACCCTTTCCCTTTCCAGATAAGGACGACCAGCCCCCTTTTCCAGTCAGGAGGAATGGTACCTGATTGCCACACGGCAGTCAGGACAGCATGCAACCCGCGGATCATGGCCTCACCCCCAGCTTTGAGGAGCTCCGCACTGATATTACAGACACCAGCTGCCTTTCCACCCCTCAACTTTGCGACAGCCTCTCTGACCTTGTCAAGAGAGGGTGCGGTTTCGTTAATGGGAGGATCGACATCCACTGGACGTGGATATAACTTATTATTTTGTGTTTGTTTTTTAAATCTCATACGTTATTTTCTATTCTAATGTAATAATCAGTAATGTTAAAAAAATGTATAATTGCAATTTCAACATGTCCATTATGTTTACATAATCACAACACAATAAATATAGTCGAAACCTTATCATATTTTCATTACCGATATAAGAAGGATGTAATGAAAGACTAACACAACCCAGTGATACATATGTGTTACATTTTATACTGACCATTAATCTACCTATAGATATGACCCAATGTTACAAATATGTCGCATCCATATTTCCCACAAATACTATGATGAGGTGAAAGTAATGCCATATTCATTCTATCAGAGTCCAAAGTAGTCAAATAATGTGGTTCTTGAATTTTTATCCTGCCAGAAAAGGACTCTGGGTTCTAGAGGGTTAAGGGGAGCGTCACACGAATATTTCCGAAAAAAATAGAAATATTCGAAAAAATTATCATGCGTAGTTGAAAACTTGAACAAGCTTGTGACAAAGTATTATAAAGAAAGCAGAAAAAATGAAAGTTATGGCTGATTTTCACCCCCACCCCCCCCTCCTCTCAGAAAAATATCCGTAAAGAAAATTTGTATGATATTCATTGTCATCGGCAAAGTGGCACCTCTCAGTCCCTCTCTGTGAGACAGAGGGTCGTCTCAAGGCCTCAGTAGTGAGGGAGTAGAGGGAGAAGCCGGTTGTCGCTGCTCGTCTCTCAGCCTTCCACCATTCCTGCTCCCTCCAGACCATTTATCATTTATTCAGCGCAGGATTGATCAACCTCACGCTCTCTACCTCCTCCACCACCATGCCGAGGACATCAAGGTATAAAGTGGCTCAGAGAGACAGAATGCTGGTTGTAGTTCAGCAAACTGTCCATGCGCGTCTGATAGCTAGCACCCTTTTGTGACTACGTAGTACCTTTTGCCAAAGGGGAGACCAGATACCAGCTACGTCATATAACACTTCAAGAGGGATAGAGAGCGTGGATGCGAGAGTAAGCAAACAAACCAGCATCTGCTCAGATTCACTAAGCCTCGAGGTATAAAGGGCGCGTGGCTTTTTAAACTGCGCGCCTTTAAACCTTTCTACAGAAAAATTTGTCTTTTTCCAGTTTTCCTTTAATAACTTTGCCACTATTGTACCGAATTTAATAAACAATATATCACTGGAAAGAGGAATGAAGATGTGATTTTCTCATCTTACGTTTTTTTCTTCAATTTGGGTAAAGATTTGCAAATAATAGCAAATACATTTACGAGATCCAAAAAAAATAAAAAAATTCTAAACACTTAAGAATGAAATTCAAAATTCTTACAAGATGAATCGTTTGGATATTTTGTAATACACATTTGGTAATTTTTTCATCAGAGCAAGTCATTGGATAAGAACGTTGTTAACCCTCTCACGCACGAAAAGTTTAATAAGTTTCTCTGTCCACTGCGACATCCGTCTGGGGCTCCCTAAGGGGTCCCGCGAAATGGCCGGACTGTGCGGCAATTTTTTTTTTTATGTTATCAATTTCACCCACGCGTATTCTTTTTTACTGGCATTATTATATATCGTTGGTTTTGCAAGAGATTATTCTGCCTTATGAAAGAAAAAAATAACAAGAAATGTAAATAAATAGTGGAGTTTACCGACTCCGAAAAAAACATTGAGTAAAGAGAAATAAGAAATACTTACGTTCACCACTTCGTAGCTCGAAACTTCCTTAGTCGACTTTTTATGGTTTATATGCCAATAAAAGCAGATTTTTATGAGGATTCCAACGCTACCATTATAATTTTCATATGGTCAGTAGTTCTTGAGAAAATGGAGGAAAACTGAAACACATGTTGGAAAACTGATTAGGCTACATGTATGGCTTACCCGGCTCGGGACACGTTTTAAAGGGACTACAGTCCGCGCTGGCAGGCTGCCTGCTGAGAGGAAACTGAGACACAGGCCCTTATCATTTCAAATCCACCCTCACGAGAGAGTTGACAATTAGTTTATTTTATAGGTCTATCTTTGACGCAGAAAATTTTGACGCAATTCTGATAAATACTTTATTTTTGGTGAATTTTTACAAGTTTTTTGACGCGAATCGCGTCAAAAGCTCAGATGTAGACGAGTCCGTTTTGACGCGAATCGCGTCACGGTGCGTGAGAGGGTTAAGAGTTAAATTTCTTAAAAAAAAAAAAAAATTGCAGTTATGTATCGAGTTATGGCTCTGAAAATGAGCTAGGATTATTTCGGCATTAGCATACTTTAGACAAAAAAAATCATGACAATCCATCGATAATTAAGAAATGGTGTGACTCTCCCCTTAAGCTGTTATGCACAAGGGGGGAGGATTATGGCCTAGGGGTAGAGGGTAGAGGTAGAGGTAGAGGTAGAGGTAGGGGTAGAGGGTAGAGGGTAGAGGGTAGAGGTAGGGGTAGAGGGGTAGGGCTTAGGGGCAGAGGATGAAAGACGGAAGGACAACATCAACAAAACACTCGTAAGTATCGATCGGTACCGATCCTGACACAAACCGGGAACTCTCGCCAACGGTAATAGTTAGGTTAGGATAAGGTAAAGATAGGGGCATATGCTATGCTGCACGTATAGCAACTAGCAACACAAAAATTGAGTTCTAGCAGCACGTTGCGCAACATGAGTCCCAGTGTGGACGGGCCTTTACCGTCTCATTCAGTGGGTAATGAGAGGGGTTTATGGAACTGTCATCGATCGGAATTCTCGCCGAAACAGGGGTAACTAGGAAGGGGCACTCAGTAGAGCGCATACCTCCGCCCGAATATTTCATCAATTGGTTGCCATGGCAACAGTTGATTCGATTTCATCCAAAATTAAATCAGTTCTTGCTTATACCAAATAGACTTGGTATACCAAGTTTGGTCCAAATCTATTCGTAACTTTTCGAGAAATCCTGTACACTAACAAACAAACAAACAAACAAGCAAACAAACAGATCGGGGTGAAAACATAACCTCCCTCCAACTTCGTTGGCGGAGGTAAAAATGGACGAGGACTGTGCAGTCATTTTCTGAGACACTGACTAGTTTTTCCTTGCCTAAAATTAGTGCTTTTTCCAGATGGAGGTATTTTTATTTTCCGGACTCAATAAAACTTTTTAATTTTTATTATTTGCGTCAAAAAATCCTAGGGTTGCCGCCTCCATTGATAACAATGTATCTCCAACAGAAAAAGCACTTTTTTTTTTTTTTTTTTTTTTTTTTTTTTTTTTTTTTTTTTTACATCAATGTAGTAAAATAAACCCTCTTTAATTCGAAACTGTAAGATTAAAACTTCGGATAATTTCACCTGTTTAAGGTCAAGTTAAAAAATTTCAACAACTTTACAACTTCCCATAATCAGAACTAAAGTTCGAATTTTCTGAGTTTTCTGCAGCATCTTCCACCTCCTCTGTGCCATCCACTTCGTCAGCCAGCCTCCACATCGCCTCCAACATATAAAGCACCTTAAGGGGAGGCGCCGCCAAATAATGGGTATTTTTCACTATTCCAGCCCTTTTATAAAAGTTACTCCGAAAAATAGCTGAACATGTCACGCGTTCTCTGTGAAAGTTTGGCAGCTGTACAATAATTCTTTCCCTTTCAAATAAATTAATTTGTATTATCAATTCTGAGGTCTCCTCCCTGCAGAAACCTCCGTTTTCTATTGATATCTCGAAAGTGCAATTATTGTACTTTGGAGACTTATAACTCCATTAGTTGTGAACATAAAAAAATTAAAATATCTGCTGAAAGATGAATGAATGGTAAATAATTTGCCCATGTGATTTTTTTCTAAACAAAAAAACACTGCTGATATGATTTATTGAAAGTAAAAGAAGGGGTAGAATTACGGGGTTCATAAAATGGTAATTTTGGTAATTTTATTGCACAGCAATGGTGAGACATAAAAA
Source organism: Chionoecetes opilio (assembly GCA_016584305.1). Lineage (NCBI taxonomy): Eukaryota > Metazoa > Arthropoda > Malacostraca > Decapoda > Majidae > Chionoecetes > Chionoecetes opilio. Next base: position 448,667 of record JACEEZ010000391.1, read on the forward strand.
AATTGAGAGCGCAATTTCTAACTGGTGGTTTCATAAGTAAAACTATCCAATATCATACATATTGAGTGACCATGCTGGCTCCCATTTATGTTTCTAGCTCTGCTCTTATTACAAATAATAAATACTTGTTTGTAATTTTTTTCCTGCAGAAGCACGACAGCAATTGTGCTGATACATGCAGATCTTATTGCATTTACTTAAGTCTTCAAATAAATAAATACCTTAGAACAATTAAAATAATATGAATGTACTCTCCACTAATGCTACGAGGCGCCTCCCCTTAAGGGGGCCGGCTGATCAATCTTTTAATTTATTTATTGGGTTATTGCTATGAAATTAACACCAGGAGTTTGAGACATAATATACATCAATTCTAGCCCAAAAAAAACAATCTCCAACCCTTTCATTTTTCACCCCTTTCACTTCTCTCGAACAATTAAAAAATTTAAAATTGTTTCTCCTCCTATACTAATTGCTCTACATGCATGAAACATGGTATGGTACAAGGACCTTGTTCAGACCTTCAAACTTATAGAGAGAAATCGTACTTAATTTTTTTTTTTTGTGGAATATAAATTTTCATATTTTCAGGCCCGCTTTCTCCCCCAAAAGCGTATTTTTTTTTTTTACAAAATTCGATCCTTTTAGATATTTAAAAAAAAACTCTATAGAGTGAATCAGGCAGGTGTAGGCATACTATGTGTGAATTTTCATTGAAATTGGTTAATATTTGATGGAGGAGATACAGTGTGAACATATAAAACTTATGTTGTGAGTTACGGGCCACTAAGGTTTTTGCTGACTTTGAACTCCTGTATACTGAACCATAAGTAAGTGGTATCATGGTATTTGTATTTATTTTGAAGTCTTGAGTATTTATAACATATAGAATAATATTTATTCTTATTGAATCATATATGTTGATGCCCAGGCAATTCATCCTGTCTTCAGGCTCCTGCCCCCCCCCCCTACCTGAAGAGGCAGGGTATTACTCTAGGGCAGAGGTTCTCAAACTCTTTGGCCTGCAACCCCTCCAAATAATTTTGAAAGGCTTGCGACCCCCCACCCCCCAACCTTACCAACGCGCATTTCTGACAATCTGACAGTTACATTATCTCTCTCTCTCTCTCTTACACACACACACACACACACACACACACACACACACACACACACACACACACACACACACACACACACACACATACCCACATATCCGGGGGTACTCCATAGTGTAGTGGTTAGCACGCTCGGTTCACAACCGAGAATTCCCGGGTTCGATCCCTGGGCGGAGCGAAGACAGATAGCAGGCGGTCTTCTTAACCCGAGCCCCTGTCCACCCAGCAGTGAATGGGAACCCGGTGTCAGCCGGGGGTTTGTGACCCGCCTCCCGAGGTGGTGGTTTCGGCCAACACTAAAGATGAACGATAAAGAAAAATTTTGATATCGAAACGGGCCATACGAGTGTAGCTCAGGCCCTGTAAAACACGCCCTGTTGTGAATGCAACTAGATGTATACATAGGTAGAGTCGTATTGCTCCGTATCATAACACCCTGTATAATATAATCGGTAAAGAATTATGAATACTTAAATGATACCGTAATAAGTGCAATCTATATCCTATATTCTTGCTTTAGACGCATCGAAAAAATAAGTTTAACCTAAATAAAGTTTAGACTTGTGATGTGGATTTGTAATGCATTAACAAGGGTCGGGCAGTGATGATACAAGTACGTATGTATGGCTACTAGGGTACGCCGTAAGTCCAATGAAAAGTGAAATAGATTATTTCGAATTTGGCAGGGTGTTTTCTTATGTAAAATTGAATTTTAAGGGTGGTTTGTCCTCTTCAACTTTTTGGTTTGAGCAATTCTTGCTATGCAAAAATGGACTTTTATATTTATATGCAAAACATAGCTTAGCCCTGCTAAAGTAACGGCTTCATTTGCACCTATCATCAATTCTTGATCGTCTTTTTCAGGATGGCTTCTCCTTGTAAACCAAGTGGGTCGAAGCCCGCAACTAGACAGAGCTCTGGATCCAAGTTGGCCGCCTTTGTTGGCGGTGGACGAGAGTTTGCTGAGAGTGAGGTGCCTACGTATCGCGGCGTGATGAAGAGGGGAATCCTTCTCCAAGAACTCAGCGGCATCCGGGAGGGTGTTGACAAGCGGGGGTACCCAGTGTGAGACAGTGCGAAGGATCTGACCCCCATGGTGCTTGCCCAGTGGAAGAAATCAAACGCCCAGTTTGCACCTCCAGTGGTTGTTATTGACCGGTCCGTGACCAGAAGGATAGATAATTTTTGGAAGAAGGTTAGTGAAGTGGTGAGAGACAGAGCAACTAAAGCAGTAAAGGAATTCGTGGAGAAGAATATGGACAGGCTGTTTACATAACGGCCTGCCCTCACACGATCTTCCTCTGCAAGGACCAGGAATCCCACTGCTCCAACCCCCAGCTGTGCCACGCGAGAGCACACGTGCAGTGTGACTGTCCCCTGGTCAGCAAAGTCCCTACTTTAGACCTGGAGTGGCTGTACTACCAGAGGATCAAAGTTGGGGAGGAGAGTGCAATGATGATGACAGGGGTAGACAAGAATGAGACGCATAGACAAGTGAAAGCAGCAAAGAGAAAGCAGTTGGAAGAGGAGGCTAAGCTGAAGAAGCAGAAGCAGAAAGATGAAAAGGTCAGACGTCTTGAGCTGCAGGAGCAGATGTTCCTGGGCCAGGCTGAAGATCACCAGGATTCTGAGGATGGGACGGAGTCGTTCACCCTGCCACTCAGAGGAAAGAGGCAGGAGCAACAGGAGGCTGCCATACTGGTAGACCGACTGCTCAGGGAGAGGCTGGGGTCCCTGGCACCCCTTGTGATGCAGTACTTGGACAGGCCAGCTGCAAGAAGAAACACAATGCCAGTCCGGAACCTGGCGCTGGCAAGCATCCGGTTCGACGTTCCGCCCACTGCTGCTGCTGCCTTGGCTTCTGGATTCCTCCAGGACCTTATCGCTGACGGCCACCTCTCTCCAGACATGTCGTACCTGGTCTGCGATCCTAACAAGCTGAGGAGGGCCAGGCAGGATGCCATGGCATCGGCCAGGGACCTTGACCAGGGGAAGCACCAGGGTACCAAAATTGTTGGATTGGGTTACGATGGGAGGAAGGACAAGACCAGGGTGATGGTGCCCGACAGCTATGGGAAACTGCACCCAAGGTTGATCAGGGAGGAGCATGTGTCAGTCCTCAAGTACTCAGTACTTGGGCTGAGTACTTTGGGCAGTTGTTCACGATGGACCCTCCAACTGAGCAGCTTCACACCACTGGGTTACAGGCAGTGGATGCCGATCCTCCCATTGACGAAAGCGCACCCTCTCTTGACGAAGTCAGAGAGGCTGTAGCAAAGTTGAGGGGTGGAAAGGCAGCTGGTAATATCAGTGCGGAGCTCCTCAGAGCTGGGGGTGAGGCCATGATCCACGGGTTGCATGCTGTCCTGACTGCCGTGTGGCAATCAGGTACCATTCCTCCTGACTGGAAAAGGGGGCTGGTCGTCCCTATCTGGAAAGGGAAAGGGGACCGTCAGGACTGCAACAATTACCGCGGTATTACACTGCTCAGCGTACCAGGCAAGGTGCTTGCCCATCTATTGCTGACACGAATTCGCAGCCATCTGGTGAAGCATCAGAGACCTCAGCAGTCTGGGTTCACGCCTGGTAAGTCAACAACGGACCGTATCCTAGCGCTTCGTGTCTTGGTGGAACGCTGACGTGAGTTTCGACAGGGGATGCTTGCAGCCTATGTTGATCTCAAGAAGGCGTTTGACTCAGTGCATCGTGAGTCACTCTGGGATCTTCTGCGACTTCGAGGGATTCCTGCAAGGACTATTGGTTTGATAACTGGTCTGTATTCTGGGACTGAGAGTGCTGTGAAGTGTGGGGCAGGTGTATCCGGCTTCTTTCCCGTGAATACAGGAGTGAGGCAAGGGTGCGTCCTTGCCCCATCACTTTTCAACGCTTGTATGGACTGGGTATTGGACAAGGTTGTAGATCAAAGTGATTGTGGAGCATCCGTTGGCAACACCAAGATCACTGATCTTGTTTTTGCCGATGATGCAGTAATCTTTGCTGAGTCGCTGGAGGTCCTGGTGATGGCTCTCGAGGCGCTGCACGAGGAGGCAAAGCCTTTGGGACTTGAGGTCTCCTGGCTCAAGACCAAGGTTCAGGTGTTTGGAGACTTACTAGATGAAGCAGTACAGTCTGTTCATGCGTGTGGCGAGGACATTGAGATCTTGGAAAGTTTTACATACCTTGGTAGCGCAGTCCATAATGACGGCGGGTCACGTCAAGAAGTCTTACGGCGGATTGGCATAATAGCCCACGGTGTTATGGACTCGCTCAGCGGGAGTATTTGGCGTTGTCGGTACCTGTGTAGGAGGACAAAGATCCGGATCTTCAAATCGCTTGTGATCCCTGTCTTACTCTATGGTTGTGAGGCATGGACACTAAATAGTGACTTGAAGAGACGAATCAATGCCTTTGGTAATAAGTGTCTTCGCAGAATCATGGGGTATCGCTGGGATGATTACGTGTCAAATCAGCGATTGCACCGTGAGACTGAATCGAGGCCTATTACCTGCATAGTCCGTCAGCGCCAACTTCGGCTATATGGGCATGTGGCACGCTACCCTGAAACCGATCCTTCCCATCGGGTTGTATCTGTAAGAGACAATCCGGCGTGGAGGAGGCCAAGGGGGCGCCCACAAGGCTCGTGGCTGGGACAAGTTGATGTTTCTTGTCGAGAGCTGCTTGGTATGGGAAAGGAGCCTGCATGGGAACTCGCGCGTGGTGACCCTCGGGAGTGGCGTCGTAGGGTGGGCGAGGCGACGCGCCCCCCGGCGTATGGCCCCAATGATTGATGTGTCAGTGACAGAGGAGCCATCTGGAAGGTACCTTTGGCACTTTGTACCAGAGGACCCGGTGCCACCTGAGAAGCCTGCGTTCAAGGTGGCTCAGGCTCTCTATGATCTGCTGGTGACATACGACTCCACCGACTCACTGATCGTACTGCAAGGTGACTCAACTAGGGCCAACACGTGGTGGAAAGGTGGTACTCACGCCCATTTGGAGAAGATGCTGGGACGCAAGCTCTTCTGGAGTATATACGTGTTGCACACAAACGAGTTGCCCCTGCGCCACCTTATCACCAGCATCGACGGGCCTACCTCATCTGACACTGGCTTCACGGGTCCAGTGTGCAGTATGCTGTCCAGCGTGAATGAGATGCAGTACAACGCAGAGTTCAGAGGAGTACCAGGCGGTGAAGATCTCACGGAGATACCGGAGTAGTATATCCTGGTCAACATGTCCACTGACCAGCAGGTCTCCTACCAGCTGGTCCAGACTGTGAAGCGGGGCGTTCTCCCGTCCGAGCTGCAGGAGATCAAGTGTGGCAAGGTGTCCCACTCCAGATGGCTCACCACAGCCCAGTCGCTCGTGTACATGTGGACCAGAAAGCATGGACTGACTGGCAAAGAACTGAACACCCTGGAAATCCAAGTCAAGTACTGCCTGCAGGTGTACTTCAAACTCTACTACGACATCAAGGTTCACCACAGACTAGAGGACGGCCCCAAGCACATCCTCACGCAGCTCAGAGTGATGAGGTCACAGCCCAAGAAGGTCCAAACAGCTGTGACCTTCTACGTGCGGACAGGAGCATGGTTCGCACACTCAGAATGTGTCCTCCTCTCGCTGATGGCGAGTCAGAGTGAGGACGACCGCAGGTTCGCCGTGACCCAGATTTTGAAGCTGAGGGCTGGCGAGGAGTATGGGGACACCAGTGTAAGACCTCGCATCACACCCAAGCTGAACTTGTCAGCCACCAGCTTGCAGACACTGATCATCTGGCAGCCTGGCCAGGTGCACGAGCTGGCATTCACCTGTTCACTGTCCGGGGATCAGATCCAGGAGATCCTGGTCAAGCCGTACGAGGTTACGGAGTTCTCTATCCACACTCAGAGCACCGAAAGAGTCGTGAAGCAGGTGACAGAGGCTGCGGCAGCAGTGGTGGGGCAGCAGGCCAGAGACGGGTTCATCCGGGCTCGGGCCCACCACCGGGAGACCATGCCCTGCTTCAGGTCTAAGAAGGACATGATGGACACGTTCTAGGCCAACGTAGAGGCTGTGACACTGTGATGTAGTGCCTGATGAACCAACTGATCAGAAAGAGCTTACCACGCTAGTCGTTTGGAACTCATATTGGTGCATGATGCAATAAACAGGACCAACCGGACACTGCGTACTCATTTAAGCATTATTCGATAAGGGTGCAATATAAAAGTGCGATTTTGCATAGTAAGAATTGCTCAAATGCAAAAATGGAAACAGATCAAATCGTCTTAGAATTCCATTTTACATAGGAAATTGGCATGCCAAAGTTGAGAAAAAGAATTTTTGTTATACGGCGTACCCTAAATTGGCTACTGGACGTGTGAGCGTGGTGGTGACTCTTTTCTCAGAATCTGTTTATGTACCTGTACTTTTTTGTTAGTAATGTATTAAAGCCTAGAAGGTATAATCATTGTTTTGTTTTATACTGAAAATAGATATAAAAGAATAATAATAAATTATGAATATTGTGTCCTTTAATGCATTTTGCACATTCTAGAAATCTTGCGACCCCCCAGAAGACTTTCACAACCCCTCGAGGGGTCGCGACCCCCAGTTTGAAAACCCCTGCTCTAGGGTGTCATAGCTGCCCAACTACTTTTTGTCGGTGTCGGACTACCGAGACTACCAAGTGTCGTATGTCAACTAACAGGATAGTTATTTGAATGCTCAGTCTTTTTTTAATTTTCTTAGTTTTTTTTCACATTTTTGGGTTTTTTCTTCATGAGTTAATCCCCATAACTACGAAACTAAGGCGAATTTTGCTGAAATACTCCACATTCAGACTGTTGATTGCCATACGCAGCTCCAGGTATTTTATTACATTTCTCGTTTTTATTCCAATTTTTGACCAGCTGGCCCCCTTAAGCACTGATGATCTTACCTTACAAATCCCCAGAGTGACACTTGCCAGGGCTGCGTTCAGTAGCGGTCATTCCCCCGCACCCTCCCTACTGAACGATACTCAACGCTTCACAATTTACATTGCTACCAAGATAGCAGCTGCCGAAATTTATCTGTGGCTATTCTTATTGTTCAAGAATAACTTGCTGATGACCCAGTATTTGATGCAGCATTAGTTATAGCAGGAGGATATGAAATATTAAGGAGGCAAGAAGAGGAGAGCGAAGAGGAGAGGTTTTCTTTGCCCTTTGTTTACATACCCTTATTGTGGCGCGAGCTGGCAACTCAGTAGCGATCCACCTCCCAGATCTGTAGTGCGGGGGTGGCTTGCGCTAATTAAGCATACTGTATACTGACGTCACCGTGCGCCTCCGTGCACCTGTGCGCGTTGCCTTACTGAATGCAGCCTTTGCCTGAAGACGCTCTCAGTGACGCCTGAGTGCTCAGTGTACAGTAGTACAGTAAAACCTCGATATAACGGACTAAAGGGGGGGGAGGAGTGGTCCGATAAAGCCGATTGTCCGTTATAGCGAGGGTATTTTCCCAAGGGTAGAAAAATATATGAAAAAACGGAAAAAATTGTGAAATAAATGAGAAATAATCACAAACAAAACCAGACTGTGTAGCTATGTTGGGAGGTAAACAGTGACTGGCACTACATGCTGAATTTGGTCCGCTCCTACACGTGAAATAAATAAAAAATATTCACAAACACAGCCAGACCGTGTAGCTAGTCAAGCTCAAGGTCTAGTGAAAGGTAAGCAAATTACTACGAGCCAGATTCAGCCGTGGCTTCCAAAGGTATTGCTTATTATCATGACTAATGTTCATTATTATATATATTATATGGTTGTGAAGTGCAGTTCTATACACTTGTCACTATTTAGGTCAGTGTAGCACTGCGTGTCACCTTAGATAAGGGTGATTTAGGGTGTTGAGGTGACGGAGACGTAGCAGCGGCCACGCCATAACACTAATAGTCACTATTTTAAACAATACACACCTTCTACGTGTACCACTAAATCACTAGCAACACAGGCTCCTTCCTTATAATATTATTATATCTTAATATGTGATACATCAAAACTCCTTAAAACCCAAGCATTCCAAAGTAAATTGAGAAAATAATACAATTATGTTGAGTTGACAATTCGAGCGGCGATGAGCGGTCTAATATGCAAAAAAAACACGCAAATGGAGTCCGTTATATCCGAAGTCCGTTACATCGAGGTCCGTTATATCGAGGTTTGACTGTACTGTATTTCAAGACTTCAGTATTAGCCATATTTTGGCGAGTACAAGTAATACAATCTGTGCTGTTTTGGCATGTTTGAGTGATCTCTTATTGTGTGTGGGGGGGGGGGCTAGAGGTAACCATCGGATAATTCGAACTTTCGGCTAATTCGACCCAGGTCTCCCCCCAATTACCGTAAATGGCGGCGTACAAGTCGACCATGCGTACAAGTCGACCTCAAGACTATTAGCTCAAGATTACGGGTTAGGCCTATACTTGACGTATAAGTCGGCCCTAAAAATACGGTAGGCTACTGGTAGGCCAAAGCTTAAATGTGGATAGGCTACGGTACGGTACACTGCATCCTCATACAACACGGTTTTATGGGCGACACAGCACGCCGTGTTGTACGAAATTGTGTTGTACAAATCATAGAAAACCATGTTATAATGTACTTATGGTGGACACCTCCGAAAGTGTAGTGGGAGAAAGTTTGGAAAGAAATTTCTTAGAAAAATATATAAAAATAAACAGATTTTCTACCGGTAGTAAAATCAGTAGTAAAATCTACCAATTTTCTCAGTAGGAGGTGGTCTTTCTGTTGCTCTGTTCCCATGTTCTTTGGCGTATCGTGCAACTTTTAGCTTGTATGCAATAGTAGGCTACGTATTAGTAAATCGTTTTGATGAATTCGCCATGGGTGATAATTTCCAGGCAGGACTGAAAAGAGCTTGTGATACGTGTGTGACGTGGTAAATGATACATCAACACTACGGTAGCAGATTATAGATGGCGCTGTTGGCGGCGCCAACCCTGTTGGTGACAGGGAAAGAAACGGTTACAGTGGCATAGAAGGAAGATATATGTTAAGGTCGAGCTCGAGCTTGACAAACGACCTACAAAACAATCCTATACAGAAGAGGTCACAACAAGAAGAAGAAGCCAATCTGCTGAGCCTCTAGAGGCAGAACGTAAACATTACAGTGTGAGGACAGGTAAGTTGATTTTAATGCCTTATGGTATTTGAAATACTTGTAACAGGTAAGTACTGACGTACTGAATACTGAGGAAGTACTCAAGTTGCGTGTTGTGCAGTGCAGCACCGTGCAGTGCGGGTAAGGGCGGAATACTCCAGAATAGTGAGCGGATTTTCCATCTGGTGGCCGTCTGGGAACCTCCCGTCAGCTCCAGGAGGTAGGGTCAAGGGGGTCAGGCTAGTCTTATTTGCCATTTTTCCCTACCAAACCAGCTACAATTAAGCGTTGACATGGTCAACATAGGTTATCGCAAAGGAAATAGTATAAGGGTTTTACATTATTCATGGGGATACAATGAGGATTGTTGGCAAAATAAAAGTATTCGACCATAATATTATGTCCTACAACACTCTATCCAGTGATTTAGAGGAATGCATCAAGTCGGGTGTATGGGTAAATATTGCCTTCATGTGTGCAGTGGCGTCACCAGGAAAAAAAATTGGTGGGGCTTTAGCCCCGGGGTGGTGATGGGCGAGCGCAGCGAGCCTATCCAGCCTGGGGGTCGGGGGGAAATTTTGAAAATTAATCAGTTCCAGGGTAATTTTGAGGCCCAAAAAAGAGAAGAAAGTGGAATTAAGCTTTAATTACATGACACAGAAATTAATAGAGTTATACCATGCATCATACCATATTAACTAAATTTGATAATTTGAAGAAATTTTTTATTCTGTTTATACAAAATAATAAAATTGCCATTTTTCTCTCTCCACTAACAAACACAAAGGAATTGCACAATGGGGGGCTGGGGGTTTTTCTCAGGTTTTTCTCACAATTTTGGGGGGGCTGAGTCCTTGACTTGGGGGGGCTAAGTCCCCCTTAGCCCCCCCGCGGTGACGCCACTGCATGTGTGCAAAGAGAAGGTAAACGAACCAAATAATGGTGACATGACTTCAATTTTTTGCAATCAATAGTGATAGATATTGATTATTTCGCCATTCAACATTTCTTTCTGGTACACTGCCAAAGGTACGACGGTACGATGCATTATAAACAAACACCAGAGTAGAGGCGGCAAGAGGCCGTGTGACTCCACCCATATGAATCACACGACACGATGACACGTTGTCATCCGCCTTACCTGTGTCTTCCTGAGGAAGACTGATCACCTACCACGCCTATGATAGCCTCATAGGACATCACCAGGTTTGTTTATGTTCTCCCATGCGGTCATCTGCCAGGAAAATTTCGTACAGCAGACGGCAGCGAATTTTACAACTATTGTGGAAATTATCCACCAAACACCCTCTCATAATGGACCCTACCCATAACTACGTCACGGTTTGTTTACATCGGTGCATTGTGGGGATAAGGCGGGGTCGCCGCGGGTGGACCTACGAAGGGAAAACTACGGCGATGGAAGAATTTCGAGTTATTTTGCGCGAAATTGATATTCCAGGTGCTATATTACTGTGCTCTGTTCTCGCTGACAACACTATAAAGAAGACCTGAGGTAATGGCTGATGTGCAGAGGCTTCTAAACCAAGAAAACAGAGTCATAACAGAGCCTCGTCAAATGGGGAGCAACTGGTGGGTACGTAATGTGTCCCTACCACTTGCTTACTTCTTAATGAGACTCTGCTGTGACTGTTTTCCTGGTTTAGAAGCCTTTGCACATCAACCATCACCTCAGGTCTTCTCTATGTTGTCAGCGAGCACGGAAATATAGCACCTGGAATATCAATTTCGCCCAAAACAACTCGAAAAATTTTCATCGTCGTAGTCTTCTCTTTGTAGGTTGTACATATTCATGGTTATGATAGTATTAAAATACCTTATTAATTGAGTTCCTTTTGTTGTCTTTCCTCATAATAAGTAGTGGTACATCATGGTTTAAGTGTTACTTGACGAGCCAATGAATACTCTTGGTTACCGGTCATTTCGCCCACACGTCAATTCGCCCACATGTAAGAGTCAATTCGCCCACTGTAAGTCAATCGCCATGTAAGAGTCAATTCGCCCACTCTAAAGTCAATTCGCCCACACGATCCATGTCATGGAGTCATGTAACTATATCTTCCTCTGGCAGAAATGGAATGAACCACCAGTAACCTTGGGCGAAATGACGGTAAATTTCTAGTGTTTGCCCATACTCTCCCACTTCCCCCAAACAAGTTTGGGGACCTGTGGGAATGCGGGGTTTTCGGTTGGGGAACAAATTATGCGTCAGAAACACGTAATTAAAGAGTTGTGTAGGGGGGGTAAAATTCCCTAGATCTAGGGTAATTTCCTTATATCTAGAGAAAATTGCCTAACCAAAATAAACCTAACCTAACCAAAATTAACCTACCCTAGCAGGGGGCTTGACCCACCGATAACCTAACCTAACCAAATCTAACCTAACCTAACCTAACCAAATCTAACCTAACCAAATCTAACCTAACCTAACCTAACCATATCTAACCTAAACTACCCAAATCCAACCTACCCTAACCTAACCTAAACAAAACTAACCTAGCTAACCTCCTAGCGGGGGTTGGGGGGGTTCTCGACACACTAAACAAATATAACCTAGCCTCCTAGCTCCTAGACTCCATAGTGTGGGCGAAATGACTCCATGGTGTGGCGAAATGGCATGTGGGCGAAATGACCGGATACCATACTCTTGAGTCTATACCAACATCAACAACCTTTGCTTTGATTTATCTTATTACTCCATCCATAAACAAGTTGCATAACCACGGTGACATTACCCATCGTGTGGGCGAATTGACTTAAGAGTGGGCGAATTGACTCTTACATGTGGGCGAAATGTCTTGTGGGCGAATTGACGTGTGGGCGAAATGACCGGTAACCAATAGTATTCATTGGCTCGTCAAGTAACACTTAAACCATGATGTACCACTACTTATTATGAGGAAAGACAACAAAAGGAACTCAATTAATAAGGTATTTTAATACTATCATAACCATGAATATGTACAACCTACAAAGAGAAGACTACGACGATGAAAATTTTTCGAGTTGTTTTGGGCGAAATTGATATTCCAGGTGCTATATTTCCGTGCTCGCTGACAACATAGAGAAGACCTGAGGTGATGGTTGATGTGCAGAGGCTTCTAAACCAGGAAAACAGTCACAGCAGAGTCTCATTAAGAAGTAAGCAAGTGATAGGGACACATTACGTACCTACCAGTTGCTTACCTTTTGACGAGGCTGTTATGACTCTGTTTTCTTGGTTTAGAAGCCTCTGCACATCAGCCATTACCTCAGATCTTCTCTATAGTGTTCTCAGGGAGAACAGAGCACAGTAATATAGCACCTGGAATATCAATTTCGCGCAAAATAACTCGAAATTCTTCCATCGCCGTAGTTTTCCCTTCGTAGGTCCACCCGCGGCGACCCCGCCTTATCCCCACAATGCACCGATGTAAACAAACCGTGACGTAGTTATGTCTGGGGCCCATTGGTAGTGGTAGTTTGTTCCACCCCCCCCCCCCTAGTGAGAGGTATTTTCCACTCATCATAGGAGGGCGCGTATAGGGATATGTATATATAATTGTAATGGTAATGGGTAATAATTAAGTTAATTTAAGTAAATGATTAGTACTGGGATACGATAAATTAATATTTCCAGTGGTTAATAAGCATTGCACTTAAATGATTAGCACCTTAATTTGGAGCGCGGTCATTGGCTGCCGCCCATTTAGATTCTAGGCCACCTGACATCATACACGTGTCATAGGTATTGGTAGCGGGGGTCTCGCCACTCTCGGAGAATCAGTACACCCAGACCCTCCGTGAAGATAACATCTCTTACTAATATATACGTGCTTGTATAAAGAAGAGGTTTTGTACATACGTTAATAATTGTACATATAGTTTAAAATCAAAGGACGTGTCTTAGCAACACAAGAGATAACAATTGCTGCGTCAAGTTACTGGTGTGATAACCACTTGACGCCAACCACGATTACGCCTCCGCCCACCGCCTCTGTCATACACGGGCAGCCCTGAACACGGGCGACCACATCGGATCACAAGACCATTGCAGTATTAATCAAACCAATCAGCCGTTTTCAACCCACTATCCACCGATAAGTATCCTAGTTAGTTAATTGGCTGGGATGATGTGTCGGGAGATAGACATGGGTTTGATTGTTAGGTAAGAGAACCCTCAGATTAAATAAGTTTGTAGCATAAATTTCTACACTTGGTGCCCCGAGTAGAGGAATATTGATGTTCATGTGATTCAAGGTGGTCGTTATTTGTGAGGTAATTATGAGCCTATCACAACTGCTGGCTATGGGGCTGGAGGCGGGGTATTTAGCAGCGTCAAGAATGACTCAGCTGTTCAACTACCATATGCCAGGTAGATAGCATCAGAGGTTACGTAGACTAGTTAGTTGTAGTAGTTAGGTGGTGGTTGGAATTAAATACGCTTTGCTACGCGTCCTTGTCAGGCCGAGCAGGCTCTACCACCACTTAGATAGAATTAATTATCAACTAACAACTATATATATAGTAACGTAATCTTCCATTTAATATTTTATTTGACTGAGTTAATTAACTAAATCATGGCGAAGTTAGCTAAGCATTTATTATCAGCTAAGTTAGCAATCACACGAATTTATAATGTTTGAGGACGCAATTAAGGCAATTCCTATTGATTATATTAATTTAAAGACAGGTCTACCATTGTTAAATGAGCAATGGGAAAAATATGAGACGGCTTACTACCTATATGAAGTTCAATTAAGACAAGCTGGGGATAAAGAAATGATTCAGTTATGTGTTATCAATTATGAACACGAATGTCAAAGATATCTCGATAAAGTAATTAAATATGAGGGATTACTGGAGTGTGCTCAGTTGGACCTTCCAACTGAGCAGCTTCACACCACTGGGTTACAGGCAGTGGATGCCGATCCTCCCATTGACGAAAGCGCACCCTCTCTTGACGAAGTCAGAGAGGCTGTAGCAAAGTTGAGGGGTGGAAAGGCAGCTGGTGTTTGTAATATCAGTGCGGAGCTCCTCAAAGCTGGGGGTGAGGCCATGATCCACGGGTTGCATGCTGTCCTGACTGCCGTGTGGGAATCAGGTACCATTCCTCCTGACTGGAAAAGGGGGCTGGTCGTCCCTATCTGGAAAGGGAAAGGGGACCGTCAGGACTGCAACAATTACCGCGGTATTACACTGCTCAGCGTACCAGGCAAGGTGCTTGCCCATCTATTGCTGACACGGATTCGCAGCCATCTGTCTGATGAAGCATCAGAGACCTCAGCAGTCTGGGTTCACGCCTGGTAAGTCAACAACGGACCGTATCCTAGCGCTTCGTGTCCTGGTGGAACGCCGACGTGAGTTTCGACAGGGGATGCTTGCAGCCTATGTTGATCTCAAGAAGGCGTTTGACTCAGTGCATCGTGAGTCACTCTGGGATCTTCTGCGACTTCGAGGGATTCCTGCAAGAACTATTGGTTTGATAACTGGTCTGTATTCTGGGACTGAGAGTGCTGTGAAGTGTGGGGCAGGTGTATCCGGCTTCTTTCCTGTGAATACAGGAGTGAGGCAAGGGTGCGTCCTTGCCCCATCACTTTTCAACGCTTGTATGGACTGGGTATTGGACAAGGTTGTAGATCAAAGTGATTGTGAAGCATCCGTTGGCAACACCAAGATCACTGATCTTGTTTTTGCCGATGATGCAGTAATCTTTGCTGAGTCGCTGGAGGTCCTGGTGATGGCTCTCGAGGCGCTGCACGAGGCAAAGCCTTTGGGACTTGAGGTCTCCTGGCTCAAGACCAAGGTCCAGGTGTTTGGAGACTTACTAGATGAAGCAGTACAGTCTGTTCATGCGTGTGGCGAGGACATTGAGATCTTGGAAAGTTTTACATACCTTGGTAGCGCAGTCCATAATGACGGCGGGTCACGTCAAGAAGTCTTACGGCGGATTGGCATAGCTCACGGTGTTATGGACTCGCTCAGCGGGAGTATTTGGCGTTGTCGCGGATCTTCAAATCGCTTGTGATCCCTGTCTTACTCTATGGTTGTGAGACATGGACACTAAATAGTGACTTGAAGAGACGAATCAATGCCTTTGGTAATAAGTGTCTTCG
The DNA here is from genome assembly GCA_016584305.1 of Chionoecetes opilio. NCBI lineage: Eukaryota > Metazoa > Arthropoda > Malacostraca > Decapoda > Majidae > Chionoecetes > Chionoecetes opilio. The sequence continues at coordinate 464,049 of JACEEZ010000391.1, forward strand.
CAGAATCTTGGGGTATCGCTGGGATGATTACGTGTCAAATCAGCGATTGCACCGTGAGACTGAATCGAGGCCTATTACCTGCATAGTCCGTCAGCGCCAACTTCGGCTATATGGGCATGTGGCACGCTACCCTGAAACCGATCCTTCCCATCGGGTTGTATCTGTAAGAGACAATCCGGCGTGGAGGAGGCCAAGGGGGCGCCCACAAGGCTCGTGGCTGGGGCAAGTTGATGTTTCTTGTCGAGAGCTGCTTGGTATGGGAAAGGAGTCTGCATGGGAACTCGCGCGTGGTGACCCTCGGGAGTGGCGTCGTAGGGTGGGCGAGGCGACGCGCCCCCCAGCGTATGCCCCCAATGATTGATTGATTGCTCATATTCCATCAACAGCTATAGCTTCTTTAACCCAAAGTTTGCAAGGTATTAAGCCAGAACCCCCCCACAGGGAGATCACGATTATTACGCCTGAGGGTAATCAGCTATATCAGCCACCCTCAGAGTTTAAAGATCCTTCGTTAGTGGGTATTTGTCCTGCGCCTGTTACGCAAATCAAACGGCCTGTAATTACGATTCAAACTTCTCAGCCTACCAGTAAACCACTTAGACCTACTCAAATAATAGATACAAACCCTATATCCAGGGCTACTAATAGTGAAGTACGAAGAATAAATTGTGTCTTATATGAGGGGGAACATCCGCCCTCCACATGTAATATCTATTCAGATTGTTACACGAGAGTTGAAAGGTTAATGCGCCTCGGTAATTGCCTAAACCCTGTCTCCGTGGTAAACATGCTTCAAATGCATGCCCTATAAGCTTAAGAACTTGTAGGAAATGTAAACAATCTGTTCATAACATCGCTCTTTGTCCTAACAGTGATAATAACTCAGACCCTACAGTAGTTAAAATGGCAGTCACTAATAAGAGTAGTTCAGCAGCTGTTCCAACTGCCGATTTGAATGTGAGCCATAATGGTCATTCAGTCAATGTAAAGACGATGTTTGACAGTGGTGCACAAAGATCCTTCATAAGCAGGGAGATAGTTGAATTATTACAACTACCCATAATTAATAAAGTGAAATTAGCCATATCAGGTTTTCTTGCCAATAAGGAGGCTCAAACCTTTGACATAGTTCAACCCCTAGTCCAATTGGGAAGATATAAATGTAGGGTAGCTGCTGTAGTAGTAAATAATATTGGTATCAGTTTAACTGTTAATGGACTAAAGGACACAGCTGAAATGCTGAGGGATAATGGTGTTAAACTAGTTAGCAATACCTTCAAAGACGTTGATGGTCCTTTCCAATTAATAATAGGAGCCGATTATTTTGGGCGTTACCTAAGGAAGGTCATCAAAATACATAACGTCTCAATGTTCACCAGTGCTGGTGGTAAGGTAATAATGGGACCCATCCCACATACCCATACAGCCGAACAGGAGAGTATTCCTAGTCATGCACAACCCCTATTAATTACCAAAATTGGAACCACTTTCTTGCCCACACCAATAAGTGAGGTTTTAGAGGAAAGTGGCATTCCAGTTCATAATGAATATATTGCCACTAATGAAAATCCTAATAATAATGTGTCGCGAGGAGATAATAACCTCAAATTGAATACAGGATTATGGTTTAAAGGCCCTACCTGGCTGAAAGAGTGTAATAATAATCCTAATATGGTTTCCACTCAGTCAGACATATCTGAAGATATATGGTTTAAAGGCCCTACCTGGCTGAAAGAGTGTAATAATAATCCTAATATGGTTTCCACTCAGTCAGACATATCTGAAGATATAATAAGGGAACCTGAATTGATCCCAGATCCTGTGATAGACATAGAAAGGTTTTCCTTATTGAGCAATATTCCCTGCAGGGTTAATACTCCCTGCAGGGTTAATACTCCCTGTAGGGTTAATACTCCCTGCAAGGTTGATACTCCCTGCAGGGTTAATACTCCCTGCAAGGTTGATACTCCCTGCAAGGTTAATACTCCCTGCAGGGTTGATACTCCCTGCAGGGTTGATACTCCCTGCAAGGTTGATACTCCCTGCAAGGTTAATACTCCCTGCAAGGTTAATACTCCCTGCAAGGTTAATACTCCCTGTAGGGTTAATACTCCCTGCAAGGTTGATACTCCCTGCAGGGTTAATACTCCCTGCAAGGTTGATACTCCCTGCAAGGTTAATACTCCCTGCAGGGTTGATACTCCCTGCAGGGTTGATACTCCCTGCAAGGTTGATACTCCCTGCAAGGTTAATACTCCCTGCAGGGTTAATACTCCCTGCAAGGTTGATACTCCCTGCAAGGTTAATACTCCCTGCAAGGTTAATACTCCCTGCAAGGTTAATACTCCCTGCAAGGTTAATACTCCCTGCAGGGTTAATACTCCCTGCAAGGTTAATACTCCCTGCAAGGTTAATACTCCCTGCAGGGTTAATACTCCCTGCAAGGTTAATACTCCCTGCAAGGTTAATACTCCCTGCAAGGTTAATACTCCCTGCAAGGTTAATACTCCCTGCAGGGTTAATACTCCCTGCAAGGTTGATACTCCCTGCAAGGTTAATACTCCCTGCAAGGTTAATACTCCCTGCAAGGTTAATATTCCCTGCAAGGTTAATAAAAGGGATAGCTCTGATCCTTTCAAGTTTTGTATCAGAACAATACAGAAGCAGGTATTTCCTGAGGAATATCAGCTATTGGCTTCAGCCAGCCCCCATAGGAACAAATTGACCATAATAGGTCTGTTCCTTGATTATGAGGGTATTGGGTGTCGAGGTCGAAATTTTCAAGCTGATCTTCCAAATAAAACCTGCCATCCCATACTAATTCCCAAACGCCATTCTCTTACTAAATTGTTGGTGGAAGAATATCATAGGAACTCATTACATGGCGGAATGGCTACAATATTAGCCAATATCAGGTGTAATTTTTGGATAAATCATGGTAGACAGGCAGTCAAATATTACCTCAAATCTCTCATTAAATTTAATAGATCTGAGTGTAGACTAGTCTCCTATCTAGGTCCCCCTGAACTTCCCGCTGATAAAGAGATCCTAAAACCATTTGAGGTCAATGGTGATCACTATACTGGGGATACTATAACATTAGGAGATAACTCTCCCCCCGATCAAGTATATGTCAGCATATTCACTGGTACCTCTATCAAGACTATTAATTTTAAAATAGCCAAAGACCACAGTGCCGAAACCACTATTGAAATGTTCCGGCGCTATGTGGCCTGGCGTGATGTCACATGAAGCGGACCTTCAGTTTTCACCGGCCCCCAGTGTGGAAATTATCCACCAAACACCCTCTCATAATTGGTAGTGGTAGTTTGTCCCCCCCCCCCCCCCCCCCCAGTGAGAGGTATTTTCCACTCATCATAGGAGGGCGCGTATAGGGATATGTATATATAATTGTAATGGTAATGGGTAATAATTAAGTTAATTTAAGTAAA